>OZ010738.1:41826173-42318673 GCA_963932295.1 Tipula lateralis
ACAAACAAAATATATATATATAATAACAAAATATAAAAAAAAAAAAAATATATATATATATATATATATATATATATATATATATATATATATATATATATATATATATATATATATATATATATATATATATATATATATATATATTAACTTCTAAACATCATACGTTTTACGTGTAAACAACACGAATTACTTGTATAAAAACACTTTGATTTACTTATTTAACAAAATTTCCATGGTTTTTCTCGTTATTTGGTTTTCTTTTTTGTTTTTATATATATATCTTTTTTATAAAATAATCATAAATTCCTCTTTCCGACCCTCGCCTCGCACAGTAGAACACATTTCCACTTTATCACCACATAACGATATACTCGTATATATGTTCTTACTAATGTGAATATACAATTTTTCATCTTATTTTGTTTAGATTACAACAAATTTACACCAGAAGCCAGTCGATATGTTGTTGATATTTTGTACACATTCAAAGAATAAAATAAAAATTATTTTATACCGGAAATGAGAAGCGCGAAGAGATATTATATATACGAGTACATGTATATTGTTGTACTTACATCGCGCACGCCATACAAAAGTTATCACCTCATGAAAGTAAAAATGTATATTCACCCTCTCAAAAAAAAATTTCAAATAATCGCAATTGTAATTAGTATTTTAATTACTGTTGTATTATTGTTGTTAAGTAATGAATAGTAGGTGTAGACGAGTACATAATTACTACTACTTTATATATATTTAAATTAGACAATATTACATATATATATACTCGTGTATTCTAATATATGTATATACATTATAAAGCATGTATGTATACATAATAAAAGTAATCATATTTTCAATGAGATAGCACAGCATTGGGGAATTCATCATATCATTTTGGGTAAATTGAATAAAATTTATCTATTTAACAAAAAAAAAATGTTTATACCAAAAAAGAGTTGGGATGCGACACAATACTCATATAGGAGGGAGAGATGAATTCATATAGCACTCGTGGGAATTTTTTATAGTTACATTTGTTTCATTTATAATTGGGTTGTTGCAGAAATTAATGTTAAAGTGGTTTAAAACGTTTAATTCTTAATATGACAAGTGTGTGCGTTTTTTGTTTGAAGATGATCCAGTTGATGATAAACTAGGGAGTTTAAATGGTACAATGAGACAACTGAAGGTGACAACAATGGAATAGTATAATTTTCATATAGAAACATAAATTAATAAGAGATTTGTTATTTAACATTCTAGAGAATTTGCATTGCTTCAAATTATATACATAAAAATGTTTAGCATGTCCTAATCTGCTATACAATGTCGAAAAGTAAAATTAGTTGAATTATTGTATAATTAAAACATCACATTACCCCATAGGGATATATATATATATATATATATATATATATATATATATATATATATATATATATATATATATATATATATATATATATATATATATATATACATATATGGGTTGATTCAATTTCGTTCTGATTCAATCGATAAATCTAACTTTCAGACCGAAACGAATCTAATGCAATTCCCGCAGATAAATTCAGCTATAAAAACCAATAAAAAAACTTCAAGTGATGATTTCACTAACTTACTAAAATAAAAAATGGTGGCAAAACTGATTGCATTCTTCTCACAATATCTTTAAACCACAAGTTAAATTAGTTTTCTAAATCAGTAAAGACAGACATCTTTTGGCTATAATTATGAATGATAAATTATCAAAAACTTATCATTCATAATTATAGCCAAAAGATGTCTGTCTTTACTGATTTAGAAAACTAATTTAGCTTGTAGTTTAAAGATGTTGTGAGAAGAATGCAATCAGTTTTGCCACACAATTTACCGCGTTTTCATTACTTATCGTATTCGTTATGATAGAAATAAGCCGTGTTTGACAAATTACATCAACGTTCGCAATCATTATTCCTATTTGATCCTATTCGTTGAATTCCTTTCTGATTTCAATTCTACTTTTTAGTTTAGGAATCGCTCGAGAGCATTTGAATTGGACAGAACAAGAATAGTATACTGTTCTCTGGCAAGTGCAGTATTTGTTTATATGGAACCGATGGACGGAAGGGTATTCAGAGACAAGGAGAATGATATGCACAATATTACGTTGAAGAAGGCATATCACTAGAGGCTAAGACAGATCTCGCATTCATCCCCCAAACCAATAATGGTTGTCGATCAAGAAGAAAGACTTCTCACAGGTACATTGACGAAGTACTCAAGGAGTACGACGTACCAGGTTTATTGATAAAATTATCTGTTCATGCAGAATAATGCGCCACCGCATACGGGTGGTGTAGTATACCAGTACCTTCAAAAAGTGGATATGCCTGTTATGGAGTAGCAGCTCGAAACCCGAATATCAATCCCATCTAACATTTATGGTACTAGTTGAAAAGTAGGGTTCGAGCCTGAAATGTTACTCCAACAAGGCTCGAAGAGGTGCAACAGGCGACTCAGATGTTTACCCTCAAAAATCAGTCTGATGGCACGTATAAATACAAACAGTTTACCACCGGATAGGTATCGAAATAAAATTTGAATCTGCATTTAAAAAAATTAAGTAAATATCGGAATTTTTGGTATTTTTGAACTTTTGTGGAAAAATTAAATTGAGAAATTTTTCTGCATACCCAAGTTTATATATTATTCCAAAAAATAATTCAAAAAGCTATTTTATCAAAAGTGAATTTCAATTCGTGTATAAAATGTAGCTATAGTGTGAACAACCTTGATATGACTGGGCTTCCTACTATAGACTTCTATCGAAAAACAATTTAATTTAATTATAAAATTTACATGGTAAAGGAACTCTGTTTTAAAAGAATAAGAACTTTGTCAATTACTTATAAAATGAATCTAGAAAATGAATATCGTTCATTACATCCGAATTCCTAGTAAAGATGAGCAGTTGTATAATAATTAAAAAATAAAGCTATACTTTAACACAACATGAATAGTATATGTAAATTATTTAACTGCCATAACCGTGAGCATTTCTCAAAATTATGCTAGCCAAAAGTTTTTACTTTATATTATGTACGTATATCATAAACAGCATATTTTATGAAAAAATAAAATTACATACTAACATAAAACGAGATATTTCTAAACAAATGCATTTATTAAAACAACCTTCATATCAGACGATGAAACTTAAAAAAAAATAATTTAAACTCTTCGATGTATACAAGGAAATAATCCTTTACATATTTCAAAAACCAAAGTGCACCATATAATTGTTTATTAACTATTTACCAGCTTGAACTATAATATATAAATACTTCTATTTATATTTGGAAGTTTAAACGGATTTATAACTTTTAAATTAAAAAAGGGTTCCACTAAGAAAACAATAAATAGTCACAAGTACGAAAAAAAATCGACGAACAATACTTAAAAAGTGATCAACAAGAACTGAAGTAATATATTATTTACAGAACAGCCTTAAATTTGACCAAATTTTATTTAAACGTGGAAACAAATCTATGCTTAAAATTTTAGTTTGAGACGATTTAGTTTAAGTACAATAAAAGTTTTTCATGCTTTTAGAACAACATAAACCACCGATTTCTATTCTATGAGAATTAAAATAGATTTCAGCAGTATGAATATTTACCTTATGCCAATAATATAAGACGTTATTAATGTAGGTATAAAACTTATTCCATATTGACGATCGGTACCTCAGCTTACAGATTTCGTTGGCTCAAGATAAATAAAATATGAAAAATATGAAAGTTTCGCTTAAAATTGTATACTTCAAATATTTGTCAACAAACGTCAATAGAACCTCAATAACAATAATTAAATAATTTAAGTAATTGCACATTAGACATCATTCGTCAACATGTTATATTCGAATATAATTCAATATACGTATTTTATGCAAATGCATTTTGATTTTGTTAGCACAAATAATTAAAATAATTACTTTAAATTTGTCTTAACTATGAGTGGGTACAGTAAAAAAAACATATTGAAAAATTTCTCGAAAGTCACGTTTACGTCTTGTCTTACATATCAAGAGGTAAAGTTTTATTTTAATTAAATTCTTGAAATTAAAAAACTTGTTGTTCAACGTAAATTCTTGTTAGAATCACGTTGATCCAGTAAATAAATGAATTAAAAATTGTGCTCTGCAATGCAACATATTGTGCATTTTCGAGTAAGTATCTATACAAAGAAAAACCAGCATAATTATCACCACTATAAGGTAAAAATATTACATATAAAAATATTTGTCGTTTCTTTTTAATAACACAAACCCTGTTAAGAAAATTTTCTTTTATTCTTGCCTTTCTGATTTTACATATCATATCATCGGTATCATACAAAGATCATAAAACACATATGATTATAATATAACGATGGGATGTGGAATTTTTCTTCTACCCCATTTACATAATTATATATGAAAAATATTTAAAATAAATGGAACAAAAATACGGTAGAAGAGGGTGGGAATAAATGATTTTATATACAATTAAGAAAATTTTATTTGTCAAAATATGTTTCAAGTGTACATAGAAGACAAATGTTTAAAATATTTTTCTTTTGTTTAAGATTGAAGCATTTTAAGATAGTTAAGATAATTTTGTTGCTGTTCCTAGATGATATGACGAGTCTTTTGATGCAATTTTTTCTTAGATAGTAAAATACAAAAACAAAAACATTACCAAGATAGAGAATAAAGGAATTTTCTTGTTATATTTCAACGTAGCTATACTGAGTTTGTGATAATGAAATGAAGAAAGGGAACTAATTTATGGTAGTTTAGTTTTTAATTGAATGGTAATTTTATAAAAGGAAAACGAATCAAGAATTGTAGTAGAAGTATTTTATTTTATGTATTTGTATACATACACACATACATATATACACATTTGCCGCCCATTTTAACTAAAACGTTTATGTTATCAAAATTAAGGGTATGATGAATTTTTTAAATTAAATTTTAAAGTACATATAAAGGCTTTTGTCAGCAATAAAATATGTTTGCAAGCTTTAGAATACATAATTATGAAACGTTAATTATAAAACGTTATCTATAAAATAGATGAAATTATTTTGTATATTGTTGATTTTGTATATATGCTTGTTTATATAATAAATCTATGATTGCCTTTTAAATGGTATAGCATATGGGCTTTAATAATTATTCAAGAAGCGCAAAATCACGATTATGAATAATTTTAAAACTAAGTCATCATTATTCATGTTAATTTTTTAAATAAAATCTTGAAATTAAATATCACAGGTGAAATACTCATATACACAATACATAAGATCCAATTAATTATTTATACACGATTTTACAGAAGAAAGCTTTTTGTTTATTCTTTATTCTGTACTGATATGAAGTTTAGTCTGAATTTGAAACGCTATAAAATTACTTTTAATCAATAACCAATTTGTTATCAATTTATTACCGAACAAATTCAACACCATATAATTAAGCCATTTAAATGAATAGGTGAACATCTTAATTTGACCTGGGCAAATATAAATAAACAGAACCATCTAAATAAAACATTAAACTAAACGACACTATACTCAGAATAAACTAGAAAAGTTATGAATAAGTATGAAAATGGTTTTTCAGCCGCCTCAACATAAAAATATATGTAAGGTTTTAAAATATATAAGCATTCATTGGTTTAAACAAGATCGATGATACGTTTGAAATTTCCTAGAAATATGTTTTCTTACAGAATTCATATAGTTTTTTGAAAATATCTTTCATTGAAGGATTGCTTACTACTGGATATGTATCTATATCTAACTAAAATTAATATTTAGTGGGAAGTTCACATTTTATTTTCATTCAACTATAAAGAAATCGAATACTAAATAAGAAAAAGTTGCTTTCGATCCAAAATCGATATTTCAACCATACTGAGAAACTAGCTAAAAATATTTTAAACGTTGTTCAAAAATATTTTCGTTTTTAAGACTCCATTGAATCACAGGTTTTCCACATTGCCATATTATATATTTTACAACTTTCCAACTGTTGAAAATAATTGCACAAAAAATTACAGATCAATGAACTGAGTTAGAACAAAACGACTCAAACAAACTCGTTATTCCACATAAAATGTTTGTATATTTATCTGTAAATGTATCCATGTAAACCCCGAAACAAGGCTTTAAGGCGCCATCATTAAGATATCAAATTACAAAATCTAAATTAAAAATTTCAACAAATAAATTATGTATATATATATATATATATATATATATATATATATATATATATATATATATATATATATATATATATATATATATGTGTGTATATAAATTACCTTTAAGAAAAACGAATCGCCCCCACAGTATCAATCAATCCGAAAATAAAAAATAATAAACTATAAATATCTATATGTATCAAACTATAATCCAGGAACTATGTAATTATATATGTATCTCGAAATACTAATAAATTATCTACTTTACTTGTCAAATATATAATAATACATGTACATTTTTGTATATACCGACAAATATAAAAATCCAATAAATAATTACAAACTATCGATAACTATTATAATATCGCGACATTCTACTATTTATTGCATTTAGAATCAATACACATACAAGATACAACTATCGTATAAATAATCGCAGTTATGTCTGTATTTATAACTACATTTTATATAATTATATATATATATAATTATATATATATATATATATATATATATATATATATATATATATATATATATATATATATTTATATATATATATGTATATATATGTATAATATAAATATATATATATATATATATATATATATATATATATATATATATATATATATATATATATATATATATATATATATATTTATATATATATATATATATATATATATATATATATATATATATATATATATATATATATATATATGTATAATATAAATATATATATATATTTATATATATATATATATATATATATATATATATATATATATATATATATATATATATATATATATATATTTATATATATTTATATATATGTACTCGTAGTACAGTATATAGACATATCGCGCGAACTTACGCCAAAAGAACCCACAAAAAATAATCGACCAATTTATCCTTGTCAAAGAAACTAAAAGCTATTGCAATTCGTGGTGGACTAGATTGGGGTGCACATACATATATCTATATACAAGAAGTAGATGAAAAATATAACGAAGAATGGTAAATATATTTTAGTTCGCTCTTCGTTATCATTTTTCTATATACCCGTGCAAAGCTCACCCCATTTTACTATATGCATTTATGAAATTCAACTTGCCACAAAAACCACTTGAATAACACACGACTATTAAAAATGCAATTTTTATTTTAAAAACATTTCTTGTTTATTAGCAATGCTGTTGTGTTTTATATTTTCTATACTAGCAGTAGCAGTAACTATATGGTATTTAAGTTACATGGACATATATAAATACAAGCTATATAATCTTGAGTTATATATATATATAATTCGCGCTTAATATAATTAAAGTAGTTAATATCGCCAAATTAATTAATGTGAATATAAAGTGGAATATAATTGGATTCATGGAAAATGACGGCTGCTAATTACTTTCGATTTAATAAATAGTTGACAAGAATGTGACTTAAACAATTTAATCCTATTTAAATTACTATCAAAGTTATACTAAGTTTTGCACAGGCTCTAATTAGAATGTATGCCAATTATATGATTAATTGCACAACGATTAACTTTTAAATATAGTCGTAGTAAGAAAATAAATTGTAAATGTGTTTTCTTGTGAGAACTACTAACTATTAGATATTGGCTTTATTAGGTGCCGGTAACCGGCTTAACTCTGTCATTACCCTAGGTTACTATAATTTAGGTGGTTTTCATATAAAAAAACCATCTACCGAATGGTTTTTTTTATATGAAAAAAGAGTGTAGAGTGAAATCTTTCGAGACATCTTGATAAAATGTTTGGTCGTAAAATCTAATTCTATAAAATTCAATGGTTTCAGTAAATATCGATGTTAAACAAATTTAGTTCTAATAAATTTCTAACTCAATAAATTATCAACACACTATACACTCTTCATCCACAAAAGCCTTAAAAAAAACTCAAAAAGGGTCTGAAATTTGAAGAAATCAAAATTGTTAATCCTTTTATTTCTGGTATTTTACGTTTTCAAAAAATGATTGAAGATTTTGTGAAAATACCGTAACTGTCACCTCTTCAAATTCGACTATCCCGTAATGATTATCCAATAATCATACATTTCTAGAAGTTTCTAGGAAAGGAAAATATATACTTGAATATGAAAAGTCAACGAACGAAAAAAGCAAAACACAACAACATTAATTTAGAATTATGAAGAAAAAGTTCAACCATATACATATATAAGATTTATTTGGATGTAATTTTCACGACCTAAATAGCTGATTTGAGTATAGTGAATCTATAGGAGAAGTGATCCTAGTCCATCTATATTTTGGTTATCGGATGACATTTTTTATCTATCCCGGAAACTCGCTCTACTTAATTATTTTGTTGATTGAAATTTGGTCAACAATAAAATCATTATCAGTAAATTGATAGCATATCAAATTAATAAAATGAAGTACATTACCGAAAACATGTATTTTGTAGCCTCATCGATCGTATTTTCAAACTATCTATGTATTGATGGGGGTTTCATAATAGTGACAAGGATATCTTGTCATCTTTTGGTAGTAAATCATAATTAATAATTTTTAATTTTGCTTGAAGTCAAATTTAATTTAAATCATCTATAAAAAGATTTTGAATTTTCTAGCAATCGGAACAGTCTTATTTTCTATTTATATATTGGTTCTTTTCATCTTTAAGTAATGGATATGCTACTCGTACATTTTGCATTTTATTAATTTCATTCAAATTACGCAAGAAAATATCTAGTCATCAATTTAATCTAGATCTTCATTTGGCAGAGAAAGTAGCGAACTTATTCTGTTGAGTTCTGGAATAATTTCCTCCTTTTTTAATTTTAAAATCATTCAGACATAACTAAAATTAAGCACATTTTGAATATTAACGTTTATTGTTGATCTAAGTATATCACTAATAGCAGAAACATCCTTTAGTTCTAGTTCTGGAGTTCAACAAGACATGTTACATCCAAAAACAAGCTATTTAATTGTAAGTTCTGGTTGGTATTCGTAACGGGTTATATTATCGTCGAATGCCAAAATTCTTATAAATAGAGAAGTAAGTTAAAAACTTTGTGGTATATATACATATCGACCATGTTTGTATTCAACAACTTTGTATTTAACCACTGCTATATAAAAGCCCAATAATAATCAAATACGAGAAAGAAGCGTAAAGGTTACAATATAAATCGTCCCCAACCATGACAAAAGGAATGAAATATAATTGCACATTGGCTATTCGAAAAAATCAAGCAAACGTCTAGTTTTTCTAGGCCTGTGAATTTCGTACATAGCATATGTATTTAGATAAATATTCTACAAACTATAAAATAAAAAAAAATTCCTTAAATAAAAAATAGAAATATGTATAAGTAATATACGAAAATCATGACTTTTTAAATTTGTCACCTACATCGACAACCATTTAGTATAATTTACATAAATTAATTTCTACAAAAATTGATCATATTATAAATTAAAATCATTAAAAATACTTTTCTATTTCTTGAAACTTTGACAAACATAAATATACAAACATATGGTACATAGTCGTATTTTATAATAAACATAATTTTACAACTTAATTAAGTCATCTATATGTAAATCTAAAATGTATTGACAAATCAAATCAAACAAATTCTTCTTATTAGTTTTTTTTCATTTATTTAATTTTTCAAAAAGAAATATTCTTTTGATTTTACTTAAATGATGGGATTAGTGTTGAAATTTTAATTTTTATTATAATTTAATTTAATTAAGTTTTTTGTTATTTTTAAATTGGATTTTAACTCGTTATCAACGTAAATTTAGATAATAATTTTCTTCGTGGATAAAATATACGTGTGGCAGATTATTTTTTAAAGATTGCATAATCCGTTAAATTTATAATGAACTTTTATTATAAAAACACGAGCTGATTGATTGCTTAATATTAAAAAATGTAAGTTAATTGCTATTATAATGTGGACTTTATATTTTACATATATCTTCATGTGTCCGCGGGAAATTACACGGTGTATACACCAAAGTTAAAAAGAGTATGGAAGGTAACGGAACAATACGTATAGTGTTCCGGCAAATTATTTGTTATAGTTACGGTATTACCATTTCCGCAATAGTGGACATGGCAAATCGTACACGAGGATATAATAGTCTATGGCTTAAACCCCAACCATCTCTCAACTGAGACCTTTCGAAACATTAATACGTATTGATGGACATTGAAGGTAAACAATCATTCATTTTGAAAAGTTTTCTGAATCTTTTGAATTATTCGAACAATTACACACTGTCTTTTATATGATTTTCCCAAAATAGTATAACGCTCAAATACTGAAAGTAATTCTTAATAAATTCGAAACGCTTAAAATGTTTTTTGAACATAAAACAAATATAAAGTTTAACAGATATTTCATTTTTAGTTTTCGATTATCGACCAAAAATTAACATGCACCGAATGACATAAAAAAGCGGTTATGTGTAAAACATTAGTTAGCCTCACCAATCGTTCAAATGGTTCGTAAAATCTCAGTTGAGACGCGGTAAGAACCGTTTACGGCCTCGTTAAACATAACGTGTAAATTGTTCGGTAATCGTGGTATTGTAGTAACCGAAAACTACTTCAAAAATAATGTTTATAAATAATTTATTTTAAAACAATTGTGGCTTACGTTCCGTTTTAATTGCTTAAAATACCACATAAAAAAATGAGATGAATAAAATTTTTAAACATTTTATTTGGTTCTTGAGGTGATAAATATATATATTATAGTATATATTTTAGAATACTAAAGTTGATTAATTATTTTCAAAAATATCATTCGATATTTGTTGAAAAATTTAAAATTTAAAATAATTTAAAGCATTTTCACCAGTTGAAACACAACCATACTACGTGAGTGAATCGATTAAATCAATTGCAAGCATCAATTGCAAGCATCAATTGCAAGAGCTTGAAATGAACTTGTATAAATTGCTACTGCAACTTTATGTACATTATTGATGGAATTTTACTCATCCTATAAAGAATGAAAATATTTTTAAAGCTAAAAAACTGGTACCAATGTTGAGGAGAAAGTATGTCCATTCAAGTACTATAATTAGAAGTTTTTCGAAAACTTGGTTAGATTTTCGACAGAATCGAATATAAACTTCTACCTTATATCCATCAAAACGTAGCAACGATAGAGGATTTCAAACACATTTGAAAAGACCATAACTAATTAATTTCACAATAAGCAGTTGCAATCATGAGTCTCAATTGTTTCGGATTATGTTATTATTATTGTCTAGAAGATGAGATAGATTCTGTGATAAATGATGCTAACAAACGGATGTACAAAAACATTTTATTTATTTCAGAGAACAATTTGTATATAAATAAAATCGGCAAGAAAACTCCAACTCTTCAAAAGTTATAAGATGCAACTTTACTACATCTACTAAATCAGAAAAAATATTTTTCAATAAATTACAGTCGAAAATTAAATTCATCACATAGAGCAGCATTTATTTATCTTATAATAAAAGTAAACTTATTTTAGTTGTTAAAAATCTTCTAATTTTCAGTACATTTCGAAATCGACAATATCAACATATATTTTCATTTGGTTTAGTTTCTAAATGCCATATCAAATACATTTATTCTTAAAACATATTTTATTTTGGTTTTTAATTTTATTCATAGTTTATTTTTGAAAGACCAACAAAAAATCTGCATCTTATTGATTTTGGGTTTACTTCTTTTGTTATTACATATCTATATATATATATATATATTATTTTCTTGCCTTTTTTTTATATATTGTTTTTAAATGTTTTCTTAACTTCTGAAGAAGAAACGAAAATATTTTAAGAAAATTATTTTTCATTTGCGTATAATATATTTTTATATATAATTTAAACACAAAATAAAATGAAAACAATAAAATATGTCGTCTTTATTCTTAAGATAAATATTTGTATCGTTTTTTCGTTTGTATATAATCTTATATACAATAAAAAAAAGATACAGTACAAACGGGTAAGAAAATTTGGTATCAGATTTGTGGTAGATTAGGTTCTCGTATATTGTTCGATGTACTGATACATACAACAGTATAATCTAAATTTATTATTTCACCAATATAAGTATGATGTAAAACAATATAATTGGCTACATTCCTCTTAGTGTATATACATATACATATATGTATATAATATATTTATATAGATATATCACTATATATAGATTATTGGTTTGAAAAATAGTTTATAGTTATTTTTATATCTTAAACAATTTTATAGTTTCCTCGTTGGTCTATAATAACCATCTTGATATATTTCCAAATAAAAAAAACACATCGATATAAATTAGAAAAACCTATAAATATCAATTTTTCATGTTTAATTAAATTCCATTTAGAACGGGACATGTTGTAACTTAGCCTATAATATCCTGCCATCACACTCAATGTTTACAACAAACATATAATACCAAAAAATTTCCAATACCCAATAAATAAATTTTCTATTTAATATTTGTACATGGATATCCAAAATACATATATGTATGTATATATGTATATATAAATATATATATATATATATATATATATATATATATATATATATATATATATATATATATATATATATATATATATATAATATATTATATATATATATATATATATATATATATATATATATATTAAGCCCTGTGGTTGGGGGCATTCGTGTTTCGTAAATATTACGAACGAAACATGAGACCCATAGAATACCACCACAGTATCCAGAGCTTGTCGTAGGAGGCGACTAAATCTGGTTGGATCGCTGGGCTGACGACCCGCATCCGTAAAAAAATATCACTGTTAAAAATGTCAACAAAAATAAGAAAATCGGATACCGCCAAAACAACAAAAAAAACGAACCCCCGCTTAAGTACCCGGACACGAGATTGAAGATCGGCACGTGGAACGTGCAGTCATTAAGAAAACCTGGCGCGTTGGACGGCCTTATCACATGCATGAAAGAGTATCGGCTGGAACTCGTAGCTCTCCAAGAAACTCGATGGCCTAAAAGTGGAGACCATGTGTCCCAAGGCTATACGTTGCTACACAGTGGAGATGACCTCGGAAATCTTGGGGTTGGATTTCTCATTGGGCCACAGGTAAAAAAGGCTGTCTTGGACTTTCAAGCAGTCGATAATCGAATGTGTAAGCTTCGCTTGCACATGAGATTAGCCAACCTGTCAATTGTCTGTATACATGCGCCCACTGATGTAAGCCAATCCCAGGATAAAGACTCATTTTACAATAATCTGGATAATCTGATGGGCTCTATACCGGAGCACGATGTCAAATTGGTGATTGGTGACTTTAATGCTAGAGCTGGCAGAAATCAGACCGACTTATGTAACAATATAGGTCCGTACTCCCGACACGAAACTGCGACCGAGAATGGGGAAAGAATGATGTACTTTGCGATCGCTCATGATCTCAAAGTAGCAAGTACATTCTTTCCTCATAAAAACATCCACTTAGAAACATGGACACATCCACGTAAAACATCCCGAAGCCAAATTGACCATGTGTTGATTTCAAAAGGGCGGGCTCGGGTTGTCCAAGATGTGAGATCATATCGGTCGTCAACAAAATTCGTAGGCAGTGACCATTTTATGGTTGCTGCAAAGCTACGATGGAAATTTTCGTACAAGTCAGGGAGGACAGGAGAATATAAAACGCGATTCTCCTGTGAAGGTCTGATAAATGAAGAAACGCAACGAAAATATCAAGATCTTGTCAGCAATAGCATTATACAATCCAATTACCAATCTGATGATGTGAACAGTGTCTGGAAAGTATTGAAAACCTCGGTTGTCGATGCTGCCCAGCACACTCTCGGTATAGTGAAAACTAAGCCCAAAAATGATTGGTTTGATGAGGAGTGTCGTCTTGCTGTTGAGCAACGAAATATAGCCTATAATGAAGCGCAGACTCGGTTTACAATCGCAAGGAAAAACAAAGCAGTTCTCGCTAGAAGGACAGCTAAACGCATTTGTAGACTGAAGAAGCGAGAATGGTGGAAGGCTAAGGTCTTAAGAGTACAACAACTCAGCAATGAGCACAATTCGCGTGGTTTCTTTAAAGGAATCACCGAATTGCACCATACCTTAAGATCTCGGTCAACTGCCATTCGGGACCAGGATGGAAACCTCTGTGTTAACGTCGATGCGGTACTCGATACATGGCGTGAACATTTCTCTGATCTACTTAATGTTCCACATGTATCACAAGCTGTGTTTGAATACCCTCAAATACAGACCGCGGAGATGTTCATTGAGGATCCATCCTATGAGGAATTCACAATGGCCATGCAGAAATTAAAGAAAAATCGTTCACCAGGAGTTGATTGCATTAATTCAGAGCTCTTGATATTCGGAGGGCTAACTTTGTGGAACTGTCTTTTCGACCTTATTCGATTGGTATGGCGAAATGAAGTTATGCCCGAAGAATGGAAAGTGGCCGCGTTATGCCCAATTTTCAAGAAGGGTGATCGCTTGAAATGTGAGAATTATCGCGGTATAGCTCTCCTTTGCACAGCATATAAGTTACTGTCATACATTATCTTGGGAAGAATTACTCCTCTGGCGGAGGAAATTGTCGGTGACTACCAAGGAGGATTTCGTCCAAATCGGTCAGTCACTGATCAAGTTTTTTCGCTACGGATGATTCTTTCCAAGTACTACGAAACATCTCGCGATGTACACCAGGTATTCCTGGATTTCAAGCAAGCCTATGACTCGATCAATCGAGAGAGATTATGGTATGCGCTTGAATATCTAGGAATACCGAAAAAATATGTACATCTGTGTAAAATGACAGTAACGCAGTCACAATGCTGTGTCAAAGTTGAGAACAGGCTATCGAGAACTTTTGCAATCAATTCCGGTGTTCGACAAGGAGATGCGCTGTCCCCGATACTTTTTAATCTCGTGTTGGAATACATCCTTCGTAAAAGTGAAACACCTCAGGACAACATCTTATTCCGACAATCCAATCAACTTCTTGCTTATGCAGATGATATCTGTGTGATTGGATTAAATGGCAACGGAGTGAAAGAGATACTTGATCCACTGGAACAGTGTTCAGCTTCTGTTGGTCTCAAAATCAACGAGTCAAAAACCAAATACCTAATCTCGGGTTTTAGAGACCAAGACGCAATTGATTTCAGTAGTGGAAACCACACGTTTGAAGGAGTGATGAGATTCAAGTATCTTGGATCTCTCATCACTCACGATAATAGTGTGGGAGAGGATATCAAGGTCCGCCTTGCCGCTGGCAATCGGGCTTTGTATCCTCTACGTCCACTGCTGAAATCAAAATATCTTGCAAATACGGATAAGCTGAAACTGTACAGAGTGTTGATCAGACCCGTTGTCATGTATGGATGTGAGAGTTGGACCTTGACGGATGAGTACGAAAGATGGCTTCTAACATTCGAGAGAAGAATCATGCGTGTGATATATGGTCCAAAACGCGACGTCGATGGCACTTACCGAGTTCTTTTCAATCACGAGATCAGGAATTTAATGCAAATTCCTGATATCGTGCATGAAATTAAAGGACAGCGAGTACGCTGGCTCGGACACGTTCTGCGTGCTGATCCGAACCGAATGATTCAGCGAACCTTTAAGGGTGAACCGCCTTTCGGTAGGCGAAGAGGTCGCTGTAGGCGACGATGGCTCCACGGCGTAGAGAGCGATCTGGCTTCTTCAAACTGCCTACAACGGTTTGAAGAGCTGGCTCGTGATCGAAACCAATGGAGTCAGATTGTTGACACGGTACGGGCCAATAATGGCCTGTAAAAAACCGTTAAAAAAAAAAAAAAAAAAAAAAAAAAAAAAAAAAAAAAAATATATATATATATATATATACATATATACATAAGTATTTACACAAGACATTTCCAGTATAAAGCCTTAATTTTATTTTAACTACAATAATAAATAAATTGAGAAATATATAAATAAAAAAGCTTATTTGAAAGTCGCCTATATCATATATAATATATAAGTCAATCAATAATTCGTTAATGTCGTAACGATCCAATAAAAACAGTATCAATCGTTAAATTGATTATCAAATGAATATTAATAATAATAATAATAATAATCATTGTGGTATTAGATAACCATTAAAAAAATTGTTTATTTATAAAACAAACTTTGAAATTTGAAGCTTTTCGAAGAAAAACTTAAATAAAACAAAAAGCTTTAAAGTGGCCACAATGGTATTGTGAAATGTTTATATAGATATACTATATATACTCCCGTCTGGCTTTAATTGAAATCCATTAAGTTGATTGTCATTTACTGCCCACTTCTCGTTATTATGTTCCTTTGTACCCATATGAATGTATCTAATTTTTGGTCAATAAAAACATAGAAAAAAAAATATTGACGTAAATTATGTAGGTTTGGTAAATTAAAAGCTTTTTTGATATGGTAGATTTAGCTTGAATGCGAAGGATATATTTATAATGTGAAGGAATCAATGTCTATATATTTATTCGTTTTAAATTATTTCATTCTACGATCCTTTATTTCTTAATGAATATCGTAAATAATTGTTGAGAAAAATTGATAGACATTTCGATCTCGTTCTTCTATTTTTTAATGATATACTATTAATTTATATATCGAAAATGAAATATAATACTATTTATAAAAAGGGCTTTTTAATATTATTTTTCCTGTAATGTGACATATCTGGGTCTTAAACCCAGTAACACAAAAGCTCACAGGGCATAATGTTGAAAATATTTTATAATATAATTGGTGTATTACTCCTTAAGCATTTAGGGAGTGTGAACTTTGAAGGAACAACAAGTAAAAGACCACTGAAACCCACTTGTCGAAGTTTTTCGATGATTAACTCTAGACATTCTACAGCACTAAAATCATGAAGCTATCCGAAAAATTAAGGCACAATCGAATTTAATACTTATTTACTTGATTAAAAAAGTTAAATAAACTTTTAAATTTATTGTATTTAAATCAATTTATTGTATAATATTTGGAAGTTAAAAATGCCAGATGTTTGATTTGCTACTGTATTGTTAAAAAATAATTGTTTGGTACAATCGATTTTAATTTCTATTTTAAATGTTGCAAATGAAACCAACGATTGATTCCAGGTGGATTAATTTAGAAAACAAATTTAATTTGTTAATTATACTTTGTGGTTTACATAGTTTTTAATTAGTTTATTTTCATTTGTGTAATGAATCATTATAATTTCGTGAAAAGTTACATTTCGCCAAAATGGATTAGGAACAACTTTAATTAACAAACACCAATTTAAAAAGCTAACCATCACTGGATCAGAGTTTTGATCTCCACTTAACATAGATTTATCTCCATTGAAAGAATATCTATACTCAACACAAATACCAACTGTCAAAATCATAATATATATATATTTAATATTTATATATATATATATATATATATATATATATATATATATATATATATATATATATATATATATATATATATATATAAATAATTATTAATAAAATTGCTTATTTTACCACAGTATTTGAAATAATCAGATTAAAGACAGCTGCTCGCGATTATGGACACGATTATTCCTTTTTAAAACATTATACATTATCATATTTTTCCAAAAAATAATTAAAAGTTTTACTTAAGATATTAATCAAATTTAAAAATTCTTGTAAATAATATCGTTATCATCTCATTATTTACTAAATTATAAACACTTATAAAATAAGGATTTTAAAGTTTTTTTTAACACAAACTTGTTCTAATTCAATGTCTTCCATCCACTTTTCTTAATAGTAAATAAATTATAAATTTTACATCTTGACGTTTAACGTGGGATGGATTATTTTTTTAAAATAATACCCAACGATAGCTAAAGAAATGGTGATATATGTCTGGTTATATGGTATAAGAAATTATAAATTTACCGTACTTGACTGTTTCGTTTTAAATTTTAATCTATGCTATTTATTTTGAGGTCAAAGCTCGTTCAACTCTTTTGCAATTAAATTTGTTTACGTCTTCTATACAATCAATATAACAATATGGTTAAGTTTGTTTTATAAAGAATATATGCACATTACATATAGTTATACCTAAGCTTGTTATAATACTGTTTTGTAAGGTACGTGGGTCATGAGTTCCATCAGAAGATTAATATAAAACAGTTGATTGATAAATGCCTATTTTCTGAGAACGTTGTGATATCGAAACTTTCGGCCACAGCACCAATTTTTTCACTTTAGCGTCCACTTTTTGATCACTTTTTCGATCATCGACAGAATCAGTCTTTCCAAATGGTTGGTGAGATTTACCCCCAAAAATATAATTCAAATTACCATTTGTATGTTATAAGTAGTTAATTTTCGGTAAATGATCTTAAATCAGTTTTTCTCATTCTATAATATGAGTATATGTTTTAATAGTGCAGCGAAGCAATAGCAACGAAAAATTTAATTTCATGAAGCTTTTATAAGAAAAATAGTTTTAATAAAAGATGCTCGTAACAAATTAAGATTACGTTAAGGTCTATTCCATGGAACGTATTCCATACACAATTCGAGATGATAAAAGTTTCCACGGTTTTAAGTATATTTTTGAACGAAAATAAATTTTAACCAAGTACATATTGACCAATATTATCTATGACCTTTTCCCAATTTTTTGGATAGCTTCATGATTTTATTGCTGTAGAACGTCTGGAGTTAATCGTCGAAAAACTTCGACTAGTGGTTTTCAGTGGTCTGGCTCCACCAATTTCATCCATAAAATTTCATCAACTTTTTCAGTGACTGATCGACCGGATTGATGTGCATCTGACATCCAAATTTCCGGAACCGAATCAAGCAAACCACTCCTGAGTTCTTCTATCTCTCACAGCATTCTCACCGTATACACATCACAAATTTTTCAGCATGGTTTTGCAACGTAAAGCATCGCATAATCGCATAGTCACTATCTAGTGGCAAGAATCGTGGAAACTTTTTATATGACCCAATATTTTCGAAACCTTTAGAGTCCCAGACCTTAATGTAATATATTACAATAAAATAATTTTAACGATTACATATTTAAATTTTAGAGTACATAGCATAAATATTTCATTAGGAATTCTAACTTCAGAAATTGAATACAAATTTTAAACCTGTTTTATTTTTATTTTCTGATATCTCGAAAAACGCAATTACAATTTTCAACAGTTATAAAAAAGAAGCTCTTCGAACACAATATTTTCATTTCCAATTCAGTTTTCACTCAGAATTATGCTATTGTTAATTTAAAGCTTTATGATCAAATTTGTTATATGTACAATAACGATTGGACGAAAATCAACATTGTTTAAATGCATCCTCTCTATAGGTAATAGTAAATCATATCGTGTTCGTTTACAATTATGATTTTTGTAAATCAATTGCTAACACAATAATAGCACAATAAATAGCTCAATACGATGAAATATATAAGATAAGCCTATATATAAACTCACGTTTGAAATCATTACGTATTTACCTTTTGAAACGATCGTATCGAAGACAATAAATATATATAGAAAACACGTTTTCAATCATCATACACTTAAGACATAAGGCTAACGTACGCACATAGTACAGCGGTATTTTATATACTTTATTTACTCTATAAATGAAATAATATATATATATATATATATATATATATATATATATATATATATATATATATATATATATATATATATATATATATATATATATATATATATATATATATGTATGTAAATAACGAAAAATAAAAAATTGCGGTAAACAATGCCCACACATAAAATTCCATTTTATGAGACCATTTCATTTCATCTATATTCATTT
This sequence comes from Tipula lateralis, assembly GCA_963932295.1. Taxonomy (NCBI): domain Eukaryota; kingdom Metazoa; phylum Arthropoda; class Insecta; order Diptera; family Tipulidae; genus Tipula; species Tipula lateralis. The sequence goes on from OZ010738.1 coordinate 41,846,310, forward strand.
ATTTTTGATTGTATTCTTATCAAATTACCCAAAACATAAGAAAACAACAAAAAATTCATCGGTTTTATATACTCGTATATATACATAATACAATATATATTATATTTATGTACTGGACTATACACATTCGACCAATGACCCAAAAGTCCTCTAAACAATGTTAAAGAAAATATTTCTTCTATTTATTGAAAAACAACAAACGTAAACTAATTATTTTTATTTTGCTTCGCAACAAAAGACTAATAGACTCTGGGTACATATTATAGAAAAGGTGTTAGGTATATATGATCTCAGATTAACACACACACAAAACATAAATAATTAGCCTTTCCACCAATTATTATTCTCTATAGTATTAATTATAATAATAAAATTCAAAACATTCACTCTAGTTACGTTGTAAATATAAATTATAACTTAAGAACTAGTTACAACAACAACATTAATACAAATACATAATAATAATAATAGTCTTATATAAATAAGAATTGTTACAAAGGTGCCGACAGAAGAAAATCATTCATACACATATGTATACAATAATAAAACGATACAATAAAGTAGTCAATTTAATGTTTTGACAAATTGTTTAGAATATAAATATTATTATTAAATATAGCAACAACAATTAGATAATAATAGTGAAATAGAAAATAAATCATTTTATTTATTTCAATTCTCCATATAGTGGATTTGATTTAGTTCTTACAGTTTTTCTCAATTTTCTCAGATTCTTTATATATACAAAAAAAACATTCACATTCACGACTAAATGTATACCAGGCAGTGTCTATTGTCTCAATGTATAGATAATTTTAGAAATAATCGATTAGATATTTAGACAGATTTTGAAATATGCGATCTAAGTTAAGACATTATTATAGTGTGGTGAGTTTGATTAATCGAAATAATTAATTGCCGTGACCGACAAAAAATTATTTGTATATACATCAACATGGCTTTCTTAAACGTTATTTAAACACAAGTGAATATTTAGGGATCAATGTGGTCATATGGAGTTTATATAATATGTATTGCATTAAATTAATAAAATCTACAAGTCATGGTAATGATGATATAGAAAGAAAATTAAACAAATTTAATTTCATCGAATATAAGTAATAAATTAAAAATAGTTTGTTATATAAATATAATATACAGAAACTTCGGGAATTATTTGACACTTTTGATATGTAAATAGATTACTTGACCTCAGTTATATATATAATATGAAAAATAAACTGATCACAAACTTTAAACATAGTGGTTCAGTTTAGAAATATCACATTTCTGAGAAAACCCTCAAGACGTGCACATAAGTGGCAAATGACAGTTAAAATGAAGTTCAAAAACAGATTCAGCAGAATTCTTCGGCCAAAACAAGTATATAGGCGACGGTAAGAATATAAAGCTGAGCAGAGATTATATGATGGCTGGAGTAAAACATAACGAGCAACTTCGAACAATTTCGACCAAGTACAAACTTTCGTGAAGTATATTACAAGAAAAACCAAGGTCAATTTCTTAAGCCTGATTTCCATTATGAAAAATATACTGACAAAATAGTCAAACTAGGATAAAACTATATCTTTTCTTAAAGTGCGAGAGAAATAAAAAACATTTCCAGTATAAAAAATTTATTCAGTACTGAATAAATTTTTATGGTTACTGAGAAAATTATTATAGCAGTACTAACAAAATATATCAAGAGAAGTATCTTTATTCAGTATTGGAAAAATATTTTATAGGCAAAATGTATATGGATGAGAAATCGTTTTTATGACGTCATTATGAAGCATTTTATTTTATGGTCAATTGATAATTTTAACATTTCGTTTTGTGTCATATATCTTAATTCATTGTAAAAATAATTTAAACAATGAATAATTATGTTAAGTTTATTTTGTTAATTTATTGTTGTAGATTCAAAGTGTTTTTTGTCTTTTATTTGAAAAACAAACACAAATTTGAAATTTTATTGGTTATGTTATAAGCCACAGTCAAAATATATCCACTATAAAAAAAGAAAAAAGTAAAAAACGATCTTTGTCACTCTAATGGTATTTTTGATTTTTTTCTCGCTTTGGTTTTTTGAGTATAAAATACTGACACAATTTTTTTCATAGTGGAAATCAGGCTTTAGTTGAACATCTGAACCAAATGGATTCTCATGTTATTTACTTTAGGTTTTTAATTATTATTATAATGTTAGGAGTTTAAGACTATACCACATTATAGTTTGATCCTGTTTTTTAAAAAAATATTGATTGATTGGCTAAAATAATGCTTAGTTAAAATTTGCCAATTTATTATTTTTTTTAAATTTTACACTAAATTATGCTACTTTATATTAATTTAAACTTTCTTATTTTAGGATTTGGTTGTATTAAATCCTTTTTTATTAGGTCCTTTAAATCCTTTTTTATTAGGTCTTCTATTTACATGGCTGATTATAGTAATTTTGCATGTAGCCTAATTGATATAAAGTATGAAAGATTCTGGCCCAGGAAAAACAGTTTCCTGGGCCAGAATCTTAGAAAGTTTGTATAGTACGGAGTTTGTATAGTATTATTCGAGAGTGTGTATAGTACGGAGCATATATTAGTGAGTTGGTAAAGTTTCCAGTTGATCTATATAATATATATTCTCGAATTAACTGGAAGATGTGTTTATCAATTCTCTGGACCTTGAATTACGAATATTATTTCTACAAAGCTTATTAATATTATTATTAATATTATTATTTCGCTATTTATTTTATTGTAAACTTATTAATATTATTATTTCGCTATTTATTTTATTGTGAAATTTTTACAGTTTTTGCGAGTATCCCTGGTTGCATTTTTATCGATTTCCGGAATAAAATCGTTTCACTTTTTTTGCATTAACCATAATTTTCCATGTAAAACTTACAAACCGTAGAGTCAATTATAAAATTGACTACGGTTTGTAAGTTTTCTTGAATCTCGTTAATTTTTGACTTCGCACAACATACCAGAATGTCATGTAATTGTTTGTATATTACATATTTGGGATCAGAATTTCGTTTAATATTAAATCTTTTATATAAAGATTGAATAGCATCGGAGCTGAGATTGTCGTTGTTGCAGTCTATTATTTATGTTAATGTTTATTTGATTTATCTATCCCGTTCGTCGTTACAAATTTCTTGTTGTACAACATCTCGTGCAGTATTCTTATGATGTTAGGTAATGTAAGTATTCTTATAATATAACCATACCGATTCAAAAGCAATCTCCACATCACTTAAAACTACTCCAGTGCATATTTTGTTGTTTAGTTTGAAACATATGTCTAAAATTAGTTTGGTAATTGCATGAATCGCGCTGTGGCGATATCTGAACCTGAACTGCTTGTCTGGTAAGAGGTAATGTTTGGTGATGTGTTTATGTATTTTATTCCAAATAAGCATCTTGTACATATTTTGTTGATGTTGTATATTATACTTATCGGTCTATAGTTGTCCGGATTTAACTGATTGCCTAATTGGAAAAATCTTGGTTTTTTTTCCAACAGTTGATGACATTTAGAAGATTGTTGAATAATACACAAAGTTCTGCACAACACATCTCTTTCGGACGTAGTTTTTTATTGTCTCTTGCAGTCTAAATATAATCATACTAACACTCTTTTTAAATAAAGATCTGATTGATAGGGAGCTCAAATTCAAGGTGATTCAAATCAACGTTTTAATCACCTTTTTCTCTTTAGATTATTGAAGTGAGTTCAGTTCTTATTCCAAACATAGTGTTTCAAACCATAGTTTAGAAATATCGCATTTATGAGAAACACATAAGTAATGGCAAATGACTTCTGAAGTGAAGTTCAAAAGCAAATTATCAGAATTCTTCAACCAAAATAAGTATAGGCAACGAGAGAAATATGAAGTTAAACAAAAAATATATGATGGCTGGTGGAAAACATCACCAGGCAAGTTCAAGTAATTTCGATCAAGTACAAAATTCCGTGGGGTTATGCGTTTTGACAGGACTAAATTGATTTCTTTCAAACGTTCTATTTAGAATGAGGATTTACAATTTATAACATTGACATTACATAGTATATATCTGAATCAATAATAAGGTATATGTATAATAGACAACATCATTGCAGTGCCAACATACCAAGTATATTAAAACCTTTTTTCAAATAAAGATTGATTGGTACGAAGTTCAAATCTAAAGTGGTTCAAATCGCATTTTTAATCACTTTTTCCTCAATTTCATTCCGTTTTCACAGAACGTTACACATAAAAATAAAATCCATGAAACAAGTCGTTTAATTTGTTTTGCTACCCAATAACCAAGCTCTACACACGCCTGAGCTTAGAAATATTTCTGAGAAATTTCTTCTATTTTTAGACTACATGATTCAATTTAAAATCAATAGGTTAATATTTGTTCTGAATTTCTAAACGATACCTTTTACACTTCCATTAAGAAAAATGTTTAGTTTTTATGACGTTCGTATAGGTTGTCAACGTCAACCAAAATCTGCAACTTCCTACGACACCTAAATCCTTAAAGTGCCATTAGGTTTTCCATATTTTTATCAATTTTTCATTCTTTAATTATGTGTTTATAATAATACAGTAGACCTTTGGATTTTAGACCTTTTAGATTTTTTGAGTGTCGCAACGATACTCCAAATTACATAATTTATGACAACTGCTTAAATAAAGTTGTAACAAGACTCACACTCCTGTGTCATATCGAATAAAAGATCTGTCACACCAACTAACAACCTGCTGGTTTTTATGTTGTTGTTAAATATTACTTAGTTGTTTTGGTAAAGAATTTTTATACACTGTTCATGACAACAGTCAATTTAAATTAATTTTCTTGTCACGAAAGATTTTCAAGTGAGCATTATTCTTACTAGTAATTATTTGAAATTACTGTTATCAAAGCCATGTGTAAAATAAAACAATAACAAAGATCGACATAACAAATATCTAGCTATATATGCAAAATATAGTGTGCTAAACAATAACCATTCTGCAATTTAGGTGTTTCAGTTGAACGATATTCTATCGAATGAACGATATAATATTCTATTACTGAATTTTTACTGAATTTATAAAAAATTTAGGTTTGTTTGGTAATAAAATAAATATTTAAATTTATTTTATAAAATTTTCACTTCCTAATATAATTTTATATATTAAATAAATAGTCGAAATAATAAAATGTTTCGATTAAAGCAATTTATTTTTATTTTATTATGCTTAAACTCAAAAATTACTTCTATATTTCGACTTATGTGCATCTTTTGGGAACAAATATACATGTATTTTATTAGCTTCGAACATTAATTTATCTTTTCGTAAAAACCAACCACACCGATTACATAAAGGTCAGATTCAGAAGTACATTTTATTCGCCCAATAAAATTTCACCTCCAATTTAATTTCAAAGGTATAACCATTTATAGATATATAAACAAATTCGGCTCATTCAAATAGAAACATAGAAATGAAAAATAGAAAATGATATGGAAAATTATAGTAGATTTTCATTTTCTTGTTCCTTCGCCCCGCAATATAAATGTATAATTTGAAATCAATGAAAACCATATTAAAACTCGTTGCTATATTATGATATAAGGTTAAGCCAATTATTTTTTGTTACTAAAATAAGTAGCAACATAGAACGGCAATCTTATATGTACGAGTATACGTTGTGTATATATATATTATAAGGTGAAAAGTAAAATTACCTTTATTCGAAATAGATATCCATTGATTTTTGTATTTTGCATCATTATGATTGTTATTTGCCATATAGGATATAATAAATAGGAACACCCTAATATGTATGTAATATCGAGTTAAAAAATTAAACGGAAAATAGCTAACGACTTAATATTGTATAATTATGATGGAGTGGGAATAATGATGATGGGGTATGGGTGCGACGAGAATTAGCATCGATAAAATATATTTGCAAAAATCACGTTTTTTGTTTTTGTTTGCTTCCGAACAAACAAAAACTATAACGATAAAAGAATCTCCTCCCCCGTTAAAAATCAATTTTCGTTAATATTCATGACTATTTATTTATAAAAATAAATATGTATGTATATATATATATACATGAACAACTATGTTAGGCAATTAAGATGAACTCTTAATTACCAACTATATATACTCGTATTTTCGTTTTAATTGTTGTTATAGTCGCGGATTTCGCTCTCATTTAATTAAAAAATAAAATAAAATTATAAAAAAATTAAAAAAGCAAACAACATAAATTTATAAAATCTTCATTAGTGTAATTAACATGAAAAACTAATTTTAAAGTTTTTTTTATAATTTTTTTTATGATTTATGCTTTTTAAAAAGCTTCATGATACTTCCTCTTTTTAAATATACTATATTATATTTATATATATCTGTGTGCTGTTAATAAAAAGGGGTTGATTAAGAGACAGGAAAATAAAAACAAAAAAAATATGTAAACTAACAAACTAATAAAAAAAACTTATGTTCTTACAATCAAAGTTAAATTATATACAATATGCTTACAACTGGTATAAATATATAGGAATAATTCTGAGAACGCTGATGATGTAAATGTTCTTTCATAACGGAAGTATACGGAATAAAAAACCAATATCTCATAAAGTGAAAAAATATTGATATTCTTAAACTAATAATATTTATTATATATTAATTTTATTTATATATTGCTTATAATTTGGATTAAGAAGGAAAAGCGTCCATATTTTTAAAAAATATTACTATCATTACGCATACAAACATCTTCAATTGTTTACTGAAAAAATTAACAGCACACACATATCATTTTGGGGATTTACAATAGGATGAGCAGCACGGAGCAGACAATATTAAAAAAAAACTTTACAATTAAATATAAACTAATAATACTGTCGTTCTAACACGCCAATCAAGAAATTTTGATTTAAAACTCTCGACATATCTACTTTTAATACTGAATAGAACAGAATTCCACAGAAAAATACCTCTAACAAAAAATGACTAATTTAAAGACCTATAAGAATTTCGGGTAGGCAGCAATCGAAGATTGGCGTAATGCGACCTGCTAGATAATAATGCTGGATAATTTGGTTCTTTAGTTTTGAGTAGCATCTAATAAAAGCTCAAGTCCGAAACTCATAAAAACTAGTTGAACTCCAACCAAGAATAAGCCTATTATAGGTTGAAATATGTTCAAATTTCCTAATCTGAAAGTAAACCAAGTGCACACATACCAAATAAGACAACATCACTATAGAGGAATTGCGGAAGGAGATAGAACATTAACATTCTCTTTTTAAATTGACTACTCATAAACCCTACCACTTTATACAGATAACTAAGTGATCCAAATATCTTTCTACTAACTTCAACTAAATGGTCGCCCCATGTAAGAGTTTTGTTAAAAACTATCCCCAATTTACTAATAGTAGTTGCAAACGAAAAGAGTAACCCATTAAGATGTATACAATGAAACAAAACGTATCTAACGATTTTTTGTAGATAATAATAGCTTGCGATTTAATAGCATTTAGGCCGAGCCCAATCAAAATCGACTAATTATGTATTCTATCTAACTAATCCTCGTTAACCAGAGAAATATTACTAATAATAGAATGCTGATCTAACTAACTATTTCTATAAATTCTAACATCATCAGCGAAAATGTGAAACGAACAATGACGAAACGAGGCTTCTTGGTCATTAATGTACAAAGAAAATAGTAAAGGACCAAATACAGAACCTTGAGGAACATCAGAAATATAGAAGAAAATTAGAAAAACAACTACCAAAAAAACTGTCTGTGAACGATCTGAGAAATAATTTATAACTAATCTAGTAATCGAAAAGGAAAATTTAAATTAGGCGATAAGCAAATATATAAAGAATGTTGTGATTCAAAGAATCAAAGGCCTGATATTCAATAACGCAGTATTCGTACCATGGAACTTTCTGAACCCAGATTGAAAGATATTGAGTAAACAAAGAAATTAATTATATGGGCCTGATTTTAGTTTTTTACTACTATATCAAAGGCTTTACAAATGGAACTTAAAATACTTTTTTTTTAAATATGTTTTATTCTCAGCTTTATATATTTACAATTATTTAATGAGCAAAGAATCTTAACTGGGATAACTCAATTATTATTAAATTAGAATTATTTTACTGAGTTTCCATTGCTCGGGAAACGAAGGAGAGGTTAAGATAAAATTAAAAATAAGTAATAAATATTTTGAGAAAAATTCATTTCACCAATTTTGCACTAACTCAATCAAGACCAGGAGATTCTGATTTAACTATCCAATCCAAATAGCAGACTGTAACACTTCATAGGAAATATTTTAAAATTAAAATAGATTAGAACATTCATTCGATATAAGATCAACAATAGCATTAACCAAAGTTGGATTCGAGCTAGAAAAATAAGAATTTATATTGTCAGCTTTGAAATACCATTATTTCTACTCTTGCTAAGAAGACCTAAGTTTCCAACATTACGCCAAAAAACCTTGGGTGGAAGAGAAGATCTAATTTATCCTGGAAAAACTTCTTTGGCTGTCCTAATCTTACTAGACTATTGCGAGCTTGTTTGTAAACTAAAAATCTCTATCTCCGAATTTTAACCATCTACTCTAAATAAATCTTAATTTATCTATCCTAAATCTGATTGCATCCATAATTTCCCCAGACATCCATGGAGGAGATTTAAGTTTAATTATCACTGATCTAAGAGGCACACAACTATCGAAACCCGAATTAATAAATTCATTGAAAGCTGAATTAACCAAGTAGAAAAAATGCTATCCCAAGGAATTGAGCTAGAAACTAGTAGTAAATCATCTATATTAGAAAAAACCCTAAAACTAAATCATTTAGGCTTCGGGCGAGAGAATACCAATAGGTCATAATGTCAACCTAAACCGAGAGATAATTGATTGGAAAAAAAATTGTTATCTGAAAACGAAAAAAATGTTGGTGGTTGGACAAAAAATAGTTGGTTCACCAGTATTAGGTATACTGATACATTATTAAAATTATTAAAAATAGGGTGAAATATGATCAAATTTCCTAATCTGAAACAAACTATGAGAGAACAAACTATCAATGTATCACATCGAAGTTGAAATCACCTGAGATGAATATTTCATCATAATGGCAGATGAGATAGCTTAATAAAAGTTCAATATCTAGTAGGGATTTTTTAAATTACGTATAAAACCTTTTGCTAGTTATGGGTGGGTTGTACACAGTTCCAAATAAATATCTAGGCTTATTAACTAAAATACGAATAAATAATAATTCTAAATCGAAAACCAGCATACGAGAAATAGAAGGAGGTATGTTTACATGTTTATACGACATGTGTTTACCTATAAACATACACAGTCCACCATAGCCAAGTGGGGAAACAACCCTATCATTCCTTACAAGATTAAAACCTTCAATGTCCAGAGCTGAGTTTGAGACATTTGAAGACAAAGGTTTCGGAAAAGCAAAGAATCGTAAAGATTTGACAAGTCTGAATTCACATTATAAACACAAGAAAACACGTATTTAAAATAATTTTAAGACCTAGCCACTTTATATTATAAACTCTCTCATGATGGAACACTGCAGCAAATTTCAATTAGCTACTTATATCAATACAACAGTTGATTAAGACAACAATATGATTGTTTATAAAACTAAACGTATATTGATTCAGTTTATAAAAAAAATAAGACGCTAACACATTGCTTTTATTTGTTGTATAGAATTTTATATAGATGCTGCACCAAGAATTTTAAATTTACCAACTCTTTACGATTGTATATTCTTTTAATATTGAAAGTACATTTCTTATTCAATATCTATAATAAATTTTCACCAAGCCCTATCATATAGTTTTTATTTTTGTATCAGAACAAGAAAGTATTTTATGTCTTTATATTTATATTTTCTAAAAAGAAGATATGAATATCTAATCTAACTCTAATCTATAAATTTATATATCTAATCTAATGTTATGATGAAAAATAATGTAAAATAGAAAATCGGAAAAACACAATAAAATGGATAATTTAGAAATATATATTGTACATACTTATATGTGATATTGATTTTGTTTTTATATTTTTATTACGAAACGAAATTTAAAAATAAAGATTTTATTGTGATGGCATATGGTCATAATCATAAGGTAGAAAGATACACAAAGATTGTTACGACTAAATATATAAATTACAAAAAATCTCAAGATATGTATCTTAACTTTGAAACTTTTTAGTTCAATTTCCCTATATACAAAATTTATTTATTATTATTACTAAACGACATACCGGGTGAAATATTTTTTTATCACCGGATTTAAGGGCTATCTCGAACGGAATAAATTTTATTAAATTGATAAGACTACAATAATTTTATTTTTTACAAAAAATTAAATTTACCGACAACACTCTTACGTACGCGTATATAGGTACAGTTAACGTGCTTTTAAATTTTTTGTTTGTTTTCGGAAACCCAGAACAGAAGTAAATAATTTACATTTCACCATACTTTGTATATACATGCACAGTGTACGTACAGTTTCCCTGTTATCAGAAAATTATTATCCATTTATTTTCGTAATTTTTTAATTTTCTATAATTATTTCATATAAATTTTTGTTATATCCGAGTATGTATTAACAATTCTATTTAAAACTCAGAAAATTAGAAAATAAATTAGAAGAACAAAAAATGGATGGTAATCTGAAATTTCTATTTGACCAACCAACAAAAAAAACAGCAAGTAAGCATTTTTTTTAATGTATTATAACCAAAATTATAAGCATTTATGGTGTGAGGGGTGGCAATCGTAAACTAGCTTGAAATGATTTGAAATTTATTAGATTATTAATAGAAGTAAAAAATAATAATGTTATAATACGTAGGCAATTAGGGGAGACATTGTAATAGCGATGGTTAATAAATATCTATGTGTGTATTATATAACAGAAGTATTGGTGACACACAATGGGGATTGAACGTATTTAAAGAATACGAGAGCCTTACAACCATAGAACTTGGCATGCCAGATGGTGGACGTAAATTGTAAATGTATTTCTTACAAGCAGTAAATGACAATAACTGCGTCGTAACTGAGACTTTACGAATCATTTATACGTATTGCGGCACATTGTAGGTGATAAGCCCCACGAACTTTTTATGAAGTCCACGACATGGTGAGAAACTAGGTTAACAACTAAAGTACAGCCGAAAAAAGTGAACCTATAAATTTACTCGACCTAAATTTGCTCAGCAATAGTACAACTATATTAGAGATGGAAATAAAAAAATTAAGTCGCAGAAGTTATTGTATGTTAAATTGAAATGTATATGCAGTAAATTCTTGATATTTGCGGCTTTTTCTAAAAGAGACTCTCGATTGAAGCAACAGAAAAGATGCTAAGAACGGAGGATTGAAATTTTAAAGAACGGTTTTTGCCTTCTGATACTACTGCAATTTTGCAACCATTAGACCAACAAACAAATCATTCAAAGTATGAAACTTAGATACCGAAAGAATTTATTGCCAGATCTTGCACGCAACCCAGGATGTGATACAATTGCTTAATTGAAACAAATAAACGGCATGCTCTTATCGACATTGACATCAACAACTTCAACGTAGCCGTATTTTGATGATAATAATGATTTACCATTGGCCACATTATACAATAATGTTGCTTCTGGTAGTGATGATTAATGGTTTGGGCCACGGGTGCAACAGAAAGTTTGTTACATAATTTTGATGAATTAAACTTAAATGAAGAAGAGAATGATGAAAATACAGAACGTGAATATGATGTTAATGATGATGAGCAACACCCAAAATATTGATCAAACTACACAATCTTTTATTATTGTAATTGAATGGTCAGAAAAAAAACCATCCAATGAGAATGATATTTAACTAAAGTCATTTTGATTTTAATTTAGAGCATTAATAGATACATTTAATAAAATTCTGAAAAATTATTTCAATTTTGGTTTAAAGTTACTGTAACGCTCGATAATTTAAAACATGCATATACTATCAGCTGAGACACACACACGCGATGGCAGTGTGATAAATCTACTAAATGTAGATTATGAAAAACAAAGACTACATAGTTTATACAGTCGATTGCATTCGATCTAGTTGAATAATGTTTGAATTGAGGAGAAGAATATTGTTTGTGATCAAGTTTTTTTATTGATCAGTACTAAAGATCGTGTTCGGTAATTATCTTTTTTGGTTCTTTTGTTGGTTTTCCCCAACATTCGATGAAAGGGTATTTTCCTTCAACATCGTCTCAAGCGGAAACATTTTGTCTATCTCGAGGTAAACCAAAAAGATAGAAAATACATATTTATAAATTAAATATAAAGATTGCTCAATTAAACTAGCCAGGTCAACTGGCCAATAATAAATACAATAGTCTCGTATATATTATAGGAATTTACCAAATGCATAAAGATTTTAGCTTTCCTTGTTGGATATACGATTCTGGTATATACATAATAAATTTATGATTGTCTCTTATATTACGAGTCAGATTCTGCAAATAATATCATCCAGTGGTATACCCGTTCAAAAAAATTTACGGGCACAAGAATCCATATAGTTTTCTGTAAGCAACCAGCGGTTATATTGTTGGCCACATTTATGAAACATCGTTTGGGACACAATTGCATCATGTGTTAATGAATAAATTAATTGCTCAAGATTCACCTGCAATATTTTGATGATAAATTAGGGAAGAAAATATACAAATTAAACAACAAATAATAATCTTAAAAAGTGCAAGAAAAAAACGAATAGCGATTAAACAATTTTTTTAGCATTTAGGCAAACGGAACAAGTTTCTGTCCAGCAATCCAGAGCGCTCATGAAACTGCGGGTAAGTTATTTAAATTTTTTTTTTACTTTTTCGTTTTTCTCTTTCATAATAAGAAAAACTGAAAAAAAGGTAAAACTAAAAATTTTTCAAATTAATTTCCATTTAAATATTAAGTGATCTAAAAATCAAGTGCCGTGTATATATAGATGCAATAAGCACTAGTACATCTACATATTCTTGACCAAACACCATAACAAGTAAATATAAATATATATTTACGTATTAATTTATTTTATATATTATTATTTGTAAGTTAAATTATTGAAGTTTAGCCCAGTTTAGTATTTAAGTTTTTTTTAATCATAAATTGAAATTTTGTGTAAAATAGAATATCTTAACTAGGTTGTAGTTAAGGTTAAATAAAATGAGAAGTGACAGAATTAATCGCTAATGTTCGTGGAATCTAATTTTTTTCCTTAATGTTTAAGAAGTAAAAACATGATAAGTTAAATTCCTTGATTTGAAGGGAATACCGTGACGAACAATGTTGAAAGTTTGTGTGAGTTTATAAAATACCAATCCGTTACACTCCTTTTTTTGTTATAGGCTGCTTTTTAAAAACTAAAATTTCAGTTAAATAAAGAATAAAAAACAATTATTATTACTAATCTGAAATGCTCAATGTGGTTCTCTTACAAAACTAATTTAGTAATTTATGAATATAAAATATAAATCTCAATTTACGCTAAATATACGCTTTTTCTCTTGTATCCAATTTCCTTTGCTAATTTCATTATCTATCACTTTGCCACAACCTACTTTCAACTTAGTTTCCTTCCATAAATATAGTTCAGTCTAAAATACTTTCAACTAGTTAATTATTAATTTTTTGGTGTTTTAATATTAGTGTAAATCTAAAATATTCTTTAGTTAAATGTTTAGACAATTATAATTTTCTAGAGATATAAATGGTTTGCAATACGAGAATATAGCAAATATTTATACCAAATAAATATTTTTTTAGGAAAATAAATGAATTTATTGATAAACCTTAAACAAAGAACTACCATAATCTTACTTTTTTTAATAACTTTTTTTTATTTGCCAGATATTGACATTTTAGTCTGAAATTAGTTTCCTTGTAAAGTGTTTATGAAAAACGATAAGAATAAGTGCCTCAGACGGCTAATCAAATGCTTATGGCTGAACACCATCACAAATGAAGAACTTTTAAGACAGACGAGACAAATCGAGATAAAGTAAGAAATTAAGAAGCAAAACAGCAGATGGATAGGACACACACTAAGGAAATTAGCCAGTGGGATAACAATGTCATTGGAGTGAAACCAGCAAAGATAAAAGTGGAACGCCAGCAATGACCTGGAGAAAACGGTGCCGAGACGAAACAACTCGGCAAATCATGGGGGTGTTAGGTACTCCAGTCTAGTTGACGCCGTATGATCCTAACATCGAAGATAGAGGAAAAAATTAAAAACGTTATTAAACTTTAAACAATTTTATATTTATGTATATTAATTATATTTAACAGTTGTATAATTCTTGAAGATCGTCGAACACCTTTGTTAGCACCTCTCAATAAAATTATATTTTGGAGCGTCTTCATAGGATATATTTTAACCATTGCAATACTGGCGATTTTAGATTAATTATTCAATTCTTTCCAACTTGTTAAATGCATTCGATATTTATTGAAAATCATATAAATATAATCAAATAAGCGATTATACAACAAACCTAAATCTAAATAAATTTTTAGGTGATTTTCAACATTTATTTTTATTAAATTCGGTATGCCATAAAGTACCATTTAATATGACTAAAATATACATTTTTTATTTTATAAATTTAAATGTTATAATGAAATATTCGGTGTTAACCTCAAATAAAGTTCAACCACAGGTCCAATCTGGTGAATATGTTATCTGTCACATAATGTTATGTATAATTCATCGAGTAATAAAAAATATTATAAATGCAATGTTTATTAAACCGAAAAAAAAAGTGTTAACTAAATAATTGTATAACCCAATTTTGCATTTATGCATATATGGTGTGTACAATTATTGGCAAGCAAACAGTTAAATCAATTTAGCCGTAATTAAAGTATTACTATTCATAGAATTAATCCTATATAATTATCTATAAAATAATTATAATTATTATACGAGTAGTAATAATATTATTTTTTGTTATAACAAATTATTTAAATTTTTAACAAAAACATAAAAAAATAATAACATAAATTTTATGTTATTTTTAAGTGAAAATCAACTAAATATGTATATACTAGTATATAGTAGTATATGTACATATATAATGTATTTATTTTTGTACCATATAGAGGCTATATATAACGAAGAGAAGACTTTATGTATATACATACACATATTATGTATTTGAAAAAAAAATGTTTTCATTAATTTTTATTGCTATGAGGGATTTAATGTAATCATTATTTATTATTATTATTATCACTATTATTATTACCATTATTATCATATTTTGTGTTATTTTTTTTCGGAAAGATTAGGCAATTTTATTATTATATAGACACATAGCTTTTCTAAGAAAAATTATTGCTAACATGATTGCTATTTTGTAATGATTTTCCGAAAAGATTAGTTAACTAAGCAAAGCTTAAGTGATGGTAGTTTAAATGATAGATCATGTTTCAAATAAATATGGTATGGAATATAAATTCGTGACTGTCCGCCAAAATGAAATAGTAAAATACGAAAAATAAGACACGAAAAATTCTAGTCGTTTCATCGCCTGAACCATAAGGTTTCAAGTATAAGTATATAATGGTTAAAATTTTATAAAAATATTATTATGAAAACATTAACTAAATAATATTATCAAATATTTATTATAATACTAATTCGATACGTTTGTATGGATTTGAGACAAGCACACCCAAATCTTAGAAAGTTAAAAACAGCACCAACCACGAAATGAAACATTGGTTATAATGGTTTAATTTATTTTACATAATTAGTAATACAACCTATTTAACTACAATGGCTGCGGACGAATACTCTGGTAAATGGTTTAGTATACAGTGAATTCTTGAATTAGAGCATACTTACCTATACTTGACGTGCGGATTTATAAGTAAATATATTGGTAAAATATGGCTTCTAGGATAAAATTTATATGGTTAACGGGTTAAATTTGATGGTATATTGGTACTAAAATAAACGTCAAATATAGTTTTTTCTATTGTTTATGATTATGATGTAAGAATTTTAAATTTTGACAGATATGTTTAAAAGCGAGCTTGATACTTAAGGAAGAATTAAACATCGTGTTGCCTTCAATCAAGAGGTCAGAACCTATTTTGTGATTTCATTAATTAAATTGAATTGTGTAGCAATGCGTTTTTTGCTATAAACCCGCTACGAGTATGAATACAATTCATTTTGGTTACAAATCTTCACAATTATATAGATTATCATGTCATATCATTTCTGTATCGGCAGATACACAATAATTGAACCACGCAATAATGAATACAAACCCACAATCTCAAGAGATTATAAAGATGCAGTTCAATTTAGTGAAAATTTATGCATGAATTTGTAATAAAAAACAACAGAATAAAATATCACAAATAATTTATTTTTTAAATAAAAAATGTCCATTAAACTGGAAGAAAAAATTTCATAATTGATAACAAACTGTCAGGAATATTGCTATTTACTTACTTTATCGATAGCGCATAAAACTACGAATTATAAAAATATAACACGCCAAACGAACAACAAAAACATTCATTTCCCCGTTCCTTCTAATGTTTACCCTGCTTTCTAGTACAGTAATTCAATTTACCTAATGCACTGTTAGAATTGGGGTAACAGTGCATTTACCCGAGAATTCGTCCGCAGCCAATATATTAAAAACGAAAAACTATAAAACAATAATTAATTAATTAGACGTTAAATTGAACAAGCTTTCTACAAAATAATAAACTGATTATACACGTGAAACATGAGATTCCCTATACTTTAAATACGTAGAGTTCAAATGCTAATAAAATGATTTTTTTCTAAGAATGAAATGAAATTGGTTTAAAAAATCAGAAATAACAATCTATGGCTCTTAAAGTTGAATAATATTTTATAATCTAATTAAAGAACGTGGATGGTTTGAACTGATTTAAGGTAAAATGAATTGGTAATATAATTCAAAAATGTTTCGATACGTTCTGACAAATATTGGTTTTTATTAACGGAATTATAAAAATCTATCTATAGATTCCATCGAAAACAGCTCAGAATACAATTAGCGAGTCTATACTTGCTCAGGTTAAAGTATATGTACAACAAACGTGTTTTAATTTCTATATGAAGTGTATTCTAAATTCTAAAGTTAGAATACAGAAATATGTAGATATACTATTATACTATCAAGGATCAAGGGTTTACACCGTATTAAAGTCTTTAACTATTAAACTATCTTCAATGTAGAAACAGTAGTTAAATTTAAATGTTAATCAGAATTTAATATCATCACATATTTCACATAATTTCCGTTTTATTTGTAACCCCTCTAAACACTAACCAAAAAACCTATTTAACCATTTTCATTTCAATTTCACCATCTCAACATGCCTGGTATGACGATTATCCGCTATTAAAACCATGGCGAGAAAAACGAAAATCACAAAAATTATGATTTAAAACAATTTATGTGGGTTTTTCGCTCTGCTTTTCTTCTCGTGAATGAAGTGCCTCATAAATTTCACAATTTGTTATTTGTCGTTCGAGGGGTGCGTGGTATATATAGATAAAATAATATTGAAGAGTTTGGGAAATTTTATACACTTCATTTTTATCATTTTTCATGGCCAATAAATTTTTTTTTTATTATTGAATCATTAATCTTATCTTGGAGTGTTACTTTATTACACCTCAAACAAAAATATTATATGAAATGGAATTATGGTGAACGAATACGAATTAAAACATTTGCCATGCTGCTCACCTTTTGCGCTTATCACATTAATGAGTGATTAACCGCGTTTTTTTTAGTTGTGTGAAAGGTTTTATATAATACATAAATTCTGCGGATGTTAACATGCAATTACTTTATTTTATATGTTCTGTCAAATTGACACTTATTTTTTTGTTAAGCTCTTGAGATAAATTTCTTAGTTTTATTATCGCATAAAAGGTCGACGAAAGGTTAACATTTGAGAATGTTTAATGATAATGATGAGTTTAAGAAATATTTAGTTGAGATTATGAAATATTCATATACAGTCAAAATGTTTGACCTTAATTAATCCAATTCAAGTGTTGATTTTTAGATCATAAATTTCTTTAACATGTATACTTACAATATATATTTATAGAGTGCTTATGAGTTAAGTTATGATTTTGTGGTGTAATAAAAAGAATAAAAACAGATGCATTGAGGAAGGTCGAGGCTTTGAAAAAAATAATTAATTTTTCTTCAATTACAGATAATGTATAAAATTTCTATGACCTAGAAACAGTTTTGTGTGATTTTAAAAACTTACAAAACTATATCAAAACAAATGTAAATAGGCAATGCTAAACATATTTGATGGGATCCTATGAAAAATATAATTCTTTAATAATTATGCTATATGAGGATTCTATTTGGCGTAAAATATTATCAGGAAAAGAATTACAATAAATTTTCATCGGTTTAGTACTAACGAGTGAACAAAAATAGACTTTAGTGGAATATAAGTACAACACTAATATCATTCGGTTGAGAGACCATAACCGTCTCTTGGAGTTTTTAAATTTGTCACTTAAATTTTTTTTATTGTCTATGGCTTTTATTCTTGAATCTTTCCCAACAAGATCAAAAACAAATATAAATTTATTTAATAAGACTTAACCTTTGTTAGTTCTTGCACTAATAGTAACGTGCACTCGATAATCTCTGAATTACCTAGCTTGATCCAGAGGATCCCTTTTTTAAGACGCCTACATCTTAGCATATTTAATAGTTCCCTGGCTAATTCGTTGGGGTTAATGAGTAAATCTCGACATAGATTTACATTGCGTTCATTCCAGAGTGCGTTTATCATTGTTCGAGGTATTTGTGACTACATTCTTTCCACTTTTATTATGTTGAAGGCAACAAAATTTCACATTTTAATTTATATTCACAAACGGTTTGAAGAGATTGTATTCTTAAAGTACTTAGCATAAAGTTAATAATAACACATTTTTATAATACAACAAAAATTGGTTTAAAGATGAGATTTAAACTATCTTACAAAATGTTGTACAACTAATTCTGAAAATGAGTGTCGGATCCTTATTGATATTAATTTTTATAAAGTCAATTCTGATGAATACAATAAATAAATAAAACGAAAATTTTACATTTTCTTTGTGACCACTAAAATATTTCAAAATAAATTGAATTAAACTGAAATTTATAAATTATTAATACATACATAGCGTACTATATAATTTATGTAGTTCCTCACTATCAATTTTGTAAAAGAAAACAGAGTAAGAGGTTTTTCCGAGTTTAGTATATAATATAATTTATATTTAGTATTATATAAAACTGAAACTTATTTTATATTAATGTTTTCTAACTGAAATGCTAGTGATTGATAAAGATAACATTCAAGGTATAGTAAAATAGTTCCAAATTAAAAAAAAAAATATATATATATATATATATATATATATATATATATATATATATATATATATATATATATATATATATATATATATATATATATATATGATAATTAATGATATTTTAACATTTCAAATTATAATGATTATAATGTCATTTATATTTTGATTAAAAATTAAAATATAGAGAATTTACATTTATTATATTGTATACTGTTGGGGCGGATATCAAACATGATTATAGCCTAGACTGAATATGTACTATACAAAAGTACATATAATTATATAACATATACATTGTTTACATATTGTGGATAATATTTATATATAGTAGGTCATATATTGGGTTGGGTTTAGAATAAGAATTCAAAATTATTTAACCTCAAACAATTAATTAACCATAATGTTAATTACACATCTAATCTTTAAATCTATTAACACTACTAGGTATATATTATACCATATACTCGTACATGTCACAATCCCATAAATTTGTTTTCTTGCTGTTTTATATAAAGATGAAATAGTTTTTTCCACTAGATGTGTCTGTATATTTCTTAAAAACACCTAAGAGATTAATTTCAATGTAATTTGGATAAATTGTAAGAAATTATTAAGAACATGTGTTATTTCCTTAATTGATTTAAATAGAATGGAATTTCTTATATATATTTTTTTCTCGTTACGATTACAAAAATAAAAGAAAACAAAATAAAAATTTTAACTTTAAGATGGTAAATAATTAATTGTTTCTCTTTTGTTGTTGAAGTTTGTTGTTTTTATAAATAATTGATTTATTGGGTTGAAGAAATGAAAACTTTTTCAATTATACCGAGGTTATAACACAATTGGTGAGATTTTTTGTTTTTACCTGATACAATTTTTCATCTAAAATTCTATTTAAAAACCAAAAACGCGGTGAAAAAATTCATCAACACCAAATTTAATTATTAACAGCATATTATGGCATGAGGAACTAGTAGGGTACATGACAAAAAACGATACCTGAATAATTACATAATACGACCAACACAATACTATCCGTGCAAGAAAAATTAGCCAGGTAGAGCTTTATAATAAAAACCTTTTATTTTAACATTGTTTTTTGAGAACTTAAGAATCTTGGCCATAATTGGATTTAAAATTGTTTTTGTTAAGCAGCACTAAAAAATAATAATAAATCAAAAAAATGTATAAATAATCACAATTTTGCACTTGCAATATAACCTTAGTGTCGGACAAACAAATGTGAATATTATGTATTACAAATCTGTAACAACAAAATATTAATAACAATTGAAACGAAGTTTGAATTTTAATGAATTTTGGTGCTGTTCATAATATTGCATTGTATTGTATGCCATTTTTAAAAATAAAATTATTGAATTAAAATGACAAAAACAAAGCATATTCATTATTTGCGGAACGGGTGGAGATAACGAGTGCGTGGTAATAATATTGAAATACCGATTAAACCATATATAGTATAATTATATAAATTTTATAATATTCAAATCAAATCTTATAACATAATAATATATCAAGACAAAATGTTAATTGAGAATAACGTCTCAAATAATGTCTATTAACGTCTTATAGCAAATAGTTGTATCAAATTAAAAGCATACGTGAATCAAACAAGACGAATAATTGACTACTCACTCATCTATATTTATCACTTATAAAATAACATTGTGCATACAAAATAAGAAACAGATTCTTTGTCCAGTAAAATTCATAAATGAATTATTGTTTTTCGCAACTGCTCAAATAAACTGAATATTTTATTAGCAATATAAAAATCAGAATTTATGAAGAAGATAAAATGTAAATTTTTATATAATCAATTCATATATTGGTATAATAATTTAATTTTATAGATCAAATAAACTATTCATTTTGAACTTTTATAAAATTGATTAAAAAATTTAATATCAACAATGTTACCTTTTTATCAATGATATATCTGTGGCAATTCAGCAAAACCACTTAAGTCAAGATAAGTGTTTTTTTAAAATTTTATTTGTTCAGTTTCATTATTCATTTCTTCACTCACCACGCCAATTTTCAAGTAATTTGCTTGATTTGTCACCCAGTTATGATATTTTGAAAAAACTATTTTTCATGCAATACACTCTATTAGAATTTTAGAAAATCACGTTTCCTGAAAAATGTACTTTTTTGAGTTAAGTGGTTTTGCTGAATTGCCACAGATATATACATATAGATATATATATCTGTGGCAATTCAGCAAAACCACTTAAGTCAAGATAAGTGTTTTTTTAAAATTTTATTTGTTCAGTTTCATTATTCATTTCTTCACTCACCACGCCAATTTTCAAGTAATTTGCTTGATTTGTCACCCAGTTATGATATTTTGAAAAAACTATTTTTCATGCAATACACTCTATTAGAATTTTAGAAAATCACGTTTCCTGAAAAATGTACTTTTTTGAGTTAAGTGGTTTTGCTGAATTGCCACAGATATATATATATATATATATATATATATATATATATATATATATATATATATATATATATATATATATATATATATATATATATATATATGTACATGTAATAATTTAGTCTCTTTATTAGATGAATTGGTAACCAATTTGCTTAAAATGTAATGCTTTACTAAACAATAACCTGATAGTATTATAAAGATTCTTCCAACAATATAGCTTTTGACTAAAGTGATTTCTGATTAAAAAGATAATCACTGCATCAAAACGAATTTAACAGACAATCCATTGTAATACTTTGGATATCACATCAAAAACTTTTTCTCAGATCTGGTCGACATCATTTCATAAATTAGAGAAATGGGTATATTATTTATTTCTTACTAAATATGAAATATTATGCAATAGCTTTTTGTCGTTCACTTGATACCAAAACATTTAAAAGTGTACAATTACTACCATAAAATAAATATCATAAAACTTTATGCACAAAAAAACTTATCTATGAACTATATTTTCTTCTGTGGTTGTCATCTTAAGTTTTACAACAAAACATCTTTTGTCAACCAAATTAAAATACATTTTCTTTTCTTAATTTTCCGTTAAAATGTCATAATTTCTACTTTATATGTTTTGCTGTACACTCTCGTTTATGTATTGTTTTTCACTGCAGAATATTCTTCTAAATTTTAATTATAAATTTTTCTTTATAAAATTTTCCGTTTTATTCAGTTTTCTATATAGCCAAATTTCTTCTATTTGCAATCGTTTGCAATCGCTGTACTTAGTCGTATAGATGTGAAAAGATGTTAAATTTTTTTTCCAGTATGGTGAAAAAATAAAATATAAATTGAACTGAAAACTAAAGTTTTGACACTCGAGTGTAGACGAAATAATATATTATGTAATTTTTTCACATATATAGTTAAAATAATTCCAATTTATTTATGACATATATATAGAGATGACAAAACAGTTTTTTATATCATATATATTATAATTTAGATATACATATTTTTATAATACATCCAATCAAAATATAATGAGTTTTCTATCAAATTACTATATAGTAAAAACAATGGAAATGGTAGCATCAATAAATCCATTACCCTATCTAACACATTATCAAACAGAGTTTTAAATATCACAAAAATCAAAAAACAAATAAAAAGCGGAAAAACTCAAATCGAAAAACTGAAATGGTGATATATAATTAAAAATAGTGAAAATAGAGAGAAAATTGAAAAATAAATTTAAAATGAAATTCATGAAAAATTGGAAAATATATATCTATAGTTTCGTCTATAACAAACAAAAAAAAATAAAAATAAAATTAAATGTTGAAATGAACTATTTGGATTTGACAGAATCATAGTTACGAGTAATCTATTGAAAAGTAGTACCCTAATATTATTTATATAAACAATAAACTATATGTGCCTGTTATTTATTTAGGCTTACTGAATAGTAAATTCTGTATTAGAATACTAACTGTAAATCAGTCATATTATTGATCGTGAATTACCCAATTATAATTTTTCATATCATTGAGTAATTTCTTTAGAAACGTATTTATATTCTATTTTTGGTTCAGCAGATCTTTTTCGTGTATAAAACAGATTTTAACTGCATAGAAACGCCATGTATCGTTAAATATTAAAATCAATTAAATTTTTTTCTTTTTTTTTCGTTAAAATTAATTAAATAAAATTGAAATTGTAAATATCTCGTTTCATTTGAATTTACATAATTATATGTAAATTTATTACGTCAAAGCATTCAAATGTTTTTTTATTATACATACATACTAACAAATCTTATTGTTAAGCTTGACTTATACTTACAATATCTCTCAAGTGATTTGTTCGAATGGAAGTAAAAAATAAATCAAACTTTAGTTCATTCTTAATTTAATAATATCAATAGTAAATAAATTTGAAAGAAACATTTACTTGTTAAAAATTTAATAAAATATGTTTTTAAGATAGTTCTTATGAAATCTAAAATTGAAATTTTTACAAACGTGACAAATAATAAACAACACATTTTGAATTGACTACCAACAGAACGAAGAAGGGAGTATTCATGTAACAAAATCAATATGTCACAATGAACCAATCGAACCTAAGTGACGGGCGAAAAGAAATCATGACAATAAGCAATTAACACTATCGAATACACTATGAAACGGCCATCGGTAATTTCCTGTCATTGCCCATTCCATATATTTTATCGTATTCTATCATCAACGGATAGACGAAACCATGCCGATATTCAACGTCGTTCATTGAATTCTTACATCATACCCTGTTTACATTTTTTTATTTAAACCAGCAGAATATGAGTATGGGGTGAATAAACGAAAAATAAGAATCGGCATATTACACCAAGTAAAACTATGATACATTTAAAAGAATGCAGCTAATGCAGTTTTACTTCAGCACGAGTAAAAAGTGATCGTGCAAGAAAGATCCAAATGTAAGTTAAGTGAGCGAAGAGATTTTTCATGTTTACTTCACTTCGATTAATTTCTCCTCTCGCTCAACTAACAAAATTAGTATAAATATCGCGCAAAATTCGATTGATTGGTTAAAGTGTTACCAGTGGACTTCAACCTATTACTAGAAATAATAAATCGAAATCAATTTAACTGTTTAACTGTTTCTTTTAGTTCTTAATTAGAAATGTACCGATGGTACAGATTCTACTGACCATCTGGAAAAGGGTCCGACTCCATTTCTGTCTGTAACGTTGTAATATTTTAAATACTTACTAACCAATACCAACTATTTTTTCTCTTACTACGTTCTTTGTTAACAATGCTGCCCATCCAACTACGGAGGAATGATATCCTACGTCAGCGTATACACGAACCATGGGTCCTCAATAATCTCCTTTTTTTGTTTATTTCGGCAAACGAAAAACTTTAGCTTTCACTATTAACTCACTTCAATTACTGCTGTAATCTAGGTCTCTAGACCACTACCGAGCTGAGCTACGGCGAACCATGTCGCTTAGATGCGATATTTCTAGAGCCAATTTTAAGAAACCGTGTTTGCCTTGTATGTACGGGCTAACCCATTTCAACTATTTTCACATATGTATATAACATATTAAACCAAGAATAGTCGAGAGATGTTTCCATTTATAAAATAGAAAAACACGGTATTTACAAAGTGCCGGCCGAAACATACAGTTTATAACAGGTGCCCCACAATTTTATTGGCCAAAGATCTGCCTAAAGAGTAACTAGATGGTACCATAGGAAAAAATAAAAGTGTTGCCAGTAGAATTCCTTTCTGTTAAAAATCGTGAAATAAATTCAACTATTTTCGGATATACAAAGAATACCACTATTTTTCCTATGTTCTGAAAAAATAAGCGTGTTCTACTGCTTTATACAGTTTATCTACGGGTTTATAATAAAACCAAAGATGGTGTTAACTCTACCGATCAGTTATGTGCCACATATAATTTAGCGTGGAATGCTCATTGAGGGCCATTAACTCTTTTATTGCCTAGTAAAATTATCAAACATAAATTTCCACAAAATATTGTTGTCAACGAAAAATGCACCACTGTAAAGTATGAAGTGGCCTTTCTTAACAATGTTCTTGCTATGAGCCTGATACAGACTCATATCAATCGACGTAGCATAAATAATAACACCTGCTAGCATAAGAATTAATTGCATTAAATTAATTGCATTTTAAATAAACAACCAGTAACATCATAAACTCCGGAGGGTAACCGAAAAATGTTATTTGCCAAATTTACAGTTCCAAAGACGTCTGCAAAACTTAAACAACTTCCTGCAGTAAATTAATTTGTGGTATAGCCACACAATTTCGTGGTGTACCAAATGTTACACAAAAAAGGAATCAAATCGAAGAAGAAAGGTTTCAGTTATCCAATGAAATATAATATTAGAAAGAGTAAAACAATCACGTAATTGATCCTATTTCGAACGTTCTTTTGTAAAATTTGCGTACAGCCGGAAAAAATTTATTTTCTAACAAAGTTGTGATATTATGTTAGAATGACGAACATGTGTTTGCTTAAGATATAAAGACTGAAGGAAACAAGTATAACATAATATAAGTATTTTTTTAATTGGAAGGAAGAAATTCTGAGCCAATAAAGATTAGTTTGTAATTTCATTATGTTGTATATTAGTGTTAAAATTACATAAAATAATTTTTCGTTTGATTTAGGAAATAATGCTTTTCCTGGGTATTTCAAAGTCAAAGGTAGACAAAAGTAGAGGATAGCAATGGATGGTTAAGCAAGTAATTAAAATAATATTCTCTATGGGAATATGTGACTAGCGACTTATCAACGTCGATAAACAGATGACTATTGACGACTTAGAAGACTATACATTCCGCTCTTGGTGCGCTTTATTCGAGCCTGTTACAAAGTACAAAAACCATATTTACACACAGACCACATAAAATTATTTTTATAATAAAGCGAATATCGTGACCATTACCACAATTTTTAAGAGTTTTATTTCATTTTAAAAATATTCTATACATACTTGCATTGAATATCCATTTGAGAATATCGAAACATCAAGAAATACATTTGTCATATTTAAATTGAATCGAATATAATACACTCGTACTTAAGTTTGGCAACGAATACTGTTTCTTTATGAAAACACATTTTTAATCATCAAACAATACTTACAATTTGAAATTATTCACTAGAGAGACACAATCTTACCATAATTTTTTGTTAGTCACTAATAAAAATTGTACAACTTCATTCCTCGAAAACTGTAGCACATATAATATTTTAAAAGGATAATACTCCACAGCCCATTCGCGAAATTAAATTCCATATGTGCATACACAACAATAGATCAAATTTCGTTTGAATATGTTTATTGGGTTTGTTCGTTCTCTGACTTTTTGATTAAAATGTTTTTGTTTTCAATTAAATTGTATGTATGAGTTTGCATGATAATTATAACAAGTGCTTCGTTTAGCTTAGAATTTATGTACAAACATTTTGTTGTATAAAATAAAAACAAAACGAGGCAAAAGATGAAAAAATAAATCTTGATATGCTTTGTTTGATTGTCGTAAACTGTATCTTTTATTGTCTTCATTTTTATCGCGGGAATTTTGTTTTGTTTACTCCATGTTATACATTTTTATGTAAATTACAAATGAATATGAAATGAACACAAGTAAATTTAATACACCTTTTAGTGTGGATCGGCAAAGATTAATGGAAGTTAAGAGGTGTTTGTGAATATTATGTTATTTTATACTTTGAAAAAATATTTTTATATTGTTGATACTCTTAATTAATTAACATTAACTAGCATAAATAAAGATTTCTCGAACATGATCAATACTTTATCAAAATGACCACGTGCATAACCATCACCAAATACAAAATTATAAATTTTATAATACAATATATATATATATATATATATATATATATATATATATATATATATATATATATATATATATATATATATATATATTATATATATATATATATATATATATATATATATTATATATATATATATATATATATATATATATATATATATATACATATATAAGTAAAAACAAAAGTTTAAAGAGTTCTCCAAATGTTAATTTTAAACCATTACTCAAAATGTGTTTCTCAAAATGAAAGTTTCTGAAATGATTCGGAATTATTCATTACTATATTCTTCAATTCGCCATATGCAATTTTTAATGAGTTGCAAGCATTAAGCTATAGTTTAAAGCTTAATGAATTGAACCTTTGTGAATTTAACAACTCTATAAAAATTAATTCTTTCAAGCTCTCGAAGCGAGTATACATCTGAATCAATATTCTATCTATAAGTTCATTAAATAATTTTTAATAGTATAATTTAGGATAACCTTGTTTCCGTTTAAGGCATGGCAGTCTTGATTCAGCTTCTACTTCATTATAAATTTGATCAAAATTACTACGAAGTATTTCTATGTTTTTTGGATTTAAAATATTTTTGAGTTACAGTAGCAAATATCTAAGCTTTTACTTTTGTAAAATATTAAATAGAACATCTGTAAAACTTAATAAGTTTCCAAACTATTCTAAGAAAAATTTCGTCTCAAACTTTTCTTTAAAAAGAAGCAATCCAACAGCAGCTGATAGTATCCTCTCGGTTCCAAATATGAGGTGATTAGATAACTGCTTCAAAAAAGTCAAGTACTTCCGATTGGCATGATTTAACGACATTTACCACCCTAGAATTAGATGACCATCGAGCTGGCACAGAACTTGGAATATTGCGCTTAATTATGCCATGTAAAACATTTGATCGTTTTGTTGAATGACCAAAAAAAAGCGCATTATGAGGCATAGTAGAAAATATAATCTACAAGAACTAATACTTTCTACTTACTGATTGTGAAAGAAGAAGTCAGTCGATGTACGATACAATGGGTAAATCGCGCATTGGGATTTTTAACCCTTGTCTGCGTTCCATTTATTGCTCCCGTCACTATCGCAGCAAAATAGTAAGCCTGAGCTACTTACTATTAGATCCAAATCTGTAAGATGTAGCCATTTCTAGTAGATGTTTCGAAATTCATTCATATGATCTGTTTTCACTTACGTCCGTTTAGTGTAAAAGTCGATCCTGAATTGTGCGTGTTTCGTTAACCAATCTAATTATTATAGACATTTGCGATATTGCAGAGATATCCAAAGTTGCATCAAGAAATATTATAGACATTTGCGATATTGCAGAGATATCCAAAGTTGCATCAAGAAATATGGATATATAAAGCGAATTGTTAATTTTATTTTTAATTTCATTCAAAATCACTGGCCTATTGAAATAATAAAATCTTTAAAAATTATATTTCTATTTAAATGGTTAAAACAGCTTCATCATACTTCGATAGATAGTGCAACAACTCAATGAAGTTTCCCCGATTATTTGATGTAGAACTTTCATGGTGACCTCGAAACGGCAATTCTTGATTTTTGGTAACAGATTCGTTATGACGATTAAACACTTGCTTATACTTGTTTAATAATACCAAGAAGCCTAAATTTCAAAATGTTGATTTAGAAATTCATAACGATTTTTTATAAATTTTATAATTACTATAATTTTAGTGTGAAAAATTATAAAGTTTTTGAATATAATTATTTTTATGTAATTGTTTTATAATTATTTTTTGGTTGGGTGTTCACTGAACACTTTGGATGCTTCGATGCTACGCTGCTGATAGACATATATATATATATATATATATATATATATATATATATATATATATATATATATATATATATATATATATATATATATATATATATATATATATATATATATATATATATATATATATATATATATATATATATATATATATACATATAAATTTATGCATATAAATACATATATATATATATATATATATATATATATATATATATATATATATATATATATATATACAAATTTTTAATCAATCATGTTATTTATATTTACTAGATAAAACTATATAGAAACAGTGTTATGCTATATCTACATAGAAAATGAATGAAATGTGCAAATAAAATGAAAATTGTTTCTCAAATATGCATGTACACATATACATGTACGTATATCTTTCCGACACAGAACATAAAATTCATAGAAACTAAAAAACATTACAATGTAGTGAATGTCGCCAATAAGTCGAAACTATTTGTATATAAATTCCAAAGTGAAAGCACAATTGAATAAAAAAAATATTATTTTACTTGTAAAGATATAAGGAATGTCCTTAGGGGGTGAAGAAAAATAACGGCTCGTTTCAATAAAACTAAACTAGAATTTACTGTCCAAACAAAAAAAATTAAACAACCTGACGAATAAATGAACGGGGTAGTTCAAAATAGTTTTCAATTTACATAATTATTTTTGCCAACTTTTGTCAACCCAAATTTCATTACGTGGTACATATCTTACATACAAATGATGAAAAATGTCATATACGATGTACAACTATGTCATGTACAACCTCAAAATACACCCTCACGAAATATAATAACTAGAAAAAAAATTCTAATTTTTTGGGTTTTTTGCTTAAGAAAATGATAAAAAATTGTAAATCCCTTTTTTAGGGGATTTAAAAATTTACAAAATGGTTTGTTGCTTTTGTCATTCGGAAATAATGTTTATTGTTGCTGGTTTTATTTAAAGTGTATCTTTAAACTGTATCACACAGATCTTAGAGAAAAAATGTATTTTCCTTTACCTGTGGTCGGTATTTTTTTATGTTCTTAAAAGAAAGAAGGATTAAGATTTTAGATTTTGCAATAACAAAAAAAAATATAAAACATAAAATTTTAACCACATCAATTCTTAAAATTTCAAACAGATGTTATGTATTATAATTCTTAACTTAATATTAAAATATTTTATCGAGTAGAGTTGGGATACTTGTAAAATAAAACAAAGATTAACCCTCAACATTGAGAACAATATAAGTCAGTTCAGTAGATCTCATCTATTCGTTTCGCTTAAGTCATAATTTTTTATTTGTAAACATTAAATATAAGGTCATTTCTAAATAGTTAACGATATAGACTGCTTATTTATGGATTAATTTGCGATGCTATATAGTAAATTGAATTAAAATGTTGTTGAGTATAAAAGAATGAGTATATATGCATCAGAAATATTTTATGAATTTAATGGAGACATTCAACTTAACCCCTTAATCTTAAATATGATATTCCATAACATTTTGAAATTTCTCTATAGAATATGTTCAAAAACGGGTTAAGCAATTATAGAAAACAATAAATTTTCAAATGAAATTGAGCGGAAAATTTACGATCAATTAAAAATGTTTGCTTTAACTAATATTCTTCATTCAAATAAGTATAAGAAAAATTACGAACACTTGGCAGATATAATGATGATACTCTATATAAGTTTATATTTTAAAATTATGCACATAACATATGTGAATAACGTTTTAATACCAAAGTAATATATTTAATATATGTGCACATAATTCTCACACTACCCAACTTCCTATCATATGAATGACTAAATCATTAGAAGAACCCAAATAACAAACCACTTGAAATTCATTAAACTCAATAAATTTCAAATTAATTCAACTTCATTGGAAACTAAATAAAATACACAGCAACAATAAAACAAATCTCAAAAAATATATATTTTGATTTCGTTCTCTAGTATCAATTCGTTACATAATTTTTGCTCTCGAGTGTACAGCAAAAAGTTTTTGAATTAGGAAAATAATACAACAAACTGAAAAGAATGATGGAAAATTCTTCTTTTCATTAAAAGACGAACAAAATGAAAAATTATTAATGAATAATTATAATTCTATTTTAATATATTCTATTTTTTTGTAGTATTCATTTTTGTATTATCTACGGATGATTGAATATCTAAAGAAAAAAATAAGAAATCGGGAAAAGATTTACAATGTGATAAAAACAAGAAATCTATATAACAAAAATATATTAATTCAGAAAGAGGTATTGGTTGGAAAAATTGATTGGATTCCGAGTTTAAGTTTAATTAAACCTGCTGTGCAAAATTTAAATGAGTTTTGATTGGCTTTGAATAAAGTATTCATAATTTATATTATGCTGAACGAAATTTCTACTTTGCCACTCATAGAATAAGTTATTATTTATTATACCAGCATAGAAATATTGTTATGTGGTAAGTGAAATGAAATTTTGAGTATGTGTTTTGAGTCTTTGTAATATTATTAAGCTTTTCTATTAAAATAACAAGGTTCTGATTAAAAAAAATTTCATACAAAAGTTAAAATCGGATCCCCAGTAATGGATGTAATACTAGAATTGGAACTTAATGTTGGTTATTTTGATATTTATACACTTTAATTTGTACACTAAATTATCTATTAATACAAAAAAAAATATAAAGCTTTAGGAATAAATATGCTTTAGTACTCGTATGTTTAGTACTCGTAGTTATATGTATGAGGTCGTTAGGTTATCCAAATTTATACTCAATTATTTTTCAACAATTTCAAATGTAATGACCTCATGTCATACGCAGGAATGTATTCAATAATTTTCCATATTGATTTAGATAACTCGATAAAAATAAATCGGGAGTAATTAAATCGGATGACCGTAGAGGCTATCCATATCACCGAGACTATTTGTTGTTGGAAACATTTCTCGTAACAATTTCAATTAATTTCTGTAGCAGTATGGAAAAAGCACTAACCTGTTTAAACCACATTTCACTCCAATCCAAACTCACCATATATACCATTATTTTCAAAGAAGTACTTGATAAACTATTTGTAAATTCTTTACTGCCTACTAAAACTGTCTGTTTTGTTTGTTTACATGTCTATTTAAAGAAAATAAGCTTCGTCTATCATAACTAATTATTTAAAAAAATCCGGATTATCATTATAAAACCCAGCACCTTATTTAGATCTAGATGGACCGCGTACCAAATGATTTCTTAATAGCAGCTCTTATGTTATAGTTATTTATTTATTAATTATTTATTTATTATCTACAGTATCTACAGCAATTTCGAATTGCATTGAGCTGTACATCCTATTTCGAGCTTTAAGCTCATTCTTAATAGAAACAGTTCATATTTGAAATATTCAAAATGAATGGTCCTTAAACTGTTCATACCTCCACTTTTGCTGGATTGATATTAGCATTACAAGCTCACTTTTTGATATATTCTTTAGACTGTCGTGTTAAACATTTTGCTGCGGTTGTACATTTTCAAACGACCGGCATTTTTGGTATAGTATAACTGAATGGATAGACACGATTCAATTGGGGCTGCTAAACATTTTATGAATACTGGACTTGTATTATGTTAGTTGAATTTCATACGGTAGTAAACTCAAGTCTTTAAGCAATGCATGTTGAAGTTCAAGTTCTTGCGTACGATATCTCATTGATGTCGGTGGATTATTTCGTACACATTCACGTACAGCAGCAATATTTTCTACTATACGTTGTTGCTTTGGCTTTTCTGCCACAATCAAATTCAAATTTATTGATAATATAGTAAATTGTAGTCTTTGAAAATATCTTACGAAGCTTTTACATAATTTATGATTGCTTTCTATAGACGGTTTTCACTATTAAACCGTATTGTTCAATCGAATATTTGTCCATGATTAATTTGTCACGTATGTTCTTCACATGTTTTTTATTATTTTTTATGTACTTCACGATTGTCAAGAATGAACTATCAATACTCGCGTAAAACTTCGGCAAATAAATTATACACGATTCACCCGAAGGATTCAAAAGAAGTTTGGATAACATCCATCGAATAAAAAGGATTATTTCAGATAACCTAAAAATTAATTTCAATTATGCTAATTAAAACGATTTAGTGCAAGCGAAAAATATTTGTATTGAAACCACATTCAATCGACACTATATGATAAGGATGCAACATGATAACATGGAAATGTGGATTTGATTGTTGGACGTATCACAATCACGGTATCAGCATATATAATAACAAACAATACAATAATATTTCCTGTATATCCAACCCTGGATACAGCAAGACGACAACCTCCTATACATATACAGTAATAATCGTTAAATCAAGTTTTCAAACCTTAATTGTTGAGTGATTACCAAATTTCTCACACCTTAACATAATGTTATGTTATAATAGAACAATATGTACAAATCTCATTAATAATGAGGTGTGTTCATTGATTTAAAATATAGCAATTGTGTCTATCTAAATATTTTAAGTTGGTGAGGCAAATATTTGACTAAACATAATTTTTATTAGTTATGTAGTATCAATAAAGCTTAAATCTATTTTAGCCATCATTTCACAGCATGAAAAGTTTTGATTTATCTCATCATTCACTACTATTCCTTGACACTTTTTGAAATAGCTCACATATCGCGAGCTATAGTCGTTTCATATAAATTTGAGAAAATCAATTTTTACCTTAAAATTCAAGGCGTCAAAATCATACTATTAGTGATTAATAAACTTCAAAACTCATCAAAGAAAAATTAATTTTCAAATCAAATTAGTTTTAGAAAAAACCGCAAATTTGTCTTTAGATAAAAGAAGATAGTAAAATATACTTAACTATAGGGTTCATCCCATCTGCTAAGTAGGAATATTGTGCATAACTATATCCATAACAAATTGTTTTTGATTGCTGTCACTTACATCCAACATTTATAAATAGATTAAAGTCCTAAGAAATCAATCATTTGTATTACAGCCACTTCTAAATCTAACCTAGATCTAAATGTATAATATAACCAATAGAGAAAGGTCAATCAATTAATAATCAATCTAAATAATTTATGCAAGTTCTTATAATTTTATTCTTAATACTCTATAGAAATAAATGCTTAAAACAAAGCAGAAATTAAATTAAATAAAATAAAAAATTAATTGTCGATTAGTCAAATTGATACAAATTAAAAACAAAAACTAAAGAATTCTTATCATAAATATAAGTATGTACATATTACAAAAAATTCTCATAGATCTAGAAGAACTAAAACAAAAAACTAAATTGAAGACACATCAAAAAATTCTGTATGGTATAGAGAATGACATTGAATGTAAAAATATTTTATAGAAAATCAATCTCAATAAAATTATGAATTGATTAGATTATTCTTTCAAGATAAACAGCGTGCGATAACTACGGGTACCCATTTTTATGTATATAGTGGAATTTGAACTTTGAAATATAACAAGGTTAAATACTTAGTTTATATTTTAGCGCTTTTAATTTTATTACGGGATTAGTTTTAAAACACTACACTATATAGTTAAAATTCATATAGGAATGACATCATTTGAATTGGAATTTTATAGAAGAGCGAAAAATAACGAAAAGAACCTACAACATATTATATACATACAATGTATGTATATGTAGATTTCAAAATAAAGAAATTTATGTTTTATATATAGCGCGAGCAATCTGAATTTTTCGTGGAATTATAAATATTTTGCAAATGAGGGATGATGAGTTTTTGTATTTTAACCCTAATTTTACAATCAATATACAAACTCTATTATTTTGTCAACCGGTATAATACAAAAAGTAATTTCCGTTTCAATAAAAATAATGTCTTAAAACAAGAGAGAATTTTCTACAAAAGGAAGCAAAAATATAGTATTTCCATATTTTGTTGACGTCATTAGACAAAATGGTAATAAAATGAAGCAAACATATAGAATTTTGGTTAGTAAATGAAGTCCTCTATAGCTACTAAATTATCTACAATTTGACCCAAGAATCAATTATTAAAATATATAATTTCAAACTGGGTATCACATTTCTTTCCACTTAACATCTTAAACAATCTCCTGTGATTTTAAAGATAATTTGTAAAACTCAAAAGTTTTGTCTGAATTAATTTACTGTATTAGATTTGAATTAAGAAAATATTTTCAAAGTTGTATAATGTTCTATAATGATAAGCAATCAACACTTTGTATCTTTCAATTTCCTAACTGAACCTCACACTAGTGAGGAAATTCAACTTCAGGAGTTTAGTGATCCTTTCGATGTAAACTATAATATATATCGGAGAGGTGCGCTTTTTAACCTGATGTTGGAATACATCCTTCGTAAAAGTGAAACACCTCAAGATTATATCTTATTATACGACAATCCAATCAACATTTTGCTTATGCAGATGATATCTGGGTGATTAAATTATATGGCAACGGAGTGAAAGAGATACTTGATCCACTGGAATAGTGTTCAACTTCCGTTGGTCTCAAAATCAACGAGTCCAAAACTAAAAATATCTGATCTCTGGTTTTCGTGACGTTTGAAGGAGTGATGAGATTCAAGTATCTTAGAACATTACTCACGATAAACGTGTGGGAAAGGATATCAAGGAACGCCTTGTCGCTGGCAATCGGACTCTATATCATCTACAATCACTTCTGAAATCAAAATATCTTGCAAACACGGATAAGCTTTAATTGGAGAGAGTGTTGATCGGACCCGTTATGGATGTGAGAGTTGGACTTTGACGAATGAGTACAAAAGATGGCTTCTAACATTCAAGATAAGAATCATGCGTGTGATCTATGGCCCAAAACGCGACGTTGGCACATACCGAGTTCTTTTCGATCACGGCTGACTTTTATTCGAATTCCTGATATCGTGCATGCAATCAAAGAAGTCGCTGTCGGCGACGATGGATCCACGGCGCAGAGAGCGACGTTAATCTACATTATTTGTATTTTTTATATCGAATTTATATAATTATTGATTTAAATAAAACCAATGTATATTATGTCTGGCTACTCAGACAGAATTAAACTCAAATTGTCATTCTTATGGCTTAAGGCCAAAATACGAGATTTTATGTACACATATAAACATAAACTCCACAAAGAGTGAAATAACCATATTTTATTGCTATCAAATTACATTTTGTATTTTGTTGAGCGTTAAATTAAATAATGTAAATTATTTCACAAGCGTTAAATAATTAAATTGATATTTACCATAAAAATCATATTCTCATCACACCCTGAAAATCAAACATTACGATCACCAAATGGTTATCAGTATACTTAATAATAACAATCAATAAAAAATAATACCAACATATTTCATAACTTATGACTAAACATATACATAAATGAATGTAATACTGTACTGTATATATCGAACGCTTTATACACTTAACAATATTCACAGTTTAAAACTGATTTACGAGTTATCTTATCTCGGAGAGCCCATAAATAGTCTACCACTATCCAATAAATCTAAATAGGCCAACAAAAAAAATCTCATCGATTGATAAAAATTTAATTCGATTACGATAAAAGGCCTTATCGTTAGACCTTAATCGAACCGAATTAAATGATTTATTTGAACTTTATTGAAATACTTACACTGTTTATACCTATATCAAATAGAAAAAAATTAATGAGCTTATCAATAAATTGTGAGTAATCGTATGTATGAGTTTATAAAAAAAATTTTTAAATGTGGCTGTAAATGCGTCATATCGTCATATGTGTTTGGTCTATTATACTAATTAAAAACTTAAACTCAGATACATAAGTACATAATTTCATAATTAAACCCAGTTTGATAGTTTAGATTATTCTAAAATTTCAGCCTTCGAGCTCAAGTTTTATATATTAACTATAGTACTATAACAACTATTGTACAGTCCTGCTTAACGATAGTTCTTATACATGATAAATCTGTCTGTTTGTATGTTTCTATCTTTGCAATCAATTTTAGGGTTCTCTAGACTCTTTCGCGGTTCGCTTATTTACGTCCTACTTTACGACATTCGAGGATGTACGGCTATTGGTCCTGCAACTGGTGGTCATTCACACCACCGATCCTAACAAATGGTGAAGAATTCCTCTTGATCCTGGTACCTCTCGCTCCAATCGCTGTCGCTTTATTCATTTATAAATTTGTTTGCGTAAAAATTGTATAAGGCAACTTGGATTTTGAAAGTATTCTCACGACTACTTTTGATTTAATGATACTTTGTACGATTGGATTCGTTACAGTGTACAATACTTTTCCATTAAAAAATTGTTTATGTAGTGTCAAAGTTATACTACTGCTTGTTACATAACTAAGTTTTGACAATAGACTGTTTATTTTTATTTAACTGAAATGTTACACCAAATGTGTAGACAACTAGATTGAATACTAACTATGTCTAACTTTATGTTTTGATATTAACATTTTAAAATGTCTACAAAAAATGTCTAGAAAAATGGCAGTAGATAAATTGCTACTAGTTAATCGAAATCCAGCTTCATAATTGTCGTCGCCTCCGGGTCCTCGTTCGTTAGAACGGGTGGGTAAAGTGACCTAGGTGTGGGGCGGGTCACGCTAAATGACGGCAGATGGGCTGGTTTACGGTGTTACGCGACCCGTGCCAACAAACTACCAGGCTGGGGGCCCATTTAACAAAGCCCAGTCGCAAACGGAGCCCTCTGGATACCTGGCGACCTCCAGTTGTAAGTAGCCTTACCTGCGTAAGCGGATCTCTGCGCAGGTGGACCATATATTTCTCCGACACTCGTGGGAACAACATGGAATCCAATAAAAACAAAACCGAGACCGGCACTCTCCAAAGGCCGGAAAAAACCGAGACCGGCACTCTCCAAAGGCCGGAAATAAAAAGTGAGAGCTCAAACCGTAAAGGTGGGGCTCCCCCAAAGACACCAGGGGGAAGCAAGTTCAAGGCTTTTAAGCCAGGGACGAGCGGAACTCAGGGTAAGTTAAGGGCTGCTGAGGGAGGTTCGACTAACGTCAACCAATCGAAGCAGCGCTATAGGGATAGACGCGCGGCGTTTAGAGTTTTGAACAGGTGGGCTGCAACCCCTGAGGGGCAGCTTACGGCTGAACAAAAGCAATCAAGTAGGCTGAACTTGGTAAATTTATGCTAAATTTAATACAAATTAACCTACACCATTCAAAGGCGGCGTCGGCCGCCTTACTCCTCAGACTGACTAGATCAGAAGAGGACGTGGTCCTTATTCAAGAACCTTGGATAAACACCAACAGGATCTGTGGCCTTAAAATGAAGGGATATAACTTATTATACTCAAGAAATTCGGGGAATATCAGATCCTGCATTCTTGGAAAAAATAATTTAAATATGTTCCTTCTTCCTCAATACAGCAATGGTGACGTAACTGCGGTCAGCCTAGAGGTTGGTGGCAGTATTTTTTGGCTGGTCTCAGCCTATTTGGACCGGGACAAACAGGTTCCGCCGGATAACCTGGGGGACCTGGTCCTCGAATCGTACAGGAAGAAGATTGGGGTGCTCCTTGGAGGTGATGTAAATGCGCACCACGCAATCTGGGGAAGCACTGATATCAACGAGAGAGGTGAGTTACTTTTTGATTACATTTTAAACAACAACCTCATGGTGTGTAATATTGGGCAAGAACCCACTTTTATTACTAAAAATCGGCAGGAGGTTCTGGACGTAACCTTCGCCTCAAAAAACCTGTACCCTTTGGTCAGGGAATGGAGAGTGGCGAAGGAACACTCCTTCTCTGACCATCGTTACATAACATTTAGTCTTAACGTTTCCCCTGCCACCCGGAAACCTTTCAGGAATCCCAGAAAGACAAACTGGAGCAAGTACGGGGAAACCCTTATAGGACTACTATTACCAGAGACCCCTGAACCACCAGCGACAGTGAAGGAACTGAACAGCATAGTGGAAACTTTCACAATTGCCTGCAATCGGTCCTTCAACGCTGCTTGCCCAATAGTTAAACCCAGGGGCAAGCAAAAACCGGCATGGTGGTCCAAGGAACTGGGGACCTACCGGAAGGCGTGTAGGAAAGCATTTAATAGAGCCAAAAGTACGAGAGAGGCTCAGGACTGGGACTCCTACAAGGAGGACCTCAAGATATACAAAAAAGAATTAAGGAAGGCACAGAGGAAATCATGGAGACTCTTCTGTGACAAAATAGAAGAAGTCTCCGAGACCTCTCGTCTTAGGAAGATTTTGTCTACCAATCCTACCAGTCCCAGTTATTTAATTAAACCAGATGGATCCTGGACTGCTTCTAGTAAGGAATCCTTGGAACTTCTCATCGAAACCCACTTTCCGGGAAGCTTCGATGACTCGACAGGGACTGGTACTCATCAAGAAGCAAACGTAATGCGCATAGAAGATATCGTAACCAAAGAACGGATCCTATGGGCAATTGAAGGGTTCAAACCCTATAAATCGGCGGGCCCTGACCGTATTATTCCCGCGGAGCTTCAGAAAAACTCGAGGGTTATGCTCCCCTGGTTGGAGGTAATCTTCAAAGGGTGTTTAAAACTTGTCTGTACTCCGCGGGAGTGGATGGAGGTCAGAGTGATTTTTATTCCGAAAGCGGGTAAATGCTCGCAGGGCTACCCTAAAGACTTAAGACCAATAACTCTATCATCCTTTCTATTGAAAACCTTGGAAAGGCTGATAGATATCTACATACGCTCAAAAATTAGACCTAGTGACTGGGCTCAGACTCAGCACGCTTACTGTAAAGGGAAGTCTGTGGACACAGCTCTGCATGCCCTGGTAAGTACAATTGAGAAATCATTATTCTCGCAAGAGTTTTGTATGGTGGCGTTTCTTGACATTGAAGGCGCCTTTAACAATGTAAGGAAGGAGGCAATTCTGGAGGGATTTTCGCTACTAGGTGTGGATTACCCTATAAGTAGGTTAATCAATCATATGCTTGGGTGCAGGATGATTAACTCAGAGCTGGGGGAATCCACCATCAGGAGACGGGTGACTAGGGGAACCCCACAGGGAGGTGTTCTGTCTCCTCTGCTCTGGAACATAGCAATCAATGAGCTGCTATTAAAGCTGGAGAGAGAAGGGATCGGAGTGATTGCTTATGCAGATGATGTAGCGATAGCTGTCTCTGGGAAATACATAAGCACAGTGGCGGAGGTAATCCAAAATGCCCTCCTAATTATAACGAGGTGGGCCACCAAATGTGGACTGGCAATTAGCGCGTCTAAAACTGAATTGGTACTATTTACGAGGAAATATAAAATCCCTGTAGTAGATCCACCTCTCCTAAATGGTAACAGACTAGCTTTTACGGACAAGGCAAGATTTCTAGGCGTAATCTTGGACAGTAAGCTAAGCTGGAAGCCCAACATTCTGGAAAGAGTAAACAAGGCCAATATAGCTTTGTACTCGTGTAGGAACGCCATCGGGAAGAGATGGGGTCTGACGCCGGAGCTGGTACACTGGCTATACACTTCCGTAGTAAGACCTGTACTTATGTATGGGGTGAGCGTGTGGTGGCCAGCTCTTGATAAAATAACATACAGGAAAAGGATTGAGAAGGTGCAAAGAACGGCCTGCATGCTTATAAGCGGGGCACTGAGGACAACACCTACAAGTGCCTTAGAGGTCTTGTTTCACCTTCTCCCCGTGGACATTTATGGTAAGCAGATGGCGGCGATTACGGCCACTCGACTATCAGCCATATCTCAGTGGAAATGTCTTCAAATAGGACACTCGACGATAGTCAGATCGCTGAGGAAAGAACTGGCGAATATTGACTATGTTACACCGACTCTGTGCTTCGAGAAAAGGTTCAAAACCACCTGCCCTTCGAGGGAATCCTGGAGGAGCGGGTTGGCAGCTGAAACGGGAGCATTGCAGTTCTTTACGGATGGCTCCAAGCTAGACGGTAAAGTAGGAGCTGGAGTCTTCTGTGATAAACTAGAGGTAGATATAGCAGTTCGCCTCCCTGATCACTGCAGTGTGTACCAGGCAGAAGTGATAGCGATTGAAGAGGTCCTGAACTGGTTGAAACATAATGTGGTATCCTCGACTGATATCGCAATTTATGTGGACAGTCAGGCGGCAATCAAGTCGCTGGGTTCTGTTTCTCTAACGTCTAGAGTGGCGTTGGGTTGCCGCTCGTCTCTTAATGAGATGAGTGAGCATTTCAACATCCAGGTAGTCTGGGTCCCCGGCCACTCAGACGTTATGGGAAACTGCAGGGCGGACGAACTAGCGAGGCACGGTACAACTCTCCAACTGCTACCGGAAAGGGCGAAGTTGGGGAGACCCATTAAC
Organism: Tipula lateralis; assembly: GCA_963932295.1. NCBI lineage: Eukaryota > Metazoa > Arthropoda > Insecta > Diptera > Tipulidae > Tipula > Tipula lateralis. Next base: position 41,887,920 of record OZ010738.1, read on the forward strand.
GCACTAAGGACTGTGCTTAAAAAAGAGGCGGAAGCCTCTGCGAACAATAGGTGGACGAACACCCTCTCATGTAGAGTGGCAAGACAAGTCTGGCCAAAGCTGAACTTGAAACGCTCAAAGGCACTTATCTCCCTGCGAAGACGTGAACTTAAAACGATCGTGGGGATACTCACAGGACACTGCCTTCTTGGAGAACATGCGAGAAGGCTGGGTCTGGAAGTAAATGACTTTTGCAGAAGCTGTAGGGACGAGGAGGAGGAAGAGACGTTAGTCCACCTCCTATGCTCATGCCCGGCTTTGGCACACAAAAGACATGAATATCTGGGTATGTTTTTAATGGACTGCCTTTCCGATCTCGAGAACTGTAATGTGCGAGACTTATTACGCTACGTAAGCAGCTCTAACTGGTTCTCATAGGGGTAAAAGGGGAGTAAGATCCTGTGGTATCACAACGGACCGTTTCCGGTCTAAGTGTGCTGTAGCAGCCACTCAACCTAACCTAACTAACCTAACCTAATCGAAATCCAACCAATTTCTGCGTCATGTGTGATTTTTTTTTGTTGGCCATTGTTGGCCCGTACCGTGTTAACACTCTGACTCCATCGGTTTCAATCGCGAGCCAGCTTTTCATACTGTTGAAAGCAATTTGAAGATGCCAGATCGCCCTCTACGCCGTGGATCCATCGTGACCAACTGCGACCTCTTCGCCTATCGAAAGGCTGAGCTCCCTTTAAAAAAGCGCTGTATCATTCGGTTCAGCTCATGCACGATTTTAGAAGTTCGTATGAAATTCCTGATCTCGTGATTGAACGAAACTCGGTATGTGCCATTAACGTCGCGTTTTGGGTCATATATCATACGCAAGATTATTTTCTCGAATATTAGAAGCTATCTTTCGTACTCATCCGTCAAGATACAACTCTCATATTCATACATGACTACGGGTCTGATCAACACTCGGTACAATTTAAGCTCATCTGTATGATATTTTGATTTCAGAAGTGGACGTAGATGATATAAAGTCCCATTGCCAGCGGCAAGACGAACCTTTATATCCTCTCCCACACTATTATCTTGAGTAATGAGAGTTCCAAGATACTTGAATCTCATCACTCCTTCAAAAGTGTTGTTACCACTACTGAAATCAATTGCATCTGAATTTCGAAAACCAGAGATCAGATATTTGGTATAAAGCCTCATTGATTTTGAGACCAACGGAAGCTGAACATTGTTCCAGTGGATCAAGTATCTCTTTCACTTCGTTGCCATTTAATCCAATCACACAGATATCATCTGCATATGCAAAAAGTTGATTTGACTATCGGAATAAGATATTGTCTTGATGTGGTTCACTTTTACGAAGGTTTTATTCCAAAATGAGATTAAAAAGTATCGGGGACAGCACATTTTCTTGTCGAACACCAGAATTAATTGCAAAAGTTCTCGATAGCCTGTTTTCACACCATTGTGACTGCGTGACTGTCATTCTATACAGATGAACGTATTTATTTGGTATAACTAAATATTCAAACGCATACCATAGTCTCTCTAGATCGATCGAGTCATAGGCGTGCTTGAAATCTAGGAATACCTGATTAACGTCGCGAGTTGTTTCATTGTACTTGGAAAGAATAATCCGTAGCGAAAAGCTTGATCAGTGACTGACCGGTTTGGGCGAAATCCTTCTTGGTAGTCACCGATAATTTCTTCCGTCAAAGGAGTAATTCTTCCCAAGATAATGTATAACAGTATCTCGTATGCAAATCTTAATAACTAAGTAACTATTAAAATATAACTGTAAGAAAATCGACAATGAGCCACAAAAATATGGATGTATTTATAATATTTTCCAGTTCATGAAATGGAGACCTTCACGTATTAGTATACTAATGATAGAAAATAAAAAATACCTTCGAATTCTGAGGGCACCAAAAACTCAAAAACTTAAAACCCTACTGTTTACGACTCCCTTACCGACAACAAAGGTTAACGTGTTAACTAAGAAGGTGATTAAAACATTGAAATTTTTAAATCTGGACATAAACTCGAATACGAACACATTTTTACCTAATATTTTTAGGATTCGAGAATTGAGAGACTGATTATGATGATTTTGATATTTTTAAATCATGACCTTTAAAATTAGGAAACTTTTCCTAATGCAAACATATTTCTTCTGACTAAGTAGTACAAAAACTCAAACATCTGAGATAACTAATTATCATCAATTAATTTCCTTAATAATCTAACATACTTAATAATCTAACATACTTTTATCTAATCAGAATGAATTCCATTTTTTTTTTGTTTTTATACTAAGTACGAAATAAATAAGAAGAATTGCTACAAATAAGAAGTGATATAAATTATTACGCGCATTTAAAAGTCAAAGATAATTTAGAATAATTGTATATTAATTTTTTTAAGGGATCACGAGAGTCACAAGGTCATCTCATTTACAATATAATTTATTACTTTACAACCATTATTACTTAATTCTTGGTAGACCAGAAATTCTTAAAATGTTTCGTGCTACTTTCTCCAACACATATCCATACATGCTTATACTCGAAAGAATATTGACAAAAAAAAGAAAACGACAACAAACCGGGTAGTTGTTCAATATTATGATTCTATCATTCTATATAGTATTATGACATATGATGGAGAGATAAATTTTGATATTTTTGAACTACACGACTTCTTACAAATAGTATGCACTACTTTAAGATGTAAATTGCCAATTTACTGTATTTAGTACTTAAATTAGATTTCTGTATAACCTTAAATTAAATGTTGGTATTAAAAACCCAATGTAAAAGAATTTGTCTAAATACCAAGTAAAAGCTGCAATACAACTTGAAATGCACCCACGCACTTGTATCGTCTTTTGAACAAATCGTAATTTATTCAACAAAAAAAATCAAAACAATTTATTTAGGTATAGGTGTATAAAGTATTCATGTATTCATTCCACAAGAAATCGAAACGAATGAAAGACTACATAAATAAACAATATTTTGTATATGTATTATATAAATACCTTATAATTAACAGGTAAAATTATAATCTTATAAAATCTCAACAACTAAATTAAAATCCTTATTAGTGTTTTTTATATATATTAGATATAAAAATGTTTATGTAAATTCTTTTGATTTTCTTAATTTTTTCTAATCACAACACAAATCACTACACAACAAATGTCATTGCACTTATTTCTTGGATAAACAATAAAACAAAAATTAAAATTAAATAAATTTCACAGAAACATAAAATATAAATTTATACATTTCACATATTATAATATATTATTTATTTATATATATTTATAGAAGATAATCACTTTTTGCAAATTTTTTTGCACAAAAACAAAAGAACACGAAGAATTGTCAAATCGGAACAAAACTAATTACACTGAAATATCATCAAAAACACTAGCTAAACAAAATAGTTACATTTTGAAGTGGTAATTAATTAGGAAATATATATATCAAATTATAGAATTAGCGAAACTAAATTAAAAATAATTTAGACATTTTTAAATATTTTTGAATCTCCTGCACCGAATGTTATTCGCATTTAACAATACAATAAAATCTGTTTGACGGTCTTTTGTACACTGAACTTAATTTATAATGTGTTATTGTTTCTTTTTCTGCTTCGGCAATCGGCAATATTTTTAGTGCTGCCTTATACAAAATAAAATAATAAGCTGGGAAATTTTATTATTGGTTTGAAACTTTGAATAAATTTGAATGAATAAAAAATAGCGGGAGGTATCGGAATCGAATCCCGATAGGTGCGAGATGCAAAATGATATTTGTACCTTTTTATTACGATCGGTGGTGTGAATGAACATATTTATGACCTCCTGTTACAGTGCCGAATTCATTGTGCAAAAACAAACTAAACCCGAATAAAACATGTAAGGCGGAAGGCACTATCGATTGCTGGATCAACGTACTCCATAAACGTTAACTGATAAAAATGATAAGGCTAGCTATCGTAAACGATGATGTATATGGAACAATAAAATATAATCTCCAGAGTTTTAAGTTTGTATCGCGGCAGAAGCGGGTTCTATGGCTTGTCATCTGGGATCGATTGCATGATTGAAAAAAAATATAACCCTTTAATGTATAAGTCTGGTATGCAATTGGATATTTAGGAATACCAAACAAATACGAACATCTGTGTACTGTAGAATGAAAGTAATGCAGTAAAGTTGATCTGACAAAGTTGAGAACAGGCTATCGAGAAAGTTTGCAATTAATTCCGGCGTTCGAAAAGGAGATGCACTGTCTCCGATACTTCTTAACATCATGTTGTAATACATCCTTCGTAAAAGTGTAACACCACTAGACAATATCTTATTCTGACAATCCAATCTGACGACCTATGCAAATGATATTTGTGTGGTTGTATTAAATGGCAACAAAGTAAAAGAATACTTGATCCACTAGAACAGTTTTCAGCTTCCGTTGGTCTCAAAATAAACGAGCCCTAAACCAAATATCTGATCTCTGGTTATCGAGACCAAATTATTCGGGTTATATTTGACTTAAAACGCTAAGTCAATGACACATACGAGTTCTTTTCAATCACGACATCAGAAATATAATGCGATCTCCTGCATGAAATCAAAGGGTAACGCGAGCCGAATGATACAACGGTTTTTAAACGAAGAGCCGCCCTTCAGAAGACGAAGGGGTTGCTGTCAGCAAGTGTGGCTTTACGGCGTAGAGAGCAATATCTTCTTATTGTTTACAACAGTAAAAATAGTAGATTGTATTGGTATGTATATTACTTATAGACTGGTATGATACTCCAAATCATGGATAATTTCCAAATTTTGGAAACATTATTCTAACAGCCACGAACTTATTGCATTTATTTGAGCCGGAATTTTATAATTTTACTTTCATCTTTGGAATACGATTTTATCAGTGTTACAAATTATTTTTAATATCGTGCAGCTACCTACCTACTTAGTTACATATCGTGTATGTTAACATACTGCCTTTCTTTGTGGTAAAGGTAACTGTGGTATTATGGATGTAATTACTGAGTGGACTGTTGGTTTGGATGAACTCATGGGAAGTTCCAACTTCTATGGAAGTAGTATTAGGTTTTGTCATAATTCATGAAGCTATACAATGTACAAATGATCTACGCAAATCGAGTATATAGCTGTACGTTCTTGGTGCGAAATGTACTAGATTCGAGTTCTAAATATTTTTGGGGGTCATTATAGGGGATGCACAAATAAACGATGCTTTGTCATCTGATAAAAATACCGGGTAATGCAAATGAACAAATTAATTATGCATATTAATACTAGTTTTTTGAATAAAGCTATACAAAGTTCAGATAAATCGAACTTATACGTGAGTATGTCTTTCATTTGGTTTAATGTAAAACGGTAAAAGAAAACCGAGAATGCTGTAGAAGCGGTTCTGGACAAAACAAATCAATCGTTATGAATAAACTTCGAAATTAGTGTTGTTTATAAGTAGTCATGTCCTCTAGGTTGTTAAAAACATATACCTAATTCAAAAAATAGAATTTGGATATTCGAGATTTGAGAAATGTTGGTAATACATAACAATGTTTATGCCTCAAAAACAAAATTATAATAAATTAATTCTATATTTATGTATTTTAATTAAACAATAATAAACTTCAATTAAGCATGTAGATAAATTCACTGGAACATACAAAAAATAATACATAAAGTAATTAGGACTTTAATCCATTAAGTCTGATAAAAACTCTTTAAATTCTTTAAAGTAGACATCCTTGCCGGTTTGTACACACTTAACAATTTGGTCGAAAGTATCTATATCCGAATGATATTGTTGTAAACTCCTGATATCAATTTTAATATTCTCCGAAACTTTATTATCAGTAGCATTAACTGATTTAAATAATTTTTCATCTGGATCAAAAAATTTTAACGATTTTACAAAATTTTTTTCGACCAGCTTATAATTAATTTTGGTAGAAGCTAAACTGTTATCCTTTATTTGTGTTGTTGGTGATTTAGTACTCAAGAATGACGATGAGTTTGATTTTGAATCAAAGGGATTCTTTAATTCGGATAATATTGAATCTAATTTAAAATAGTTTAAATATGATTTAAATGTGTGGAATAGCACAATTACGTATTCGGCAAATTCAATGGTTTCGTATGACTTTCTGCTTTGGTTAGGAGTTTTACTATAAATTGGATACAGCGAATCGCTCGATTCATCACGAATACTTCTTTTTTTAGTTTTCTTTGGTGACTTTGGAGCTACTATTTTCCATGAATCGTTTATCAAAATCCCGTATAACTTTTGCAAATTTAACTGTTGGGTATATAAATTTTCAATTTTATCGATTACTAAATTGCCGAATAACATTTTTAAAGCTGGTAATTCTAGATGCGTTACAATCAAACTGTATAGTTTTATTTTCGAATATTCGGTACTCGGTTGAACATCAGTTGCTATTTTAAACATTTCCGTACTCAGTGCCTCGATGAAATGAAAATTTCGATTTGGATAACTATTGTAATCATTCTTCGAAGCTGCATGCATCATTACGTTGCCGATTAGGTTTACTATAGTTGATAATACTTTTATTTTACTTTCCGGAAAATTTACTGCAACGAATTTTGTAAACAATGTAATAATTCGTTTTACGTTTATCGTTATTGTTCCTGGTAGATCAGTCGACCAAATCACACCAGTAAGAATTGCCATTTCGTCAACTTTATTATCATGTTGGTGACGTTGGAGCCAATTGGCGAGCTCATTTTCCATTAAGTCGGTAAGAAAATGTAAAATATAAAAAATTCGATCGATTTGATCATCACGCGGTATGTTATGACGATAATGTTGAGTTATTTGACGTTTTTCCCATGTATAAAAATCATATCCATCTTCGCTTTGTTGGGACAAATTCAGCACATCATCTTCGACATCATTTTCAATTAGAGTTTCAAGCATTTCGATGAGCTTCCAAAATATTCCACTCTGAAATTCGAAATTTGGTAAGCTAATAATATCGCTTTTATAACAAGATTCTCGAATCAAATTTCGATATTCCGTTCTGATATTTGCTATACACGGTGGGAATTTGTGCATAATACGATGGAATGTGTTTAGTGACCCTGTGATAATACATTCATTGGTTGCCGATTTATCAATTCTATCATATGTCTAAAATATAAATTGTTTTTTTATCATTAAAATAAAATATAAAATGAGATATAAATGTCTACGTTACCAAGATTGTGCCGATTAATTCAATGATAAGTTCAACACCTGGAAACGAATCACGGAATACCATTCCATCCAATGATTTTAGAAAATTTAGTACTCTCGTTTCGGATAGTAACATTTTTGTCGAATTTTTGGTATAATAATCACAAATCTGGACATTTTGGGAATGTATAGATTGACAATATTGAAAATTATTAACACACTCGAGATTTGACTTCATACAAAATCTTTCCTTTATATTTAAACGACTCCGATTTATAATTTTTTCAATCTCTTTGGAATATTTAAGTTCTATCGATTCTTTAAACTGATCGATAGTTTTTGGTTTTTTTAAACTTCTTTGGGAGAGTTGCATACAATTGTCAATCACATGTGATTCTGAGAGTTCTTCAAATTTATTACTAGTCCGTTGTTTCTTAGAACTAGTATTATTTTCGATTAAAGTTTTACGTTTTTGATAAGTTTTGGATTGTAACTTCCTATTATCACTTAAATCACAAATATCTAAAGCACTAACGGAGCGTGAAACTTGCTTTGAAATTTTTGTTGGCTCTGAATGACGAGAAGACGCATCAATGCTTCGATCTAATGATTTTTTAGACTTATCAATGACGCTTGCTTTATTTAAACCAGGTTGTGTAACGGAAGCTACAGATTCTCCAGCTTTCTTAAATTTATCATTTGAACTTTTCCTTGGCTTGCGGACCAACACATTTAGTTTGGAATCTAAAGATTCTGCTTTTCTGATTTTGGTTAAAATTTTATGACTCACAATTTGATTAGCATTATTCTCAATCTTGGGATTAGTTTTTTGTCGTGTTTGCGAACGTAATATCATATTATTATTTAATAAATCTAAAGCATTAACAGAAGGCGGCTTAAAATGTTTCTGGCGTTTCGCACTCGGAGTGCCAATTTGTTTTGTTGGTGAATTTGGTTTTCCACAATTTACGTTACTAAGCGAACTATTGTGTAACGAAGAACTTCTCATAACATATTTAATTTTGTTTCCGGGAAGAGTATTTTTATTTGTGGCTTTCATGTTGATACTTAATATCTATTTTGGATTCAGTTTATTTATACTTATAGCATTTCACAAATATCACAAAAAAAAACTATACTCGATATACAGATACACGATCAAAATACAATAGACACTCAAAATAATCTGACTAACGAAAATGAATACCCGCTAAAACTTTCGTTTATCTCAAATTAAAGGCCAACAACTGTCAACTAAATCTATTAGAAATATATAACTGTTATAATTGACACTTTACTTCTTCGATAGTTTTCCGATAGTGGCGCGTCAGTAGCTTAATAAACAGAACAGTTTTTATATTTAAGCGGCTTCATATAGGTTTCCTTATTTATTTCTCAAATTGAATATGACTATACACCTTGAGTTTTATCCTAATCGAACCCTAAGTTATTGCACCACGAATTTACGAAAAATAAGTTCAGAGCTTTACAAAAGTACCGCGAGGCTGATTTTTCTCATCTATCGAGCGCTGTTTATTTATTTTTAAATGACCAAATACGGTGACGTTGGCTACAATTAAAGATACTTTATAAATATGCCACAACAATTGAAAACGAATCAAGAAATTTAAAGTTCGCGAAATGAGTAAATGTTTATAGAAAATTCTACAAGAATTGTCGTCGTATATAAAGATGTAGACATTTGAGTTGGAAGGATAATAAAATGTTTAATTATCAAATATTTATATTTACAATCTAGTAGTAGAATCAAAAATCATTGGATTGAACTAAGCAAAATCCTATCATATTTTGTCGTTTGCTAATCGTGTCCATTTACAAATTTTTGTAGTGACATCTAGCAAGCAGTATACGTTTATATAAATTATCTTTTCACTTAATTTTATATGGTTTATACCTGACAATTTAAAGATAATTTTTCGTTTTAAGTTAAATGATAAATACATAGTTTAAATTGTATATCGATGGAAAATTAGCATTTTGTAGTGTCCCAGGGTAAATAAGAAATATGGGTAAAACCAGCGATAAATCTGGAGACTTGTTTTTCATTACAAATTACGACAAATAATAAATGCATATTAGTCATTCCACAAACACATGTAACCGCTGAAATTTGGCGTTGATTTAAACTTTTATTTGAAGTAGCCTTATTATTTTTCAAATTAGTCAACATATTATTTTCTAAGTTATTTAAAATATAATTATCGATATAATAAATGTAATTGAATTTCATTATTAAACTCCTTTTCGCCATTTTTCACCGTGTGAATACTCTGTCATTGGTTTACCGGCCACACCACATGTTCCAATACCAACACGACCATTAACATTGTCCGGTGAGGCAAATATACTTTTGCCCTTCATTACCATACCAGGTTTTTTCGTTGATTTTGTAGTAAAATTTAACCATTTATTTTTTTCCGTTTCCCGCTCCTCTTCCAATTCTTTAAATCTTTGCAACTTTTTTTGTTTCTTTTTCTTTAAATATTCTTTTTGATTTGGACGGTGACGTTTACTCGAATTTGATGGAAACACTTCGATACGCACAACTCTTTCCTTTAATTCTTTTAACGTTGTTGTACTCCGGTTTTGATACGCTTCGAATATCACACTAACCTCGCCACTTTCTGTGATACCTTCAATAGTAGCATCGTAGTATCTGCGAATATTCATCAATAAAGTATGTAGTTAAAATAATAAAACATTAATTATATTTATTTTTCTTACTGTCCATCTTCCGTCCATTTAGCTTGACATTTATCACCAATTTTCCATATTTTCTGTGGTTTTACAGTCGCTTGGGTCTTTTCAGCAGCAACTAACGCTGCCTCAATATCATCGTAATATGATGTTGTTGCACCTACATAAGATGATTTTTTTTGTTCCTCAAGTTGTGTTTTTATTAAATCTCTCGTTAAAGCTATAACCTCTTCCAAATCTTCTTTTAATTTTAGTAGTTCACTATTTTCAGGATCAGTAAGCAAGGCAGCTTCAACCTGTCAAAATACGTCATTTACACTTAAAAATTTACTTTTCACATTTATATTTTCAATAGTATTTATACAAACCTGTTGTAACTGTAATTTATAATTTTGTAAATCATCAGCCATTGATTTAGATATATAATATCTAATTTAAAAAAATATATATATTATAATTGTTATTGTTTATAAAAAAAAATGATTTATTTTTTCGAAACGTTGATCAATTATAATCACCTTGACGTTTTGTTATGAACACAAATATGGCGAAATACAGGGTAGTCCGAAATTATATTTTTGCCCTTAAATCGGGCAATCTAGAAAAATTTCCCATTCTCAGCTGATTGTTGTTTTATTTGTCAACAAATCCGAGTTGAAAAAAAATATAAATAAACAACAAAAGCATACTCTCTTTTTCTCTTGAAGCACATACACTTTTACAATTCTTTGTTTTTATTCTGCGTCCAATTGGAAAAAGAATAGTATATATTTTCACTCGCTGGATTTTACACACTTGCATCTTAATAAAAGCAAAATATATTTTTAAATTAGATTTTTAATTAATTACACATAAAAAATAGTGATTTAAAATTAATATTTTATTATAAATAATACAAACCAGTTATTAAATATGCCATTTATTTCAAAAGATTGGCGTTCGCCTGGTGAAGTATGGGTGAAAACAGATGATGGTTGGGAAAAAATGAAGGTATTAGAATGTCGCAAGAGACAAAGGTAAACATGGAAAACTTTTTACTTTCTATAAACGTATAACAATTTTCTTATAATATATGTGATAAAATTGCATAATGAAAATGTTACAATATGTTTGTGTTTCCGGTAAATTTAATTGAAAACTATATATTTTTCAATAATGGAAAGGTGACCTTTGGAATTATGATGCTTAGTTTTTTCGCGTTTTTATGTACAATTTTGTATACATATATTTTTGTTTAAATATAAGAAGTGGAACTAAATATATTTGTTGAATTTAGAATACAATATAAATGAATGGTGTTGCGAAATAAGTCGCCAGCAATTATTGACCTCTTAATTTTGTGTCTATAGACATGGTAAATTGTTTATATTACTGACAGTTGAACATCGCAATGTAGCGCACTACCTAGCGGCGATTTGCAAATACAAATTCCCTGGTTTAACAATCTGGCTTAGATTAACATTACTATTTCTTTATTCTAAACCTATAAATTATTTTACTCTTTCCAAGTACAATTCTAAACATAATAAGTTAAATTCGTTGTCGTATTTCAATTTTACTAAAGTAATCTACTTAAGTTAGTCTTTATTATTCGATTTCAGCATATTTTTAATGACTTGTGCAACGCATTTGTTGCCCAAAGTTACTTTTTAGTTGATAAAATAACTTTTCAGTTCAGTTAAAATAACGTGATCATGAAAATTTATAAATTAGTAGGTTCCAAAAAGTTAAAGAACAGTCGTTACAAGTTGTATGATTAATTTTATAGATAATCGCCCAAAAAATTCTTTTACCTCAATTTTGTGAGAACTAACTTTGTGTCAAAAATACGTTTCGATACGTTCAAGACTTGGTTTGATCACCAAATATTTGTTAGTTTGTTTTTATCTTTCCAATCTGTTTTGGGGCTCAAGGCACTCCCAACTCTTTCGCGGTTGGCTTGTTTATGTCCTACTTTACTTTACGCCATTACAGCCAAATCGAGAATGTACGGCTATATGATACGATGTACGGTTCGATTTACCATCTGCACATTGCATTGCTCCATGCCAGCATAAGTACTGATATCGAAGATGGGTTGGCCCATGGATTCTGCACTCCAACAAGGGGACATAGATCCAATTTATTGTATCAAAAACACGTTTAAAATCGGACGCACTTTAGTAATGGTGTGACTGAAGGATTTTATTTTTTTAAGAATGGGTTAAGTTTCATATTAAACTATTATAATATTTCACGAGTCTGGAATTGATATTTTTATCAAAGTTGTCCGTGGCAAACCGTAAAATAATCTAAAGAATCTTTTAAAAATTTTGTCTTAATATCTCTACTTGTTAAGATTACCTCAGTCTTGTTTGTTTATATGTTAGCAATTTTGTTAGGAGCTCATGGCACTCCCAAGTCTATCACGGATCGCTAAATTTAGACCAAATCATTGACATATGGCTATAGGCCCTATAGGCGTATAGGATTTACGTTTTCCTATTTAAGTTCGTTTTCCGAAGTTATATGAGTAATCATAAATCTCAGGAAAATTGATCATGTATATAGAAAATGAAAAATAATTCACGGCTTTGTTCATAATATATAATGAGCTTATAGACTAACGATATAATACATGTTAATGATAAACGTGAATATTTTACTCTCGAAAGGAGCTAATAACTAACCGATTGCCGTAATTTGATTCCATGTAATTTAATACTTTTTTCATATCTATTTTCAGATTGAACAGCGACTGCATTAGCTCTTCAGAAAATTTGGAAAATGAAACGTGGTAAGTCAATGTATTATGTGTGTATAATTGATTTTCTTTTCTATATTTATACAAACACAAACTGGAAAATTTGTATTCAAAAAAAATGATTTTACAATATATGAATCATTATTTGTTTGGTTTATGTTTTGATTTGGCAGTTCAGTAACGTTTCTCGTCGTTGTATGAGTTATGTATTTAAGTTCTATAAAATCGAGTTGATTTTGCAATAGCTCTTTATAATAAAGATTAAAATTTATGAGATTATATATAGTTATAATATATTTGATGTGGTGGTGATGTGGTTTTTTTTTATTTTGTATTGAGGACAGTTTCGGTTCGGATATATAATTCGGAAGAATTGCGGTCGTATGTATGCATATTTAACGCATTTCTTCGCCTATCGTATGATAAAGTCAATCTAATCGTATGTGTAACGATTTTCTTAATGAAAAAACATTTGCGCTCTTTGCTCTTTTTGTTCCTTATGATAATATGTTCGTTGATCTTTGGCATCGTGAGAACATTTGGAAGAACTAAATCAAATCTCATTCGATTGTTGTAATACAACACCTTTAGCATCATTTAAAGCGATCTGTTTACATGTAATGCCATTTGAATATTGGTTTTTATCTACAGTTAAATAACTAGTTTCCTTATATCAACCCATTTTCACCACCTCTCAAAATGTTAATAAAACAAAGGTAGTACAGGTGAACATACAACCCTGGCGGTTAAAGACACTTAGTAATAATTTAACAGCTTATAATGTTATTCAACATCGAATCCGATGGTATAATATCGATTGCCAACGAAATGGTTATTTTATAGGGCCTAGGAACTTCCATTATATACGTTATTTTCGAATTCTATACCACTCGACAAATGTTAATATTATGTCAACTCTTATTTTTCAACATGTATACCTAAAATTGGTTAGTTTATGTATTTCTAAATTGTCTAAAATTTTTAGTGCATATCAGAATTATAAGACTTAGTTTTGTAGTAAAAAGTTTTGGTATCTAAAATTTACAGACCGTTTCATTCTGTACAACACCAGATGCTGACCACTTTCCCTTCCATACAAAGACTCAGCCTTAAGTGATCGTTATACCATACGGCTTAGTCCCCGACCCCTTTCTTTGATATATTTTAGGATATAAGGTATTTCCTCTACATTTTTGTTGATTTTAAAAAACGCGCATATGCCATTAAAGCACGTTTTGGACCATATACACTATTTATTGTCTCCTAAAACCACTATTATTTAAGTATTTATTATTGAAGATTTACAAATACGTAGTGCGGAGCTAGGTACTATGAGTGGCTGTTGTTAATTCCATTATTTTCAACAAGGACAATACAGCCGATGAACGTTGGCCTAACGTTCATCGGCCAGTAGGACATCGAATTTTAATGAAGTGAACAGAGCCCTTAACACTCCCAATAAAACTACACATAAAATAAAACCGTAAAAACCCACAGTTTTCGAACTGTCGTACTCTATCTACCAATGTTTAATCTCGAGGCGAATAGTTAAGCGATGTACGGTGTTAGGTTTGTGGTATTAGATTTTATTTTAGTTTTACTGAGATTTGGGCCAAATACACCGACAAGTTTACAATTATTGACGAGAGAAGTTTTTTGTGAAATTCAGTAAAACCAATTTGGTTGGGTTTTATTTTAAAATACATATTGCAAACCCAATTTCCACTCTTGTAAAGTTATTACCATGGTATGTACTAAGTATGTAGTAGTAAGCCAATTTACCATCAAATAGATGACCTTAATTTTCATCTCTGCAACGAATATAAAGAAAATCAATAATATTACTACGCTTTAATTTTTGATTTTGACCTAATGACCTACATATATATAAAAGAAATAAAATCATCCAAAAATGTAAAAGAATTTTTTTTATATAGGTCATATATAATTGCATATTTTCATAGTTCCGTGGTTTAATGTCTACAATACGTTATATTAAAAGAAAACTTGTATCAAACAATAAATAGTTGTTCCATCATACTTGTGCCTTACTCAACCATACACAATACCATAGAAAGTAGACAATAATGAAAATTGCAAACTTTTTTGTATGAAAATAAAAGTTATAATTCTATATGCTCTATTGAATCAACAAGTTACATAATATTATGATGTATATTTATGAATAATTTTTTTTTAATATAGTTTCAGAAGTGGTGATGGAAGTGGTGGCAGTCATCAGACTTCGGATGAGTTAGAGAATTCCGTACCACCACATTGTCATATAACACTTAGGAGTACACGTGAAATTGCTGGATTTAATGAGCTGGGCGAAGCTGTACGACGTTTAGATTTTCGCAGCTGTGTTCGAGATCGTAGACGTTTCCAATATATATGTACGTTGCTAAAATTATTAGTAGCAAATAAAGCGATAACAAATTTACCAGGCGGTGCACAACGTTTATTGCTTCAAATGATCGAAGATGTGGCGGATCATGTTAGTGATAGCCAACAAAATTTAAATGTGCTACGTAATTTAGTGATACAACTACAAGATTTATTAAATCAAGAGAATCAAAAATGTTGGGGTAAACCATTGGGTAGTCAAAGTTTGTGGGAGGGCAATGTGCAAAAAATTCAACGTATCAAAGATATTGCAAATAAAATTCATATAAAAGAACCTGGACCAGAAATACGTCCAAAATTACACGATTTACCCGATGAGTGTATACGTGAAATTATTTTACGAATAACAGACTATAAAGATTTAGAGGCTTCATCGGCTGCTTGGAATATAATGGCCGCACTTGTGTCGGAACAGCGTGTCTGGCGTGAACTATCCAAATTTCATTTTAATAAAATCCAATTAGAAAACTATTTTAAAACGAAAAATATTAAGCATTCGAAAGAAGTAAAAGACTGGCAAAAAGTTTATCATGATTTAAGAAAGTGAGTAGTTTTATTTATGAATTTAGTTTATATACATATCTAATTTCTCTAATATGTCTCTCTTTACAGGTTATATGGTGTTCGCGAAGATTTCCAATACACCGAGATTCTACTCCTATGTCGTTTCTGTCGCTGTTTGTTTTGGCCATCGGCCGGTCATCCTTGTATAATAGACCAATGTCCCGATTTTAGAGCACGTCTTCTCGAAGCTGGTGGTAGCCTTAAAGAAAGTCAACCGGTTCCCCCAGCTCAATTCTTAAAATATTTTTCTTTGTAAAAAATTTAATTACATAAATTTAGTTTGTTTGCGCTTGCATATTTACAATTTTACAAAGATTTTAAAAATAATCTCAAAATATTATATACGTGCATACTAATTTTTATTGTTTCTTTCATGTATGTTTGTTTTTATATAGAGTAAAATGCGCAGGGTGCTATTATATAAAATACAATTCGAATTTATTTCCCGAATTAAGTCATTTTCTGATATGGAATTTGTTCACCGTAAAAATATATTACATATTAACAGTAACAAAATATTATTTTTACAAATAATTTTACAATGTGTTCAGAAATTCATGTGAGGAACCTTAATTTGAAATAAATATAAAAAATAATAAATTATAGTGCATAGTAATATTATAAATGTGTTCTAATTTTTAAAATTCACCATAAACATAAATAATTATATAAATATGTATTCTGTATTTTCTAGCGGTTTGTAGTTGAAAAAATGATGATTTTATCATGAAGACGGAATAAAAATGAAATCTATATTTTAGATAAATATTGTGATATAAATTATTTTTGATTACTTTGATTGTGTATAATAATTATAAAATAAAATTATTTTCTGTTTGATTTTAAAACCGAACTTTAAAAATAAATTTAAAAATAATCATTCGGTATATGAAATTGTGATAATAAATAAATAAAATATCAAAATATGAGAAAATAATCCTAATCCCAAATCTATAGGTTTTAAATTAAAATAAATATATTTGTCACATAATAAAAGAGATGTATAGGTATATATGTATATGTATATATATATATATATATATATATATATATATAAATATATATTTATATATATATATATATATATATATATATATATATATATATATATATATATATATATAATATATATATATATATATATATATATATATATATATATATATATATATATATATATATATATATATATATATATATATATATAATATATTTTAATTTGATTACTAATAAAAACAATTGTTTGACTTGAAAAATAAAATGTATGCTTTTTTATTTCAACATATTAACCCCGTGTTGGGCGCCAGTTTTAATTTGTCTTTAAATGAATATAAAACTTGTTGCTCATGTTAAAAAACTATTTAACAATTTAAGTCATCGTTTGACTGATTATTTGCATAATGGTATGAGGTTTTAATCATTATAATTTATTTAATTACGGTTTGATCGTAAAATATAATATTTTAATAGGGTCACCAAGTTTATTACCCTATTTGTAAGTACTTAGCCGAAAAATCAAGTTGGTTAAACCATATAGTTACATCGATCGTCAGACTGTCTAGCTAATTGTTCGAAATCAGATCAGTAAACAGTGAATCAGATCAGTAACCAGTGAGCGTTATTCTATATTAACTGGATATAATAAGATAAACGTTATATTGTACTAAGAACCAAAAAGTATCAGTTTATTTTAGTTTTATCCGATAATACTCGGTTATCAGATAAAAATTTAACTGACTAATAAGGTTTCAGGGAATATTGTTTTAACAAAATCTAACAAATTAGGTTCTATAGCAATACATTTAACGATTGTTACAATATATATTTAAAGATTACATCTCTCGATTATTGATTGTAAATCTTAAAAGGAATTAAGTTACACATAGCTGATGTATTAAATAAGCTCAAACGACTTATTTTGGTAACTGAAAATCCACCTTAATTTCTAAAGAATGAAGTAAACAATGAATAGACTACAACAGAAAAATGTTTTGAATCACTGCAAAAATACTCAACACTATTGAATACGATTATTATTTGTACAACCCTAGTGTTAAAGAAAATGTCAAAATTGTATAAAACCAAACAGACATCAAAACAAAAAACGCGAGTGATGGTTTCATTTTAACCATAAACAATATTTATTAAGTATAAATACACTTTTAAGAAATAATAGTTTATAAAAACTATGAAACGAAATGGAAGCGGGTAGGTTTATTATTACTATAACAGTTTAAATTTTTATTCTTAGTTGACAAAATAATGAACAGTGAAGGCCTATGCTAATTTTTTAGGTTATGTTACAGTTAGTGCTATCTTGTTTGTGTTTGGACGATTATAAACGACTTAATATAAAATATGTAATCATGATATAAAAAAAATAATGTTATTTGGTTTATTATAGGCGTGACCGGTATAATAATCAGTCACCACCACCGGATAGAAAAAAGCGACGTTCAAGATCTCGCGAGAGAGAACGCGAGAGGGACCGCGATAGGTTTCAGAAACCACCGTCAAGAAGGAGATCAAGGTCCAAGGAACGCAAAGACATAGAAAAGGCTAGAGAACGGAGTAAAGAACGGGAAAGGATCCGATTTTCATTTTCTACAAGAGGTGCAAATACCAATACTTCTTCATCAGCGTCTTCGTCATTTTCTGTGTCATCCGTATCATCAAAACCACCGCGTCATGAAAGGCCTCGTTCTCGCGAAAAGGAACCTAGACGTGAACGATCCCGATCAAAGGAAAATGAAAGGGAAAAATTAAAAAAGGAAGTTAAAGAGGAAATGAAGGAAGAATCTTTTGATTTGGCTCCTGGAATTGATAAAGAAGAAGAACAAAAACGATTAGAATGGGAGATGACTAAACGTCGAGAACGTATTGAAAGGTGGCGTGCCGAACGAAAGAAAAAAGAACTCGAGAGTAATAAAAAAACTTCAGTTTTGTCAAACTTAACACTTCCTTCAGCAAAGAAATGGAGTCTTGAAAATGATTCTGAAGAAGATGAGGACGATATTAAAGAATCTATTAAAAAACCGGTAGATGTTGTCGAAGAAAAAGCTGAAGAAAAAATAGAAGAGGAGGAAGTTGATACTCTTGACGCGTTTATGCAAGAAGTACAAGAAGAAGTGAGAAAAGTAAATAAAATAACAAATCCAAGTGGAAAGTCGAGTGGATTGGTAATAATGACTGGGGTAGCGAAAAAAAATGTTGATCAAAAAAAGAAAGGCGAATTAATAGAACAGAATCAGGATGGTTTAGAATATTCTTCGGAAGAAGAAATTGAAGATATCAAAGATACAGCTGCCAATTTGGCTAATAAGCATAAAAAAGAATTGGCCAAAATAGATCATGATTCTATTAGTTACATGTCATTCCGCAAAGATTTTTATGTTGAAATACCAGAAATTGCTAAAATGTCTACTACGGACGTAGAAAAGTATCGCGAAAGTTTAGAAGAAATCCAAGTAAAGGGGAAAGGTTGCCCGAAGCCAATTAGAACATGGGCACACTGTGGTATATCCAAAAAGGAATTTGATGTTCTTAAAAAATTAAACTTTGAAAAACCAACTCCGATCCAATGTCAAGCAATCCCAGCGATTATGTCTGGTCGCGATTTAATCGGAATCGCTAAAACAGGAAGTGGAAAAACCATAGCTTTTATTCTTCCAATGTTTCGACATGTTTTAGATCAGCCTCAACTGGAAGATGGTGATGGTCCAATTACTATAATTATGACACCAACACGAGAGCTTTGCATGCAAATCGGAAAGGATATAAAGAAATTTTCCAAGTCATTAAATTTGCGTGCTGTTTGCGTATACGGTGGAACTGGAATTTCGGAGCAGATAGCCGAATTGAAACGGGGTGCTGAAATTATTGTATGCACTCCTGGTCGAATGATTGATATGTTGGCAGCAAATTCGGGTCGGGTAACAAATCTTCGACGTGTGACATACGTGGTTCTAGACGAAGCAGATCGGATGTTCGACATGGGTTTTGAGCCTCAAGTTATGCGTATTATTGATAATATTCGGCCCGATCGTCAAACTGTAATGTTTAGCGCTACATTCCCTCGGCAAATGGAAGCTTTGGCTCGAAGAATACTAAAGAAGCCAATCGAAATTCAAGTTGGTGGACGTTCTGTAGTCTGTAAAGAAGTTGAACAACATGTTGCTATTCTAGAGGAGGAAGCCAAATTCTTTAAACTACTTGAGCTTTTGGGAGTTTATCAAGAAAATGGGAGCATCATTGTCTTTGTTGATAAACAGGAAAATGCTGATAGTTTATTAAAAGACTTGATGAAAGCATCATATCCTTGCATGAGTCTTCATGGAGGAATCGATCAATATGATCGAGACTCTACAATATTAGATTTTAAATCAGGTCGTGTTAAATTATTGATTGCAACTTCTGTTGCTGCTCGTGGTCTTGACGTTAAACAGTTGATTTTGGTGGTAAATTATGACTGTCCAAATCACTATGAGGATTATGTTCATCGTTGTGGACGAACTGGTCGTGCTGGGAATAAAGGTTTTGCATGGACATTTATAACTCCCGAGCAAGGTCGATATGCCGGTGACTTGGTTCGAGCATTTGAGCTGTCTAGTACGCCTGTTCCCGATGAGTTGCGAGAATTATGGGAGAAATATAAAACTGCTCAAGAAGCTGATGGTAAGAAAGTGCATACAGGTGGTGGTTTCAGCGGTAAAGGATATAAGTTTGATGAACAAGAAGCAGCCGCTGTTAAGGAAAGTAAGAAATTCCAAAAGGCTGCTCTAGGCCTTCAAGATTCAGATGAAGAAGATGATTTGGAACAAGATATCGATCAACAAATTGAAAATATGTTTGCTGCTAAACGTAATGTAAAAGAAATTCAAGCTCCAATTATTTCGACAGCCGCTGTAAATGCAATTAATTCGAACAACACGGCAACCGATAAGTTAGAATTGGCTAAACGATTAGCTTCTCGAATAAATATGGCTAAAAATTTGGGAATGGAGGCAAAAGGAGCAACACAACAAGCAGCTGAAGCTATACTTAAAGGTGCTACTTCACAACCATTAATTACAGCAAAAACTGTGGCTGAACAATTGGCTGCCAAACTTAATAACAAACTTAACTATCAGCCTAAAGAAGATGATGAAATTCTACCATCCGAAACAGAAATAACTTTCCGTAAATATGAAGAGGAATTAGAAATAAATGACTTCCCACAACAAGCCAGATGGAAAGTTACATCCAAAGAAGCACTGGCCCAAATTTCTGAGTACTCGGAAGCCGGACTCACAGTACGTGGTACGTATGTTCCAACGGGTAAAAGTCCACCTGAGGGTGAACGTAAATTGTATTTGGCAATCGAAAGTTGTAGTGAATTGGCGGTACAGAAAGCTAAGCGCGAAATTACACGACTAATTAAGGAAGAGTTGCTGAAATTAAGCACAGCCCATCATGTTTTCAATAAAGGCAGATACAAAGTTTTGTAAATATATTTTAAATGTAATATTTAAAGCTGTAATGAATTGGATTTAAATTTAAAAAATATACTTTTACTGTGTAATCTTTCGAATTATTAGTCTGTACAAAAGGTTGTACATGACTGAACAACACTGGCAGCAGAATTTTCCAAAGGTGAATAAATCATCGACGACGGTGGTTAATGTCTAGGGTAAATTTTTTTTAGTACAACAACGCCACAGTTGTAAAATGTTGAATATTCCGTAAACTAAATTAGTATATTTTTGTCTCACGCCGAAGTAACATACGAGCCGAACCGTTCATCTGTATTTTTGACGTGTGACATTTATAATTTTATTAAGAAAAATTTTGTTTTCACCTTGAAAATAAGAAAAATAATTTTTAAAAACTATTTGTTTAATATTTTGTTTATTGTGAAACTGTTAAATAATTTACCATAAAATGGCTGCACCAGTTATTATATCCGCATCAGCAAAGCATACATCAACGGTAAGTGTTAAGTACATTTTTGTTGCAATTGCATATATGGCACTCTAGCCAAAACGAAAATCAATAATTTTCCTTGTATTTATTTTTAATCTATTTTAGCTTATATTTTTGCATGGATTAGGTGATACAGGGTAAGTTAATAAATAATCAATTTCGAAACTTGTGTTGTGTATATTGTTGGCCGGAGATTGTTTAACCTCACTTTATTTGGCTCTATGTATTGTCTTATTCAGAAATGGATGGGCCTCAGCAATGGCTAGTATAAAAACTCCAAATATGAAGGTTATTTGTCCAACTGCACCGACAATTCCTGTTACACTAAATGCAGGATTTCGTATGCCATCGTGGTTCGATTTGAAAACATTAGATATAAATGGGCCGGAAGATGATGCAGGCATTGATCGAGCTACTGAAGGTATTCATTCGCTTATAAATAGTGAGATTCAAGGAGGTATCGCATCAAATCGGATTATTGTTGGTGGATTTTCGCAAGGTGGTGCATTAGCTTTACACGCTGCACTGACCTACCCACATCCTTTGGGAGGTGTAATGGCACTGTCTTGTTGGTTACTACGCCATAAAACTTATCCAGTATCACGGAAATGTCCGGATAATGTTCCAGTAAGTAAAAAACTATTTTTATTAAATAGGTCAAGAGATTATATAATTTTTGATAATTTTTTTTCGATAGGTTTTTCAATGTCACGGCGATTGCGATCCAGTTGTACAATATAAATTTGGTCAAATGTCTTCCAGTTTATTAAAAAGTTTTATGAAAAATGTTCAATTTGTAACTTACAAAGGAATGACCCATTCCTCGTCCGACGAAGAACTAGCCGATTTAAAGAAATTTATTCTGGCAAACATTACGAATTAAATCAAATTAATTAATTTAATAATTTATTATTTTACTTACCTACTTAGTGTTCTTGTTTGATTCTTTTTTTATGCATTTAAATAGTTCATAGAATTTAAACTTTCTTTTTAGTTTACACGAATGGCCAAAATGAGACGATCAAATTCGTAACATGTATGACAAAAAATGGGATATTTTTTTAAATATGAATGGATGTTTATGTCGAGACACAATAATTTTTATAATTTACATCCTTTTTGTTGTGCAAAATAGACTGAAAATATGTATATCATGGACAAGGTAGAAACATTCGCTTCTTAATTTTGGTGGCAATATACCTATACACATCTGTATTTGCACTTGAATGAGAAATGGCCTAAAACAAAACATTAATTGCTGTATTTTTTCAAAAATAGATATTTCCTATCTATTCGCAATAATTAAATTTAAAATTTTACGATAAAACAGAAAAAAGTAGTGTTAAACATTGTCTAATATTTCGTGCGTCGATGTAATAGTAGATTCTGTTCTATTACGTGCATACAAATCGTTTATAATCAAATATAATAATAATATGTATGAAATAAATATATAAATAAGTAAACTAATAAAAATTTAAAATGATGATGTGATGTCTTAAATTTCCATAGACACATGATATTAAAACAGTAACGAGCATTAAAATATTTAACCGTAGAATGTCAACCAAAATAAATTGTGTAAATTTTAAAATTTTAGCTTTATTTTCAACTACTTCAAAAAGTAAACCTAGCAAACTATTTTTAAGTCATTTAATTATAGCAATTGAAACTGTTTATAATTCAAAAGTAAAAACTGGAATCGGTCGGTATATATGTAACTGCTGGTTCCTTGAAAACAATTTTTTCTTATATTTAAATTGTTTTTAAAGTATTATTTATTTAATTAACTCTACACATATAGTATAAAGTATACATTATTATTTCTTGGCCATATCTATCAAAGTAATAAAATAAAAAAATATATATTTTGATTTGTAATCTTAAAAGATTTATACGTAGTTTTATTAAGAATGTAACAATGAACATTTATAATGTTCTTACTTTTATATTAGCAAAACGATAATTACGTGTTCCCGGATTTCGTACTAGCACCATATATTTCTTTCGACATAATATTTGGTTTTTATCATAAAATTCAATCAATTTTTTTAATCCTAGTGCTGTTATGTAACCAATTCCGCAACCTTTGGCATCGGTGAACGAGTATTCCGCTTGTGTTAAATAACCAAAAACTTCACGAGAACACTGTCGACGTATCGTTTCGGGCGCTTCATCGTTTAACCAAAGTTTAGACATTTTCTTAAATTGCTGGACGATAAGTTGTCTAGTTTCAGGTTTTCGTATTAAGACTCGAACTTTGGATGTTTCTTGTTTTTTTCGTTTTTCCCGAATACGTCGATTACGCAATCGTTTCAGTAGCTTTTTATGATTTTTACGAAGCTTTTTACGCTCGGTCTCGTTTTTATCGGCACGCAATGGTTCTACATGAATTGGACCGTTAGCACTGAATTTACGAAACTTTGCATTAGTTTTTAAATCACTCTTTGAAGGCAGACAAATAATTGTATAATCTTTTGGATTGCCACGAGATTCGAGTGACAGATAAATAGGAATTAAACTATTGTCAGATAAATCAACAGTTTGTAGATTTATTTTACCGTTTAAAACATTTTGTAACGATTCAAGTAAAGTCATATTTCGAATAACATAAAAAGTTGAGCCACTTGACACAGGACACCATTCTCTGATAAGCTGATTCCATGGGCATTTAAATGGACTCGCTATTGCAAACTTGGTATAATTCATTCGTTTATTTTGCGGTTTCCGGAAGTATCTACAAAATAAAAATTAAGAATTATTATACTATCTCAAGTATTGAATACAACCCATACAATTCTTTTAGTTCCATATGTCGCCGTTCATTTTCTAAGGCACCAGCTTTTGTGTCCGGTAAAAACTCATCACATGCACATTCTCGATTAATTGATCGCGCTTCCCGGAGACCGCCCGCTCTAGCACCCCACATTATAAGACACATCCATGTAACCACACCATAACCAGCCGGAATTATAATATCCCAACCACAACCGTATCCAATAGGTTTATATTTTAAATTTTGATTTCCTGGTCTTTGCACCAAGAGGACAGGAATTTTTTGTAATTCATTTTCAAATTCACACCGTTCCCCAGGCACCAAACATTGTTGATTTCGTAGTTCACAAAATTTATGAGTTGGCATCATCGTTTCGATTAGACCATTGCGTACATCAGAGTCCCAAATTGTGCTATAATTCACATTTTCGGGGATATTAAGGAAATTATCATTAAATGTTGTATCGGTGATTTCTTGAACTGGTCGCAATCGTTTTTTGGGCCGATTCAACCGTGGGTCTTCGATACTTAGAGCTAATATCATATTCGGTGGAAGTTCTGATGGAGAAGTTATATTTTTCAATTCATTCCAGAAATTTGTCTGAGCGATGAAATGTATATCCGTTTCATCGGTCGTCTTGCATTTTAAGGCACAGCTTAGTACTTTTTGGGATAGTGGTCCAGTTAAACGAAATCGATTAAGTGTATCTTTTAATTCGGTAACAACTATGCCGGTCTTTATATTTTCATATTTTGGTGTACGATTTAAGTTATAATCTTTAGCTATATATTTCTGTGTTGATGATGAATCTTCTGATTCTTCATCTATTTGTATTAAAATAGACTGCACTTCGAACAGCTCAATTATTTCATTTAGTATTTCTTTGTAGTAAGCTGGGTGACTAAAAATCCACAAAGTACGCAATTCATTATTTTCACTTTGTGGTCCCCAAAAAAAGCTTATCTTCCCAATAGCGTTAAAGGGATACGAATTTCGTTTAAATACGTCAATCTGACCTTCTCGAATTCCATTTATATAAATTTTGGCCCCTATACTTTTACCACATTCCAGACTAGTAATTTGTTCAAATTTTGATTTGATTTCGTTTATTGATCCTGAAATTTCGATACATCCAAAATAGGAAACATCTTGTAGAAGAGCATGCTTCTTTGTTGCCCGATAGCAGGCCCGAAAATTCTTATCACACGGTGCAAGTGGTATTTTATATCCCCACTTTTCGATCATGTGAAACCGTTTCGCATGCCATATATGAGTCTCTAACCATATATTTCGCAGCTGGCGTCGAATATACTCTTTCATCATGTTGGACGGCTTTCGGCGGAATTTCCTCGATGGTCGTTTAGTTTTTTGCGGCAAACCACTTTTATTCATTTGTGCGATATGAGCCTGTCTAAATCTCCGTGGCAAACGTTTTGCATTATGGGTCATAGTACGGCGTCTCATATGTCGAGGTAAATTTTGAAACACTAATTTAGTACTATTTGGATTTTTAATATCGTAAATTAGGGTTTTAATTTCCTTTAGTCGATCAGCGGCATAATGGTAGTTCTTGACAAAATCAGGTATTTTCGTATCAACCTCGTTAGAATCTGCAGCCATTTTTATAATTTCACTTTATAATGTATACTTGGAACTTTATTTAATTTACAAAACTATTTTTAAATTAATTTAATTATTTAAAAATTAATAATTCGATAGAAATTTCAGTTTAATGTACAATTTTTGGGTTATGTTTACACAATAAAAAATAATAACATGCTGTTACAATAGAACTATACTATTGCATGGAAAGTTGACGGTTAGAGTTTGAACTTTTTTTTTGAAGATGTCAGTTCCAACAATAAAGAGAATATTTGAATCTAAACTCAAAATGTGAAAATGTTGAATCAGTTCATAAATTAAAAAAATATTTAATGGTAATTCTTGCCATACACAATTATATTCATACATCACATTAATTAGTTATTGAACTTTGATTATAGTGAAACCTTAAGTAAATGAACTTCTTTTTTTTAAATAAGGAGATGAATCTGGTCACCATTACGATTACACCTTTATAACCTTGAAACCTGCACAATAACATAAATGGAAAAATGTCGTTAAATCGCGAGACTACGGTTTAACGGCTAATAGAACTTACTCTTAAAATTATAATAAAATGATTTAAATAATTAAATAAGCTTTTACCAGGAAAAAATTAACTGTACAATTTTTAATTGTGATCATTTTCTAATTGAAACGTTCCTATAACTGTATAAAAGAAACTCGTAATAACTACAAACAAATAACTTTACAGATCTAAGTATGGTGAAAGTGTGTACATAATCTTATCACTTGATAGCTGAAAGATAAAAGCTACGTTTATAGCAGAACGCCAAAGTACAAATATATCAACTAAATATATATCTCGTAACTCGTAGACTTCAGATAGATCTACACTTTGCAATTTCTTAGTATTTCAAATAATTAAGATTGACCAAATCAAAAAATTGTGGTCACTGCCCCTTGTCAACTATGTATATTTTAAATCTGCAATAATTATATTAACAAGCACATGTTATAATCAACCTTCAATATTTGCATTATAATATTTCGATTTTCAAAACAAACTAATTCTTGTTCAGAAAACTAAATATATAATTGCACTTCATGGTAACATCATTGTTATCAATAGTACCAATATGCGGCCAATATTTATCTTCATATTGATTATTAAATAGACGATAATTCATTTACATATATTCGTTTTAAAATTATCTAACATTGCTATATGATACGTTTTTAGCAAAATGATAATAATATTTCGCAATTTCATTTTTTACGATTATCAAAAATTAGTTGGTCGTTTGGCTTTTATGCAACATTAATCGATACAGGGTGCAAATTATTTGGCAATCATCCAATGTTCAGTGATGTGTTTAATCAATGACCGCATTAAGTATTGTCTCTCCCACATCTATACTGAAAGTCCGGAAGTATACTCGTATGTTTCATTTTACTAAGATTAAGATCAAACAAATATATTATGTTTAGGTACAATCTAAAAATACATTTATACATACATATATACTTTTATATTAGATCCTGCCAAATCGAATTCAGACAGTTGTAGATTTACTATATACAATTTCACGTGATTTAAATATGTAGTCTACAATATAAGTAAACAAAACAAAAATAGCGCGACACAAGAAACGAATTCTTTCACGATCGCGATTCCGCGAGAAACAAATAATTGAAGTTCAATTAATAAAAAAAAATTTTAATATTATTTCTTGTTATTTATTATTCTTTTATTCATCATTATTTTTTTTTCCAATTCATAAAGTACAAGACAACATTTTTTCGAGTTACAATAATTTAGTCTTATTTAATCCGCGAACGCGAACGGTTAAAAAAAACAAAATTATTTACGAGCGCATAGTGTACAGTTATTCAAAGTGTGAAAAACAAATGATAAAACCGCGAACATATTATTTTTGTGTGTGTGATTGTCTTAATTATTTTTAATTGACTAAAATTGATAATAAAAAAAGAAATTAAATGTATTTTTAGTTTTTGGGGTAGTAATTAGTTAAAAATAACGTGAGAATATTTTGCTACGCGATTTAGAGATACAAGAGGTGATCTGCTTTTCTAATCCGTTGCATCGACGAGAAAGTTTTCTAAAGTTTACAAAAAAGGTAAGAAATTTATTTTCATATTTTTAGACAACTAAAATAATTTTTATTCTTTGTGTTCATTTCAATAATATGACTATTGCGATCAACATTTTGTGTGCAACGAACGACGTTGATCTCTTTTATATACAAAAAAAATGTAATAATTAAGTAGATTTTTCTTAAATTGAAAGAATGATCTGTGAGAATTGTGTATTAACGACAAAAAAAAGGAACCGACACTGCAATAAAACCAAAAATAAATAAACAAACAAAATAGTTATTATTCTAAACGGTACGATCGGCTGTACGTTTAAACTTACATATAATGTGAGATGAATTATTTATTTACAATGAAAATGAATTAAAGCATATTCAGTGTAGAATAATAATAACGTATTTAACGAATTTTAATAATATTTGATCTAAGTATACCCTTCTAACATTGTGTACTCGAATTTAATAGGTTGTCTATGCAAAATTGTTTATTTTATTTACATTATAGTTTCACTAAAGAACTTTGAAACTATATAATTTAGTTTAAATTGCAAATTATTTGGGCCAATGGGTAATTAGGTTATCTTTAATAAATATTATTTAATATTAATCTTTTTATATGCAAAATTATTATTGTCTTATAATTATACAATTCGTATCAAACACGTTATTAGTCTACAATATGAATAACGATTATTTCAAAATTCCAATAAATATGACTTATTTATTTAAATTTTATGATTATCGCGACTTTTGTTACATACAGGTACTGTAATTATTTTATAATTGGACATTTATTATATTTTTTTTATTATATAAATTGAATTAATTTAGTCATTCTTATTTGATGCGCGCACTGTTTGGTGTAATTTTACGTGAATAATAGTTAATTAACCTTTTAAAATTACTTTTCAACTGTAATTACTTTACAAGACATCAATATTATTGATAATAACTAACAAATGGTTACTTTATATAGTTACAGTTCCTACTTCATTAAACATAAATCAAACCACGGACATGATATTTGACATCTTAAGAATGTTATCTTAATACACAAGTTTTTTAAAATCAGTTTTTGGTCGATCTTTATATCACTATAATATGTTTGAGAAATTCTGTTAAAATATAATTTTCAAAAAAATATTATTAATATTAATTGTGCTTCGATGTTTTCTTACGTTAGGCTGTGGCAAAACTATTGCAAATATTCAACCACTTTTTGAAATTTGTACAAAAAAACACCTGTTGCAGGGCAAACTGCAAGGGCTGACCTATCTTCATTGGTAGTACTATATTACGACATCGATTTGACTATGATACTAAAGAGTTTGGAGTAACTTGAGCTCCAAAGACGATTGCAAAGACTAGAAACAAATAAGGTTATATATGCTCGACATATGTGTACATAGATATTCATCTATAGTCACAAGTCTACAGACCACCTTATTAAGCGTATTATATCAAGAATATAAAACCAAATCAAAGCCAATTATTATTTCAACGTTGGTTGTGTTGGCAATTTGTGTGAACATGTCTTAATAATTGACAAAGATGTACTGTACTCTCTAAATAAATGCAACTGCTTACATTTTACAAAGCCATCTTCCAATTCCTTACACTGTCTTTTATCTTCGATTATAATCAAGTGAAGTTGAATACGGTAAAGATAATTATTTTTGTTAAATGATTTTTACATTTTTAATTATTTAAATACAAAGCCTTATGAAGATTTATACGATCCGTGCTGAATTTTAGTTTCAAATGTTATTGGCACGATTTGATTCCGTCTGGTTTAATGTAATGTAATTGATTTTTAGAAAGTTTATTATTTGGAAAAGTTTCAATTTATTTCTCATAAAACGAGAAGTGACCCTCTAGATGTTCTTTCGTACTATAAATCTGCTAAAAAAAATACATTAACCACTGAAGTGTGAAAAAAAACCAATTAAAATTTGCTATAAAAATAACATTAAAGTCATTTGTTAAGATTTAAGACAGATTTCCACTATGAAATAACTACATCAGTTATTGTACTGGAAAGAATGAAAAGAGAAAACAATCGAAAATGCCATAAGAGTGACAGAGACACAATTTTTGTTTTTTTCTAAATTATAACCTATATTAATGTAATTATTTTTTATATGATAATAAATTACAATAAATAATTTAAACTCAAACAATAAATAATAATTATTATATAAATTAAATAAACCGAACAATAAATAAACAATTCGAAAACCAATATAGTTGCTAAAATTTTAGCAGTAGACAATAATGTACGATGGAGTCATTCAATAAGTCCGATGGATGACACATAGATGGCGTTGCTAGAATTTTTTCCATATGATTTTTACTGTTGAGAAAAGTTCTGAGTCTCGTGTATGAGAATAAGTTTTCCATATATGCTCTGTCTGTCTTTATCTTTTTAATCTGTTATGGGGCTCAACTCAAGGCTCTCTCAAATCTTTCGTGGTTACTTATTTACGTCCTACTTTACGCTATTATATAGCCAAATCGAGGTCCGATTTACGAAGAACCATTTGCACATTGCATAGCTCCATGTCCATGAATTCTGCTCTCCAACAGGGGATCATATATATGTTCATTCACACCACAGATCGTAATCAGATGGTGAAAAATCCCTTTTGCATCCTTATCGGTATTCGAACCCGGTACTTCCCGCTCCAATTGTCTCAGCTTTAACCACTGCGCCATTTGATCGGTCTGCATATTTATTCAGACGTAGTTGATAAATCAAACCAAAAGCTGGGATTGTTTTTATTAATTGAAGCTTATGCTCATTGTAGAAATACCGGTTCTTATGAATTTAACATCCTGACGCAAATATTTTATTGCCCCAAAAAAAAAATCCAATGGGGTTAAATCACACGATCTTGGTGGCCATCTAATTGGACCATTACGCGAAATTATTCTTTCATAAAAAGTTTCTTTGAGTGCGAATTGTAGCGCGCGCTGTGTAGCATGTGGCACCGTCCCGTTGCAATCACATCTCAGCAAGATTAATGCCAGCTAATCGAGGAACGAAAAAATTTATAATCATGTATCATCGTTTTTGAAGACATATGGACCTATCGCTCCGTCAGCTCATAAAGCGCACCAAACAGTAATTTTCTGTGGATGTAATGGTGTTTCGACAAAAGCTTGTGGATTATTCTCAAACCAAATGCGACAATTCTGTTTATTTACGTACCCAATTAACCAAAAATGGGTCTTCAACGGAGGACTAAATTTTGAGTGGAAATTCAACAGCAATACCACTTTGTGCTTCAGCCCATTCGCCGAATTGGCTGCTCATACGAAGGTCGTTTGGCTTTAATTTCTGCACAAGTTGAATCTTGAAAGCGTTTAAGCCAAGATCCTTTTAATAAAGTGGAAGGACACAATCTCTGTTGCTAAGAACGGCGACGAATTGATTGATATGGATCTTTTTCAATACTTTCCTGTACAGCGGCTACAGCTTCTTCATTCCGAAAACAATCTATTGTTATTCGAATTAGCCGCTCTGAAGGACGATTATGTACCCCATAAGTTTGAAATACAGAAAGATTATTTTGATGAAAAATTTCAACATTTTGAATTCCAGAAAATAAATTGAGATAACCAATAGGATATGATTAAGTCGTATTGCTCAACGAGTTTTGGTTAAGTCTGCATGAAAAAAAATTTATAATTTTCAAGCAACAGATAAATCGAACAAAATAGTTTTGCATATCCTTAATGAGTTTCATCATAGATCTGGAATGAATTTGGAAATCAGTTTATCACAATTCTTTAGAAATATAAATAATAATGTTGAGTAAAGAAATGACATGAATTCATAAATAATTAATATTAATATAAAGACGCAAATTTCATCAAGATCAATTTCTATAAATAATGTTCAGTATAAAATGTTAAACAGTCTCAGTTCGTTAAGGTTAGGGTTAGACTTCGTTCAATAGATTTTATTTATATGTGCAAACAGATAAATAATTTTTTACTTTAAGCGAAATTACTAATTACGTACATAGGATAAATAATTATAGAGTTGGAATTTATAAAAAATTAAAAACATGTTTAATAATATCTATAAGTATTCTTATAGAAAATCAATTATACTATATTAATTAAAATAATATGAGATTATATCCTATATTTGTTCTTCACATATACTATACATACCATATGTACAAGTCCAGCAAGTTTTTCTTGTAACGATTGTTTATTATTCACAATTTAATTAAATAATCTGAATCAAGTGTATATAGTCCAATTACTTTAAGTACATACTCCTACAGATTACTCCCTATTGACTAATTGTATATATTTAATTGTTATTACATATAATTCGATAGTAAGCAAGTAGTGTTATAAATTAAAATTAAATAGTCTATTATTCGTTCCATAGATCATATTGTCAAGGTTAATCATAATTAATTTAATAACTAAAAATTTATAGGTGGTTTATCGTTTGATAAGTCACATGTTGCCTGTAGTGTATAATTTAAGATGATCAACGATGACTAGACTTAAATCAACAGCAATATAATTAATCAAAAAACTACAACGAATGTTCAAAATTGTTTTCAGCGGTCTTAATAGTCGCTTTCGAAAATTATAGACAAAGATCGCGTACTCTTCGACTGAAATCAACGCTACTTTTTGTTATAATCAGTTAAAAGGTTTGTGTGGTTGTTTAACAACTATTGGCAGGCATCGAAGATGTAATCGACCGAATATAAAGGTAACGAATGCAGGAAAATCATACTTGGTATTTTAGGAGGCTTCATGAATTTACATCATATATCTTTTAATTTCCACCCATATTCGAACACACTCAAATTTTATCCTAATACATGGCAACTAGAATTACTCATAAATGCTAAGACACTTTTACGGATTCTCACAACAAAAAGCAACGTGCTTAAACGTCATTGTAAACTTATTGACAGTTTTGGGTAGCAGAATCAATGAGACACCACTGTACAAAATAAACCCTAAGAACATTATAGTCTATATCGCACGTTATGTATTAACGAAAATTTTTACCCATTTCTAAAGTTCAGATTTTTGAAGACTTCTCTAAATTTTACTGAATTCTTGGAATAAACGACGATCAGATGTACATGCGTCTTATTTTGTTTCGGTCAAACCCGCTTTCGTTTTTTTTTATACTTTTATGTGTTATGGTAAAATGGTACTAGGTTGTCAATTTTAGTTATTGACTTTAATTATTTTTCTTCACTGCCTATTGCTTTTATTCTTGAATCTATCACACAGGAAACTATCAAGATGTAATCAAACAATGAAAGCTAATATAAATTCATTTAACACGATTAAGCCTACTTTAGCTCTAAATATTGACGTGCACTCGGAAATCTCTGAATTACCTGCGGCTAAATCCATAGGGACCATTTTTTTAACCGTCGTTTTCTTGGCCTAACTCATAATTCCCTGGTTAATTCATTGGGGTAGTATATACTAGTTTTAACTGGTATATTTTGCTGATGAATCGATTACAGTTTCGATGAGTAAATCAAAATACAGGTTAGCATTGCGCGTACATACCAGGGTCCGTTTATTATTTTTCGAACTATTGACTTAAATGTTATATTTTGTAATGATTTCTGTATACAAAGCTCTATCGACAGCTTCGATTGCTTAGGTATTTTTTCGCAGAGAACAACAATATAAATAAGAACATAAACTCCACAACTAGATTGGTCTTTGTGACAAAAGCGTGTATCCACACATTTCATATGATAAACACCACTTTACGAATTTATGATATCTCTTATTTATTTAGTAATACAAATGTAAATTATTCTATATAAAGTATAAGGTTGATACAAGTACATATAAAAAAAGTTGTGTGTACATTTAAGTTATATCGCATTAATTTAATTTATGCGTATACATTTTGATAAAATTAATTGAAATTCAGTATAATCTTTTGTAAATCGATATTTAAAATATCAATGAATAAAATTTAAAAATATTTTAGAAAAACAAATTTTAAATTAATTTAAATTTTATTCTGAAAATAACGAAACTGTTTCGTTTAATTTTTGAAACTGAACTGAATATAAATTATTCGAAGTGATTCAAATTTAATTTCTGTCTGTCTGTTTCTACCTCTACATTTTTTTTTTGGAGCACAACGCACTCCCAACTTTTGCGAAATTACATAGGCAAACCGCCATTACTAACACCATACCACAAGGTCATAGATTTGTTCATTCACACGACCAAACGTTATCAAATGATTAAAAATTCATTTTACATCCAGGGTTCCCTGCCACTGTCGGAAGAATCCGTTACCTCCTGCCGCAGCTTTAACCACTGCGCCATTTGGTTGGTAAAATGTAATTTAAAACGATTAGCTTCTATTTTTGCAAAATTCTGCAAGTTTCTGCAAGTCATACCGAACGTATTTTTTACCTAATTTGACGGACTAAATAAAATTTTAAAGCTTGAACAACAATTTCTATAAGTTAAAACTTAATTTAAATGTAGTGGTGGCAGACTAATGATGGCTATATATTTAGTCATTAAAATTTTGTTAAACGTAATGTTTTTTTAAACTGTATACATTTTATTTTATGATTCGGCTCTGTATCTCTATAATTTTGAACTAAGTGTTACTTTGGAAAGGTGGAATATAATCGAAATATAAAAAAGTAAGACAATGAATCGTTTTCCCACTATACGTATTGGACACAACTTTTAGTTTGATTTAGATATTTCACTTTTACATAAACTAATTATATTATAACTTTTATATCGACACTCGAATGTGCGAATTATCCAACAGACAAGGAACTTATTTATAGTCTTTTATTCCGTTTTTGGTCTCAACGATCCAATTTAATATGTACTTAAATTGTTATGAGAAAAATCCCCAAAATACAAATAACCTTGGCACAATCTTAACCAACAATCTTCAATTAAATTTAAATAGCATTTAAAATTTATAGCAGCTGGATTATTTGACTTGTTCTTATTCTTAACCGCTCGATGAGTTCACTCATCAATTTGGATTATGGTAGAAGAGGCCTTATTCAAAAGATGACATATAAGTAAATGTAACAGTTTATAAATATTATCTAGAGAGAGGTGGTTTGATTTACATTATTTATATCGTCCGCAAAATTATTCATTGCTTAAACCGAAAAAACGCATGACTCAAGTCAAGCAGTATACATATATAGCGATGTAAACTAGCTCGAACGTATCATAGGTGTGTAACATAAACGTCGGCTAAATTAGATCCTCATTGATTTAATGGATATAATTAATAAGTGATCTTCTCTTCAACATGCGATCATTAACTTTCCATATATGTATGAATATATATATAGTCAAGTATGTAGATTGTAGATATATACTCGTATCTACAAGAGACCTTGAATTACATTCCAACAATCGTAATATATATATATATATATATATATATATATATATATATATATATATATATATAAATATATGTATATATATATATATATATATATATATATATATATATATATATATATATATATATATATAATTAATTTTTAATGTGCATAATATTATTATTATTTGTTAGTCAATAAAAAAAATTATTAGTATATATCAGATGTATTACCACAACACATCGAGAAATTTCACGAAGAATTATTACACAATCCTAGGGAAAGGAATATACTAGTAGATGTATATTATAGAGGTAAAACAAAGGTCGCTTAAACCAAACCACGTTTATAGTCCCAATAAATTATTAATCTCTGCGAAGCGAAAGTTTTGGATTTATTTTAAAAATAATTGCAGGTTAAAAATTGCGTGATTTAAATAATCATCGATAATCTTCTTATATTTGTACAATCATAAATTCCTGGTTATTTAATTAAATTCCGGTTTCAAAAATTGATACCAATTTCGGCTATATTGAAGTGTTCAATAAGATAACGAGTTATAAGAACATAAAACAATATTTATTATTATTATTATTTTTGAGGAGGTTTAAAAATATTTGGGGGGTCAATTGAAGTAAAAAACCTTGTAGATATAAGTGAGTGGTTTAAGGACATCCTATCTAGTTAAAATGATCATGATAAAATTTAATCGATATAGTTATATTTTTATTACTCTTGTTACCTTCGTTGCATATTTTTTGAGCTCACACACAGGACTTCTGTAATACGCCAATATAGTGAAACTACGTCATGTTGTACACATATTATATTATATGAATATTGAACAGTCGAAATTATGAAGTATAAATTATTTAAGCTATATAAAAGCTTCACAAACGTTTCTTTCGATGACTCTGGTACAACTCGTTAAAACCGTAAATTACTAAACTCATCTGATTATAGTGATTAATTTGCCACCATCTTAAGACTGCGAAACGAATACTTATTTCTGGAACCTTACTTATTCAAATTAGCATCCTAGTGAAATGACTCATTTTCTATCTCTTTCTTGTAAAACAACTTTATTTAATTGTCAAACTTCACGAATAAAATATATTATCATCTAGTGGTATTTGCGACTGTATAACAAATCGAAATTGTCCTATATGTTTTGACTCATTTGTTTATTTTGACAGAACCGAATAACAAAATATCATAGTTAAAAAAAAATTCCTTATTTTGAAAAACTACTGAGATCAAAATAAATTTCCAATCGACCAACAGCTAGTAGTTTCGTTCTTATCTTTGCTAAATAAACTATAGTAAATTAAGCAAAGATAAGAACCGAACTACTTTTAGAACCGGTTGGTCTATTGGGAGGCACTAAAGGCTCTATTCCATGGGAAAAATTGACTGACAGTCAAAAAAGACGAAAATAGAAAATAATTATAAAACTCCATTATTTATTTATTTATAGCAAATTATAGCAGAATTTTGACCGCTATTTAAAAAAACAACCAAAAAAATCATTAATTATTCATTCTTGGAGTTTGTTTTAAATTTTGAATTAAAATTTAGTATTAAATATCACAATGCTAAACAAATATGATTTTTATTTCAATTCAATTATAATTTTACCAAAATAATATATCGACTATTTGACCCTTGACTATAAAATTATAATAGTTGTGTGCGAAAATAATTTCTTGTCTTACACAAATTTTATGTAGAAGGCTGAGTGTGATTGCAATAAAAAGTATTCAATTTTATACTTTTTATGGCAGTCACACTAAACAAACACAAATATTTTTCCAGTTAAGTTTCACTGAGGTGGCCTTTTGTTTCGTTTGCTTAATATATATTTTTGTCTCATTTTAATTAATTGAATATAACCTTAATATTTCAAAGTTTTTTCGCAAGACAGAGATGGAAAATATGCCATTTCACCTCTGATACTTATTTAAAAAAGATAGTTTCCACAAATAAGGCTTCATTTCGAAAATAGAGTGTATATCTATTCCAAATCTGCAGGTGTATATTTGACTTGCAAGTCATCTTTAACGGAATCAATTTATTTAAATGAAGTAGTTTCCCAAAACGTGTGTTATAAATCTTGGACCAGCAGGTATAATGTTTCATAAAAAACCCTGCATATGTAACCATATGGTTTTGAAAGAATATTCCTGTCAAATCATATCCGTAGGTGCAATTACTCTTTTATCAGGCATAGTAGACTCATTCCATACGATAAATTAACATTCTTGAACTTCTGAAGTTTACCAAAGCCCTAAGCCCATAGAATACGGAGCCTATAAAACGGAATTATTGATATGTTCATCGACAGCATCTATCGCAATCGGTTGAGTGAAAATATCGAAACAGGTACTTCCCACTAAAACGTAAGTTTAACCATTGCTTTATTTACTCGTTACACTCAGCGAAATTAAATTACAGCATCGTGTCTATTTTTGATAATAAAACTTATGCATTAGGTTAAAAAAATTAAACAAAATATATTTTATTAAGTCAAAATTGCGACAAAATTACAATAGGATTTAAGTCTGAACTGCAACCTGGCCAATCAACACCTCAATATTTCATTCAAAAAAACATATTTATGTTTTTTTTTGAATTATGAATGGCTGCATTAGCCTGTTGCTGGATATAAATTGCACACATTAGAACTTCCGCGTGCTCAATCTTTCTATTTCAATCTTGTAATAATTAATCGCGGCGATTTGAATTTTCTGTTGTAGGAAAATTCACTCCAAATCATAAACGAGCCTCCACCAAAGTTCCTGTTTAAACAGATTTATATGTCTTTCCTAAAATCGAGCCAGTAATCCATCTGGGCCATCCTAATTAAATTTCTACTCATTGCTCGGATTTTGGGCGTCATGTGCCAATATAACATCAATTTGTAAGGTCTAAGTCTATGTAAGCTTTAATGGACTGGACATTACATCTTCACTTGTCAAGCGTTTTCCCGTCCCATTTTACAATTTTTTAATAAATAATTTTTATTTTAAATAATATCGTTTCTTTCCCAAATAAAACACGTATTATAAACAAATAGGTAATTCCCCATTTATTTTAAATATGAATTTATTGTTCTTTTTTGTGAGGCTTATTTAATTTGGTTGTTTTTCGATCAACAACTTATGGTTTTTCTTTCTTGTTTCTGGTCTTAGTTTTCGAATTTCCAAGCCTTATGAGCTAACCATAGATAACGTATAAACTTTAAAAAACGTAAAATTTTCAACGAATGTAATTTTTTACGTTTTTTGACAATTTAACCATCCTCTTCGTAAGATTCTTACAGTAAATAACTATGTTTGGTGTTCATATTTAATAAAAATAAATTTCGTTTCTCCCATTTTTTAAAGGTTGCAAGTTTAATATCGCATCGATACGCTTTAATTTGACAGATCATAACTGAACGAAATTTCGTTGAATTGTTTACGTTTCGTCAAGTTATCAATAGGCCGCTACATAAGTAGGCATACAGACTCATAATTTTTTTAACGTTCTGTATAATTACCACTTAGTAGTGTTTTTGTAAAAATTAAAATAAAATATTTTAAATTCGTCTATAATAATAATGGTTTCGTTCATTAAGTCGGCATTGGTTTTAAATCATTTTTGTGTTGAAGACAAATATGACTTCTGGTGTCAAGTATTCTAACCATCTTTTATGGGATTATTTAGTTCAATTGTAGTTGTATGTTTTAAAAAAGTTAACATACATATTAGATAATCTAACGTCTTAATATACTGTGTGTTTATTTATTTATTATAAATAAAATATAATATAATAAATAATTAGGCTTTAAGACAGTAAAATATATTTGTGTTAAATTCAACTGTTCGAGAAAACATAGCCGTGTTATTTACCTTCCTGGTGAAAATAAATCACTATAACAACCTTAGTCATATTCAATTACACTGTGCGAATTACTAATATATTGTATAGGAAGCGAAGCTAAACGCTTAAAACATTCAACACGTGACTTATTCCGTTACGTAAATGTAGTAAGAGTCTCACATATTTTTAATATAGATCAACATGTTTCTAAATATTAAAATTAAAATATGTATAATTATTGTTATAATTTTTTTTATAAATATTCGAATTAAAATATAATTACTGAGCAATACCTGTTACTTACTCATTATGTAATTAATGTTTTATTTAATTGGAATAGTATGCTTAAAGTTGTTCAATTCAACTCGAGTAATTTTTCTTATTGTGTAGGCGACCTTAAACCTTATAAGATTATATATTACGTTCATAAATTATTGACTATTGAGTCAAATATTAAATTATGGTAATTAGTAATTTCGACGTTGTTTTTTTAGATTTTAACCAAACTTACTATACATATTTCAAATATGTATTCGAGTTGAGGCGGTTATATCAAAAATACTTGTTCATGATCTAATGATACATAAGTGTTTAGGGCGCATTTAAATTTTTAACAGGTTTTAAGTAGTGGTCTAATATATTCGATCAATATTTATATAACAAGCGTGTGTACATTATTAATAGTATATACATATCTGTTTAATAAAACAAACAATATACCTTCTGGTATTATAGGTATAATGTATCGAGAGTATATAGATTTAGTTAGATTTTACTTTTGGTTTAACTTCCGGATTGAAAATGAAGGATATCATATTTATCGGTAAATAAAAGCTCTTCTTCATTTATTTTGACATCAGTTATTGTTTTAACCGTGTTAACCTAGTTGCTGTACTATATATAGTAATACACAGACCGGTTCGTTAATTGTGTAAGAAATTACAAAGAGTTAAATAAAAACGTGCTTCTATACTTCGTTATATCCATAATCTATTTTGTTACGTGATTAGATCTTTGCAAGCACATTTCCTATAAATCTATCACGTGGTTAACTATAAGGAAAGCTTGTTTCAATGATATTTCACTTTTAAAGTTTTAACACATATGTAATATGTGAGAATTAAATTAATTGACTCATTGTTTTAAGCTTGACATTACTTAAAATATACATGATTAAATGATTATTAATTTATTATAATTTAATTGATTATATTATTGAAATAATAAGCGCAACTAAGGGTAATTAACAATCGTGTTTATAACATAGCCTTGATTGCAAAAATACGCTACTCAAAAAATCATTGAATAGTTAAAAGTGCAACGCAAGTAGTCGATCACCTGTCAAATATCTCAGTTTTTATTACAACTAATACCTAAATAATTGTGACTTCATTTAAATATTTCCATCGTGAGGCTTACCTACACAAACTTTGCGTCCATTAGTAATTATAATTGGCATACGATTCAGGAACAATTTCTTTTCTTATAGTACGTATGCGGTTTGCTTAATTTAGCTGTAGAACTTTACCGTTACAAAGGTTTTTTATGACTTTTTGTCATTATAGGATTCCACTTAGTTGGCATATGCCTCACTTAAAATTGTTGTTTAATAATTTGTCCAATCGAATCCCAATACATATTTGTGTGATACTGAAGCATATTATTGATGAATTGAAACTGAAAATGGCTTATACAGGGTTGTTTTATTCCAATATGGTATTTTAATTATATATAATCTATATAGGTATAATCTATATAGGTCTTTTTTTATATAATAATTAAAAAGACATTCCGTCCGAGCTTTTACCATAACAACTTAATTGTTACTGAAACGATAGTTAGCAACGTAATTACGTAGCATTTACTTATAAATAGAACCTCAAGAAGAAAATTTAATTGGTCACTATTAAGTTAATTATTTATACATGTACGTGACTAACATTGCTTACTCATTGATAACATTCTTCAAATCGATTCTGTGAAACTAATTCATTTACCCACAGTCACAAACATCAATAATTATCGTAGCATTTAAAATTGGAGTTATTGTTTTAGTAAGTCAGTACATTAATGAGCAGTATCTGACACTCAATTGAATTTACATTATTTTTAAGTGCTATCTCAACGACATAAAATAATCTTTGACTTAAAAAAGGTCCTGATAGTGTCTCAACTGAGACCTTACCAACCATCCACATTGCAGCTTTTACACACACTCGAGAGTAGAAGGATACTAATTATATGAGTTAGGTATCCTTCAGTTTTAGCCGCAATCAATATATCTCTATATAATAATAAGGTCATCACTAAACTTGATGCCAAAAAGGTCATACATTTTGAAAACTGATATTAATTTGAAAAGATCCAAAGA
Source organism: Tipula lateralis (assembly GCA_963932295.1). Lineage (NCBI taxonomy): Eukaryota > Metazoa > Arthropoda > Insecta > Diptera > Tipulidae > Tipula > Tipula lateralis. The sequence goes on from OZ010738.1 coordinate 41,929,654, forward strand.
TTAGAGTGTGATACTAAATATATCAAGTGAAGAAGATAATAAGAAAAACTGTCATTTTTGATCTACGCTTATCAGACGACAGAATGATTTAGACTTGATTGAACTTTATTGTAATTTATCTAAAGACTTAATTAAGTCGAAATTATTGATTAAGTTGAAATTAATTCATTAAGATTACATAAATATATTAGTATAGATAAATTTATTAAACTAGAGTATATAGTTTTGAAAGGTTAGAACTCATTATACAGGTGCTGAGTAGTTCACAATATAAGGTTGAACAAAAGTCAATTAATTGTTAATTAAATTATCAACTAGAATTATTAATACAAACCGGTTAATAAATTAAAATAATAAATTAATTTATATTTAAACATACTTATATTATGTACAGTACGAGTGGTTTAAAAAATAAATAAGATTGTAAACACCTTGAGCATCCAAAAAACAGGTTTTCCGGCGATTTCAGTACTAAATTAAATTCTAATGGTCGATTTCAATATAATTTTCGTCTATAAAGTTTTTATATCAAGCCATTGCATGACCCGCAAGTGATTGCAACTCAACACAAAAACAAGTCTATAACAATATAACTACTCTTTGTTTTGATGTCTTGTAATTACGATTATTATTTTAGAAAGGAAATCCCAAATTATATATACGATCTTGAAAATAGTTGTAATATTAAATATATACAAAACGTGTTTAACGTTTCTCTTCACACGATCATATATTATATGTTCGACATCAACTCAGCACTTAATCTTAATACTTACTTTAGCCGACAATATAATAAAATATCGTTTGCTATTCTTTCTTTATATAAAATGTGCAATAGACATGTAAATATGTGTATGTAATGCATCGTGTCAATAAACTGGACGCGCGATGATGCATGTTGAATAATCAAATATATATGCACAAATAGTTCTACTGTTTACTACTTAGTTGTGTGCAAATATTGTAAAGTAAATTTACCACCAATTATATATTTTGTGTGAGAAATATTATAAATATTGTGTATATGACTTAATGGAATCAAACACTTGTTTGTCTTACTATATACTATATTGTCTTAAAATTTTATCTCGCAATGTGATGATATGCAAAATAAGAGTAGAATTAATGGTGATATCGACGAATTTGTACCATCTCTTACCGTTTACTAAATCGGTAGCTTTGGGAGCTTTAGTGATAAAAAGTATGATAAAATGAAATTATCATAGATTACTGTAATAACTTCACATGGTATAATAATACGGATAAAAAAGGCAAAAATATCTCGCATCTCTCACTATCAATGGTATAATTAATTTTGGGGTTATGTAGAAATATCAATTTATTACTTTAATGTGATATATTTTTTCCAAAACGAGAGAAAAGAGCAATTTTTTTAAATCAAAGAATACGAAAAAAATTGATGTATTATGGTCAAAAAAAATACAAATTATTATGCTATATATAACCACAAATTTCATAGCATAGTCTTTTATAATATATAGATTTATTTTATTATAATCCTTTTTTATTATTGTTATTAACTTTTTATTTAATTTTGATAATTTCACACATTTACGACAAAATATAGTTCACAAATGAAATTAAAAATGGCGTTTTGTTTTTGTTTATATTGTTTTGACATTTAAAAATTTATATGTGTTGGTAAATCTGCGAAAAAATCTAGATTTTTAAAAAGTGCTCGAGATAAAAAAAAAGTGCTCGAGGTCATTTGCAAAGAACGTGTTATGTCAAAAACGCACGTGTTTCGAGCAAAAAGAGCACTTTTTTGCTGTCACAGCACTTTTTTTTACCAAAGAATATCGCATAAATATTTATTTCTCCTTTAATTTCATCATTTCCCCTTTTAAATTTATTGCACAGTGTTGTGCTTGTAGACTCATTTTATCAAGAAAAAGTCTGCAACCGTGATATAGAAATATGATAAAGCACCACAAAATAAATGTCAATGTTAATTCAATGCATGCACAAAATAAAATAAGATCAAACTATAACGCTTTTATTTATGATGTAGATGTTGTAGTTAAGTTGAAGGCAACCAAAAAAGTTACAAAATTATAATTGAGGTACATGTGCTGAATTTAACCAAAATGTAAACAATTACCTGTATTCATATACATAAAGGTAATGAGATAAAAGCTCATCGGGTAGTTAATTTTTACTTGCACAGGATGCCGTTCAACTTCCATAAAATAGTAGTCCAACAGTTGAAATCAGTATGGAACAATGAAAAAATAAAACGTTATATAAACTGAAGTTCACTTGAATAGGAATAATTTTTTAAGCTTTTTAAATAATGTAGTGAATTCCATTTCAGGCTTCATTTTTGCCTTAATAAGGCTTTCTTTGTTTTCTATGATATTGAGATCGGGAAAATACGGTGGTCATGGCAAACGATCTTTTGTTGCGATATCCATGATTGACTCGTTTATCTGTACATGGATAGGGGCATTATCTTATTGATATATAAATAAAAATGGAATCATTTTTAACTTGCGGTCATATTTCTAGGTAGAAATGATAAACGTACCTCAACTTTAAAATGATACAGTTCCTCTCACCATAACGCCTTCTTCGCGGCTAAGGTGTTTTGCTTAGAACTTTTCCTATTTTCGAATGTCGTGAAAATAATAGTCAAACCCATCAGGACCATTGAAGTTTAATTTTTCTTTATCAGAGGAAACAAATGTGCCTCGAGAAATCTAATTTTTTCTTCTTCCTTATGATTTAGGCGGTTACTTTTAAAGTTTTCTTCGAATAAAGCGATTTGATTTTTCAATGACACCCTACACTGTTATTCGGCTTACCTACACACCAGCTCTCGCAATAATTTTTGCACAAATAGTGCACGGTTGGAAACTGTACTTAGTATAGCTCACTTATCGGCTACAGGTGTAGCCGTAACAGTTCGGTCTCTGTTGAAAAATTCATATTCATTTGGATTTTTTTTATAAAATTAAATATTACAGTCTTACTACTTCCTATTTTATCTGCAATTGCTTGTATGGAATATTTTCCTATTTTGATAATTTTTAATTTATATAATTTTTTTTATTTTTTACGTTAAAATTATATGAATTAACTTTATTAATTACTATGGTTGTTTTTATTGAAGTGAAACAAACAAAAAAACAACATAAAATAAAATTCTTCTGGCCTACTAAATTATTTTTATTTAAATATTTTGTCATTTTGATTTTTAGACAAGTGTAAAAAAATATTGGGAAAGTTAGACCGATTTTAAAATATTCTTAAAATGGTCGTTCATATCCAAATGAACTGCATCACAATAACAAACATTGCTTTTCTAAGTTGATAAGATTTTAGGAAAAATCAAGAAGAGTATTATTTTAATTTATCTTTAATTTCAACGGTTGGATATTTTAGTTTAAGAAATTGAAAGTTTGTGGACATAAACAATATACATGTAGTTACATTGATTCTAAAAGTTGAGACTGCAAATCTAATACGATACAATATCCCACTGTTGATGTTTACTTACGTTGAAATTTATAGATTAAGGAACAGTGTTCTAAATTTAATAACTTTTAAAGTTTACCAAGTAACAATACCACCTCAATTTAGCACACTAGTAATTATTGACGCGGTAGCATGGAACTTCTACTTATCAAGCAACTATTTAATTCAAGAAAAAATTATTGATATTGCTTATATATACAACTAACTAACTTTTGGTTATGAAATCAACATGGCAACGTTGAATAAACAAACAGAGTTCCAAATTTATGAATCTTGATACGATTTCCACCAGCTTGTGCAAAATAAATTGGAGCAAAAGCAATATGTTACAAGGCATCTGGAGGCAACCACAATATATAACTATGGAATTGGAATATCAATGATTCAGTTGAAATTCCGATTGCTATTTTGTTTATTGTATTTTTAAACGATTGATAGTAGATTACTATTTCGTGTCAATCACATATAGTAACTGTATGTTATTAATTTGATTACATCAACATTTTATATCCTTGTCGAATCCCATCTTTTTTAACATCAGTTTACAAGTTTTAATGCAGACTACGAATAGAGATGACAAACATTAAAAATCACTGTTTAGTTTAACCTTTCACATAGCTATTGTGATGCAGTAATAAAAGTATGAGAATTCATCATGTCTTTTCTTCCTAATAACTTTTGTATGGTAAAGCCAGTTATGATAAAATTAAACCTATTAATCACTTTTTTGTTAATACTCCACAGTATTGTATGTGATGTTATTACTTTTGAATTCTATAATTTGGTTGGCTTTTAAAAATACTTCTTAACAGTCAGCAAATTAATTACCAATCATTGTTATTTATTATATCCTTGAAGTATAGAAACAAAGCCTGAATTTTATCTAATACAAACAATTTATAAATACTTGAAATTTAGACATTGAAACATTATAAATATATAATACCAAATGAATGCTGTCTTTCCCGTCTACTTCCGTGTACACGTTATGTCCTTAAAAACAAATTGAAGCAATAAGGTGTATGGGAACAACAAGATATAATAAACCTCATATTTAATATGTTGTCTTACATCTGTTCGTATCATAAAATATAAAAACCATGACCTACCTTATATTGAATCAAGTTGATACTTTAAATTTGAATAAAGTTTTTTTTATTAAACTTATTCGAAAGTGCCGTCTAATTACATAAAAAATTGGCAGCAATGTGCAATTATTTATTTAACATTCACTTACTACACTTATGCACAGTAACAGATGTAGTAACATAAAATATACAAAAAAAATTAACATAAAAAAATTAATCATATAACCTTAATATGTAAGATCAACAGCACTTATTTGTAAATGTATTGGTGATGTGATAATGAAAATTAATATTTTATGTTTTCGAAATTTTTTTTATTATACATACATGACTCGTAGCTATACCATATGCATTTTTCAATGGCAATCACGTTGTAAAAAAAAATGTTTACTGTCTGCATAAGATTTTTGTCATCCAATGGTTCGGTCTAAGCACAACGACGTCAGTCGTTGTAAAGATTGCACAAAAGTTAAAGATAGAATGCAATTAGATAACGTACATATGTGCTCAGGTTAAGTAAGAATACTAAATTTTTGCTATTGTTGACTCATTAAAAAATTTCTCGCAAAATCTACGACAAAATTTAATTACTTTATAGTGATAATCTTTCAATAGGGTCACGTGACGTTATTGATTAACAGTTTTCTTTATCAATTAAAGCATAGCACTTCTTAGGAATTATTATTGTTTATTATATTATATATCAGCCCATAATACATATGAGACCCCAAGAACTACTCCCAAGCAGAAAGAGAGATATATAAGAACGATTGTTGACTTTCGTAATAATACCGAACAAGATGAAGCTGGAACAAATAAATGGAATAAATTAAATTTCTACATACTGCCTCTAGAGAACAAGTTCCAACAGAATAAAGACCATGCTAGCAGAACATGGTATTTATTCTGTTGGAACACGTTCTATAGAGGCAGTAAAATATTCATAACCATCATGGGGATGCAAAGATAACCATATGGGGATACAACAGCAGAATATTTTTTAGCAAAAGTATCCTTCTAGTGCCTTAGAGGTAATGATGAAATTATAGATCTAGAAAATTAAACGATTGAGTTGAGAGACAGAACCGAATAATAAGACAGAATGTACGACCAAATGTAGTCTCTATTTTTAATCTATTCTGAACGTAAAAATCTCTGTATCTGGATGATAAACATTCTTCTCAAGAACCCTCTTTTTAACCAAAGTAGACTGATCCAATTCAATATGTGGATTTAAATCGCCCAAATCACAAAATAAAATCCAACTCGATTTCTAACTAGGGTGCTCCTTTGTTTATGACTCATGCAACTTCTAAAGTTAGAGTTATTTATATGTGAGGCAAGTGAGTTGTTTTCCTGCGTTCACCACAAAAATCCACTCTAATCGAACTTCAATGCTCGTCGATTAACAACAAAGTAAGGTTTTCTAATAGGTAAACAACCACAAACATTCCAAATTCCTATATTAAACCGAAACCTATAAGACTAGGTCGGGTCACCGCGCAAATTTACAATATCCTTCGGGTTTGATAATGATGGGTTAGAAAATTAGGGCCACTTCTCTACACATGTAATTTAATAAGATGACCCCTGATTTATAAACAAAAGAATTTCGACTTTCGAGAATTACATAACTAAAAATTAACAAACTCAATTACCTAACATGGATGAATTGTCAATTACCAAAGACGGATGATAATGACTTTAAAGCGGTTATTGCGTTTAGTTGTTTGTGTGACTAACATCCTTGAGCCTTTTAGTTCCTTTAACGTTTTAAGAGGAGGGCAGGGCCTGGATAGCTAATCCTAGTTGATATTTTGATGGATGTATTCCAGGAGTGTTCTAGACATACCTATGAACTTCCGAAAAGGACGCCTGTTAGTCTCAATCATATCATATATCAGCCCATAATACACAGAGCCGTGGAACCTCCACCTTAGAGTAAAGAACCTAAAAGTAGTCAAATTTCCTAAAATTCGTTTACAATTTTGATACTACACGTGCCAAAGTTGTTATTTGTACACTGAGAAAAAAGTAACATATACAATTAATCAAATTGAAAGTTTAATTTAACTTTTGTTACATTTGTTTAAAATGATACATAATCCTATATAAATCATACCATTTGATATTGAATTAATAAATTAAGATAAAATAATTTTATTAAGTTAACTCATTTTATTTTATTATTTTAATACAATAACTTAAATATTATTTGAATACAAATTTATATAAAAAATATCTTCAGGTATTAAAACAATACTTTAAACGTAGTAAATATTGCTTGTTAGGAAATTTTTTATGAGACTTTTTCCTTTTGTTTAAATTAATAAATTTAACATATTAATTTAATACATTAAATAACATAAAATATAAAATCAATACCTTAAATATTAAAATCATACAAAACTCATATTATACTTCCGTTAGTTTGGCAATTATTGTACAAGTATAAATTATCAGTTCAAAAGTGAATTGAGTTGAATAACCATCCCGAGTTAAAGTGTTTCATTGATTTTAATATAATAATTAAATTTTTTACTAAATTTAATAACTTAATCAAGTTGAGATGTAACACATATGTTGAGATATAAGATTGTTGAGATATAACACATATGATAATATAACACATATGAATTGATTTGATTCGAAAATAAAAGGAAATATGGGAGATTGTGTTGGAAAAAGTGTGGTGTTGCAAAAAGTGTGTTGTCGGCATTATGAGCGATCAGGGAGTGAAAAAGAACCAGATCCATCGAGTGAGTTACAGTTAAATTGTAACACAACTATTGAAATGCAGCAAATAAATTTGGACAGTGATTCACTGCATCACTTAATATGTGTTTAAATTTTGGATTAATAATAGAAGCTTTTGTTTTATTTGCTTGTAAGTATATCTAGTATTGTATAAAATGCAATTTTGTTTGTACGTGTCGGATGATAAATAACATTTTCACAGACGCATAATGTACGTAGTTTGCCAAATTACTAATGTAATTGTTAATTTCAGCTAATAATATGAATATTGCACATCTAAAATAAATTTATTATGAGGAGCTATGTGAACTTTTTCCAAAAATTGGAGATAGAATTAACATCCGTGAAAAAATCACTAAATGGCGATCTGAAATGGTATGCATGTATAAAATTTTATACAACAATAAACTAGAACATTTATTTTGGTGGGTATTGACTTCATTTATAAAAACTATTTAAATATTTCAGGGTCTACCACGAGTTTCTTCTATTCAATCCTGCTGCAAGAATGAGTCAGTTTCTGATAATGCCGTTTTGAATTTATGTCAACGTCATTACCTATAACATCAAATAAGTCATCTTCAATAGGTACAAGGTACAACATATTTTAAACATATTTAAAACAGATTTAAAACACGAGTTGAGTGTGAGCTATTTGGGAAAAATTATCCTCCACATGAAAGATAACGTTTTATCCGAATATTATCATAATAAGGAACCGGCCAATTGATGCAGTGGTTAATTACTAATGAATTAATAAAAATTAAATTTTATGAAATGATTTAACATAAAATTGAAAACAAAATTTGCATTTTAAAGTGACTTAAATTATTATTGATTTAAAGAGACCAAAAGTTGCAAATTATAATAATGTAAGTATTAAAATAATAAAAGTAATTATTAATACAACCTATTCGTAAATATAGGATTAATAAGAATAAAGTATAATTTTTAACTTAATATGTATTTATTTTACAAATAATCTACATTACCGACGAAACTGCATTCCTCTTTTACCCTTTAAATTAATACTAAATTCTGGTTATTTCTATACATTATCGTGTTATTTTAATATAAAGTTATAAATATTAATATAATAACAAACAATATGTAAAAGCAATAGTAGACAAGTATTGACCAAAATTAATACGAAAAAATATTAAATAATCGTTGATTCTAGCCAAAATTTTTCTCAGTGTATTTATATGAAAACAATTTTTTTATGAAACATCGTTTATAAATTATTCAATAGTTCAGTGAATCACAACGATTAGTTATTGAGAAAAGGTAAACTTTTTAGCTTCAGCTCACGTTCTATACAAATTATTACCATATTTCTACCACATAGTTAACCCAGGTTTACGTGCGTTGAAACGTAAATCGCTAAAACTTGCTATTAAAATTTAACAACAGAGATTATCCTGATGTTTTTGTGCTAGTCGACGGTATAACCACTGAAGAATTCTTTTGTTTGATATTTCATTTTTTATGTTTTTAACATTTTTTATGTATAGATGTAAAAATAGCGTAAATTACATAAAACGTAAATTATATTATGTAAAATCGAGTAAAACACCATTCGCATTGCCATGTTGGAAAGAATTTTTTTTACCTTCACATGGCTCGGGTTAACGCGGATTCAGTGTTGCGTTCCTTCGTTTATTCGTGACTGCTTTCGTTCTGAATATTTTTGTTTGCGATATCATGGTTGGTAAAAAATATGCAGAATATTTTGCTGCCATCTATAGGTAAATAATTTAAGTGATTGACATTATTCTTGATGATTGAAATTGTGAACAAAAGAATTGTATAGGTATTTCAGAAATTCTGTTCGTAAAATAGTATGAAAATTATTTAACAGATGGGCTTTAATTGCAATTAGTTTTGCTAACAGATGGCGCATCAGTTTAAAAAAAAACATAATACACAATTTTGTGATATTTACGTGTTATATGCTAGGAAAGAATGTAGCTCTGCAAGCCTATACGGTTCAAATAACACAGGAAATAATACCAATGAGTCATTCAAAACGTTGTACATTTGTCAATTGGATCACAAAACAACCACCTGATTTTCCTAAAAAGTTGTTTATTCTAATAAGTACATTGCTATGCAATCTGCAGATAGTTCTACGTGAATCGGATACATATCTGTGCGTCCTCGAATTGGCTGTAATGGCGCAAAGTAAAACGTTAATAAGTAAACCGCGAAAAATATGGGAATGAAGCCCCAAACAAGAAAGCAAAAAGAAAAACAGACAATTTTTTAAACATTGAAGTGTGTTTTATGATAATGATAATGTTCACGCGAACATTTATTTTTTTCATCTTTTCAGCTCTATAGCACTTTATATAACTTTAGGTACTATATATGTATAGGGAGCAGATCATATATTATTTAGCATGTTAATCAACATGGTTGATAAACTTTATAGTCGTTGTTTGCTCACATTTTTTTGATAAGTTGCGTACAATTTTAGTTTTGTCTGCTGTTTACAGTAGGAATAATTTTTGAGATTGATAATGCGTTAAAAGATTTTAAATATATAAAAAACCGTTATCACATTAATATGGCAGTAAAATGTTGAAAAGAGTCGGTAGCAGATAAGAAAAAATAATTCAAATCAAATTTATTAATTGTTGGGCAACGGCGAGTCTCTCTCTCTCTCTCTCTCTCTCTTTGTCTCTAGAACTCAGTGCGATGAGAAACAATGAAAGAGGCTGTTAGAGTAGAACACATTAAAAGCAACTGGATGAATGGCAATTAGAAAGAATAAAATATAATAAACGTTGTAAAGAGTAGAAATATATAAACCAACATTGATGTTGTTTTTAATGTAGGCAACACTGGTACGAACCCATTCCCAACACAATCTTACTTTGTGTATGATTATTCTAAGTGAATGAATGAAGTAATGGTTAAACGGATATTTGTGAGATTATGACATAGTCTATACAAATGCTAGCGTAAAGTTTAATAGAGTGAATGCTAGACATTTTCTTAATAAACGACGATTGACTGCGAATTATGGAAAGTGGAAACTTATTATATTTACCGACTTCCAGACTGGCATTTTAATGTTAAATAATTGATTTGATATTTTTATGTTTATATAACCATTTAATGGATTCCATAACAGGAAATAGAAGAGGATGAATATCGAAGCAAATGAAAGAACCGAATAACTTCCGAAAGAGGTTCTTGAATGTAAACATTAAATTAAAACGTATAAGAAGATGACATGTATAGTGAGTTCTACAGTACTTCCGAAAACCGTTTTTTTAAGGAGCGGCAAGGTAATACCATAATGTTAAAGACAATTGAGGGAATTAGATTGAACTATGGAATTAGAAGGAGGGTTTGTTCGAACGTTATTTAGTTAAAAGAAATGAATGTGAAATGTGCAGTGTCACTAAGCTGTACCAAATAAAGCCGGAGTAGAGCAGATCACGATATCTTTATGAATGACAGAAATCTGTAAGATTGCATGAAAGCTGGTGGAAATGTATGAATTCATAACGATCAATTGAGTGGAAGTTTGAATGATGTTTTAGAATATAAAGCAACTAAGCTTTCATTACACCTTTTATCATTTATGGCTAGAAATTTTTTAATTTAAAATTATAATTAAATTATGATTTTCATCATAATGGTTATCATCGTGTCTTTGGTTTGCATAAAAAATATGATCTGATCTGGATTAGTTAGAGCCATCAAATGCGGATAATTTAATTAATTCAAAAAATCGATTTAATGTCATTTTACCAACCAATTGTGTTAACGAATACAATAGAACTACAACCTACATCGTACATAATATTATACTACTGTATTATCAATACTGAACATTTTCCATATTGAACCTATTTCTGCAGGTTAAACATTTGTTTATCGATTAATACATTTGTCGTCATCACTATAGGGAATGTAGTCCAACGGTCAAACCTGGTTAGAACATTTTATATATTTAAATATATTCTGTAATAGTAATTAATTTTGAATTTTAATTTTTATTTCCAGGTATTTCCATATCCGCATCGTTTTTGGAGCACAGTGGACTTGCTTTAGGTAATGCATGTGAATACAAAATTTAATTTTTTAAATCATATCGTACATAAAAATCTAAATTTTGTTTACTGTCACAAATAAGACGTTCGTCGAAACCAAATAGTTTATCAAACATAAAATTGAATGCATGACTATGTAGTATTAGGCAGGGTCTAAGTTGAACATTTTGAAACTGATAACAATAATTTATTTATAATTTTCACATTGCGGATTCAGACACTGTATATAGTTACATATCCGTAATAAGTTGTTTCTAAGTAGACACATATTACATATACATAGTTACATACATAGCTCATACAGTGCTTACAGTAAAGTTTGTTCATATGAGTTTACTCATATATACGTACATAACGTACTCGTATTTCGGTTTCTTTGCTGATTATAAACAACAATCAAACTTAAACAAAACTGCTTCCTATATTTTTGTTTATTTACATTACAATCTAAATAAAACAAAAATATGTTTATTAATAACAATAAATATAATAATAATTGTATAATTTTGTTAACGTTGAAAAATTGGAACCGAAATGGGTCAGCTTACAAAAATTGAATTAAATTAAGTAGAGTGTGATGTCAAATTTATGACCTCTTTAATTTATATTTCATATTGTAATTTAGTATGATGAATTATTTAGACAACGACAATGTAATCAGATAAGCGTGAGACAATGCATATACTTATATACAATTTGTATAATTTTGTAGAATATGATTTTATGATTTATAGTTCAATTGATTCATAATCGTTAATGTAATTGAGGAAAAATAAATTCGTGGGTATAACTGCAGCTGGGAAACTGTATTAAATTATATATTTGATTTGTGCTAATTACAGATGTTTATACGAGATTGTCTAAAATTGTAATAGTACGCTTACTAGCAATGAAAATCAATCTTAAATCTTCTTATGATAGTGAATATAGCACTATTCGTTTATGACTTAGATCATTTTTAAAGAGGAAAGAAATTACTTATTATATTGTACTCTGATCACATTTAGCATCATTCTTTTTCACATACTGTGAACCAAATTGGCAATGCATTCCTTAAGTATCATTTTCCATTCTTCTTTCAGAGCTAAGATTAAAGACAATCTAAGGTTTCTGAAACGATTTTCGTTTATCTTATACACTGTTCAAGCATATCCTCCACGTACTTAACAGAATTCTATCCAAGTTTGTGAGTGGGCTCTTGGGAATGTGGTACATTACGCATATTACTCTTGGGATCTATACCTCTTTCAAACTGAACTATTATTCATCGGTGAACAACACGGCCACTCGTAGTCCAACTCACATGATCACGGCCAAACATCAAATGGTTTTATCGATAAACTGGGAGAAGCTCAGACTTTCAGCAGTACTCTTAGACTGCAGTCCATGCTCATTTATTTTTCGTGTTGCTGTGAAAATTGAAATATTGACACCATGTATCTGTCGACAGTGACGATTCTAGCTGTCTAGCAAATATATCGTTTATAACAGCACTGTACTCCGAATGGAAATTTAGGTGAGCACACGCTACCACCATCCTCACTCAAAGCGATTTCTTTTGCAAGATAATATGGTCTCATAACTCTAATATTTGCTTATAATAATAACTAAGCACTGTTAACGTTAACTGTAATAGTAACACTATAAGAATTGCTAATTTAAACGTTTAAAAACAATTGATTGTTGAATACCATACATTCATTTATTACACTTTGTTGCTTGGATCGGATTTAAAATATAATTTCTGTTACACCTATTTTTCGTTATATAATATGACAGTGCTTTAAACTGTTCAATATGACGGTACCCTATAGAAAGACATTTAAGAAGTAATTCAAGTATCAGGATTTTTTTTGACGAGCGGTGTATATTACAGTATTACTCGTATAATTCACTCATTTGGTGGCTGAATTCCAGATATTAGGAAATATATATCGTGATGCAGACCAGGGTTTCATAGATTTCAGACAACCGTACCACCTATATACTATGAGAGAGAGTTTATGGTATGTGGTTTTACAAACAAGGAAATGCACTATATCTTTGATACATTGTTTACGTTATGCTGAATACTTGTACATTTAGAAGCGAAGACACAATTTATTTCAATAATATAGTAACTACATGTGTTAGGGGTTTATGAAATACCATATTGTGGATATAATATATACTCCTGATATGGGGCATGAAATGATAGACAGTGGATAGATTGGCTCGGTCGTTTTTGTAGCTTTCAGTTATTGAAGCGACCGTTGTAAAGAAAATCTGGTATCTGTTGCTATATTTTCAAAAAATTAAAGAGATGATTTGTGATCAAACCCGATGAAACCAAATTTATGACACTGTGAATTAAACTTGCCCTTAATAACCTTCTTACCATCGCTGTTAATGTGTTTCGAATAACTTGTTTTAAATAAATAAATTTAATGCAGTGCAATACCCAGAACTTTGCCCGATGCGGTGTTAGTTTTAAAATCAAAAGATAATTAAGTTCTTATGATAAACGATCCCAAGCCGGATATTCAATGCTAAAATATAAGATTTAAATCTATAAGAAATCATTTAAACAGTAGATGAAAAATTACATTAAAAATTTTACAGTAGCACTTATATTGCTGTACAACCCATACAGAATTTTCAAAAACATGTAAGTTATCATGACGGCCTTCTTACTCGTAGTTCTGCTTACCTATATTTTGTTATTGGTCGTCCAATTTGCAAACACTTTCTTCTGTAGAGTCAGGTACAGTTTTTGAGAAGTAACGAAAAATGCACTCAGTGCATCGAAAATGCTTATCCAATATGTGTTCTCCTGTCATTGGCCGTTAAAATTACATACACGTTCGGTTAGTTCTTTGTTCTTTATTAGGACGTTAAGAATTCAGATAATTCACGATACAGCAAAGACGTTAGTAGATAAGCAAACAACTTGGCTCTGTATTTGAACTCAACGTTAATTGTATACAGTTGTGATGTAAAAATCCGACCGATGTAACAATTTAAGCTAAATGTAGTCTTGTAGGAAAATATATCGTTATATTTTTTATGATTTAATGTGTTAAAACGATTGTCAACATCGTGCAGAAGGCAAGATAAGCATAGTGTTTTTATGCGTCAGAAGTTTGTTAATTTACTAAATTTAATCTTTGTGCGCATTTCCGAGAAAAATGTTGTCATGATTTTATGTGTTGCTGTACAGTTAATCATTAATTTGATTGCATAATTTTATATGATTATTATTTAATATGGCTTTATAGAGCGAGCCACTACATATGCCTAAGGATACGTACCAGGTAAATTATATGTATATACAATCCAGTAGGACCGTAGCAGGATATTTTGTTCAAATTCGTGAAAATTCAAAATGTGTGCTTGCATCGTACGAATTATAAGTATATGTCTTGTTGTAGCCTTGCGGTACTGAGTTACAAGGTAGGTGTTACCACCAAAGATATTTTGACCTTAACATTTGTCAAAACTGGTGCGAATACGATCAACAATTTCAAATATCCTTAACCAAATGGCGCAGTGGTTAAAGCTGCGACAGCTGACCGGGTTCGAATTCCGATAGTGATTGGACTCAAAAGCGAGCTTTCATCATTTAATTGCGATTGGTGATGTGAACGAACACATCTCTACGATCCGTTGTTAAAATGTAATAGTCATGAACCGATCGAACTTCCATAGCAGATGATCGACGTAGATGAAACCTATAGCCCTACGTCCTCGATTTAGTTACGACGTGAAGTAGGACGTTAAAAGAGAGCAGCAAAATAGTAGGCAGTGCTTCCTTTCCAAAAACGGAAAGCAGATTCAACAAGAAATAAATTGCAGACATATGTAACTATTTTTAAATTGTTCACGAAAAAATTTTTTAATCGAATTGTGATTGAAAGTTAGTTTATTTTGAGAATTTCCTAACTCATATATGAATTGATCAATGTCGACAATTAAATTGACTTTAAAGTCAAATCACTTCAGAAAAACGATAATGTAATACTAAATGCATCTTAAAACTATTATATAGCTCCATCTTAAAACCTTGCAGACATGAACTAACCTACCGTATACCCGAGACTCTTCTTTCTTAAATGGTATCTTTTTTGACGTAATTATATCGAATGGGACGTATCAGTTTTTACTGATACTTCACTTAAATGGTGGCTTATTCTACTTAAAGGTATTTATGAATAAGCCCAAGAAGTGGGAATTAATATAAACAAAGATTATATATATATATATATATATATATATATATATATATATATATATATATATATATATATATATACATATATATATATATATATATATATATATATATATATATATATATATATATATATATATATATATATATATATATAAATTAAAGTTTCGTATAAGTATGTTGAGTTAATTTCCTATTGAAGATGTTAGGTGAGGATCTCCGTAATTTATTGTATACATACTATTAAGATTTGAGTCATTCTGATGAAATTGGATTTTTGCTACGTTGCTTTTAGCTTGTTTCCTATTATTTACAATTTTCAATCTGGTTTTTGGCTTATTCAAATCATTGTCGCCGTCTAGTAGTGTTGCTAATTGTTTGATTACTTTTTGGTATACTTGTTATGAATAGCTTTGACCAAATAGTTAACATTTATTTTCACAAACGATCAGGTTCATCTATAGATATCCATCAATTAGATCCAATCAAAATTTGAATATATTTATATTTGAATATATTTATTTATATTAACAATCATTTATGACATCTAATATACTGAACCAAAATATGCATATTCTTAAGCTTCTTAAGGTTTTGTTAATTAACATTTTTCTTATTTTAATTTATACAAATCAAGGTATTCGCTCGTTTTAGTAACCTGATATGTTATAAAGTTTAGTTTATACCATCCCTAAACGAGTTGCTGATGATTATTTATCACTTCAAAAGACAGTAATTACCAGAATAGTATTATCTTCTTAAATATGAAAACCTATATGTGTGTATATATGAAAGGTATCAGAAGGTTAACAAGATTGACTTCCGATCTCGCATCATGTTTGTAAATAACGTTTATTACAATTTAATAATGTTAAGTTAATTAGTTTATATATGCGAGGGTTAATTAGTTTATATATTTAGTTTTAAGATGCATTCAGTATTTATAATTTTTCCTAAGCACAGTTTTTATCCCAATCAATTTGAAGTCAATTTATTGATTGGCCTAGATCAATCATATAAGGGCTCTTCCAATAACAACTTGACACTTTTTTTTACATAAAACACAAATAATAATAAAACACAAGTTATCTCGATTATTTTATTATGGGCAAGTGCAATCAAAACTTGTATGTATGGAATTTGACAGTGTCGTATGTCCACCTCGGACACGTTTGCAGGTGTCGTTTCGTTGAACCCAATTTTCGAATACCAAAACATCGCTTAGAAGGCGACTCTTAAATATTTTTTAACAAAAGGCGACTTTTAAAAACGAAATGATACTTCTTTGAAAAATTAAGTTAGATCGATTAAAATGGATAAATCGATTAAAATAAGAAATTCGTTATTTAATTCTCTTTGGTTTATTGTGACTCTGGTGAAGTCCAAAGTTGACGAAGATCCACGATTGAAAAAAGAAATTATTGCTGATGAATTGATCTTGAATGTCATGGCTGTATCACGAATATTAAATAATCATCTGAGATACAGATTAAAGAAATCTACCCGATAGGTTCCATGAACTTTAAATGAGGCCCAAAAAGAGGCTCGAGTGCTATATTTTTCCAAATGGGCAGCATATAAACTTTAGTAAAGTTGTAACTGATGATAAATCTTGGTTCTATATAAGTACGATCTAGAAAGCAAACAGCAGTCCATGGTATGTAGCTCAACAGGATCATAAAAGATAAGCAACAAAAGTAATGAAGTCAGTTTACGTCACCCGATCAAAAATTATAGATGCTATTCTATCCAGATGCTATCCAGGAAAGGAGCCAGATCTGCACGTTTAAAATATGTTGGCAATGTGGATGGCCACAAAATAAATGTACCGATTGGTCTCGTGAGTTAATTTCAGGAATTAACCAAACACCATACGAAGCGATGGTTGGAATGAAAATAAAACTGGTCCTAAAAACTGCTTATTTAGATCAAAAACATTAATTCCGAAGAAAAACTAATAGATATATCGAACATACCGAGTTGTTAAACGAAATTGTATTAGTTCGATCTGTAAAAGAACCATCAGATTCGAAAGAATGATTTGACTAGCAGATAACAAAAATTTTTGTACTTCTGGCTGAGAAACATAATCTAATTGAAAAAAACCGATTGATTGGAAAAGAGAATTTACAAAATCAAATTCGAAATATATTCCGGCATCGGTAGGAGATATAAGTTGCCAATAAAAGTTGCCATACCTGAATTTGATCGGGTTAAGAAAGATTATAGATATTTGCTGTGCACTGCATTAAGTGTTGATAATATAAAT
The DNA here is from genome assembly GCA_963932295.1 of Tipula lateralis. Taxonomy (NCBI): domain Eukaryota; kingdom Metazoa; phylum Arthropoda; class Insecta; order Diptera; family Tipulidae; genus Tipula; species Tipula lateralis. The sequence goes on from OZ010738.1 coordinate 41,947,543, forward strand.
CAATTACACAAATTAAGCACAAACGAAGGAACATTTAAACAACTTTATACCAGAAATAAGTTTGATATTTACACAGAAAAGTTTATTAAGGCACCTGAAGCAGAAATTTCGGTAAGAGAGGTAGTCCGAAAGCAATAATTGTTTGGAGGCCAGGGCTTAAAAAAATACAACTGCAAGCAAAATTGCTACTCAAAAAAATGCCAATGCAAAGCATTTGGAGAAAAATAAAAGACAATTTTTAAAACAAATTAATATTTGTAACACATTGTTAATTTGGTTCGTTTGTTATTATTTAACATATGTGTGACGTAATAACAAAAAACCAATTTCTAATATATGGAAGAAACAAAATTAACATGTTAAAGGCCCTATTCCACGATAAAAATTGACTGTCAGTAAAAATTAAAATGGGACAATAATATAGATTTTATAGTAGTGTAAGTGAAACAGAAAGCTTTCTCAGTAAATTTAACTGGAAAAAAATATTTGAATTTGGGGTAGTGTGACTGCCATAAAAAGTATCAAATCAAATAATTTTTACTGCAGTCGCACTCACACTTCCAAATAAAATTTGAGTTAGACGAGAAATTATTTTCGCACACATGCAATTTTATTTCGACTACCGCATCCAAATGCAAACTAGATTGAAATTTATCGCTCATACTATTAGAAATTAGCAGCTTACAGTTCATAAAAATTCAAACAAGTCTTTATAACCACAAGTTCTGTCCTGTTATAAAGTTGTACTATAAATAAATATGTATATGAATAAAGACGTTGTCCTTGTCTCTTAAATAGAAATTTATATTTTTCTTTTCTTCTATTTTGACTGTCAGTCAAATTTATCATGGAATAGAGCCTTAAGGCTAGTACCAAAGATTATTATATATTAGAAAGATAGTTTAATCAGAGTAACATTTTAAAAAAATGTTACTCTGATTGTGTAAATTTACACTTGGTCTCATGAATCCGGATTCTGTGGATTCAAAAATCCCATCGCCGTTTACACAAGGATTCATGAATCCGGTTTCATTTAATATATTTCTATGTATGTGTATGAATCTTTTTCATTTCATAAATGCTTTTCAACTGGGAATTATATGTCCTTGAGATTTTTTATATTTCATTTTTGTTTGTGTTAGTGCGATGAAACCCGAGCAATACAAAAAATTTTGGTTTAAAAATGAATCCCCAACATGGCGGCAATAAAACCGGTTTTGTAGGTAAAGGAGGGAAATACGAAGAATGAATCCGGATTCATGAGACCAAGTGTAAATGAATCCAATGTGCCATTTTACACTGGCACTCTTGCGTGTGACTCAAACCGGTTTTTTCCTCGTTTCTTTCTTCTTTTGTCTATAAACTAATTTTGGAGTGGGGATTTCTCGACGCGCAACTTTCGACAAAAATTATTTTGCACTCTTGTGAGTTTCGCACAATACATATAAAAAGCAATAAAAATATTTTATGAGGTTCAAAATTTTTTTATTGTTTTCGACTCAACATTTTCATTTTGCATTTTGAAGAGTGCAGATGAAATAGAAAAATATGGTTATGTATGACGATTTTTGTTTTACAGATGAGGAAATTTAGTACAGATGACGATTTTTTTTACAGAAAATAAATATAAAATTATTTAATAAATATAAAATAAAGTTTGATAAATTGTAATTTATTTTTATATTTATTTATATAAATTGTAATTTATTTATTCATTGATTTATTATAATATTTTTTTATTAATAATAAAATATTATACATATATTGATGACGTTTCTAAAAATGGTAAAAACGCTGGAATGATGAAAATATATAAATACATATATAATATATTAAATAATATTATATAAAAAATATACATGTTCCTGTAAAAATAATAAAAATCGTGCTAAAATTTTTTTTTCTTCATTTGGTTATATGATGTTCGCTCGACCAAGTATTCATTGATAATGAAATATTTTCCACACACACATAGACAAATATTAAAAAAAACTCTGCTGCACAAAAAAGCGAAATTGACGCGAGAGTGCCAGTGTAAAATGGCACATTAAACTATAAAAACATTGAAACAAAAAAAAACATTGTTCATACTGTAAATTTTTGCTTTGGTTGGGTCATATTTATGTAAAATAATCTTTGCTAGTACACACAAAGTGAACTCAAAAATGAAACATTTCATTTCTGTAAGCAGTATATTCAGTTCACAGTGAAAAAATTATATTTATCTCAATGTATCAAAGATGGCGCGCATAAACTCTACAAATTTGTTTCACGCAAATATAATGATCCTAACGATTGTTTTCACTTGAAATTGTGATATTTACGTTTCTGATGTGTTCTAAATATGTAGATGTGTTAATAAGTTATGTGATTAAATTTTGTAATATTTCGAATAATTTGTGATTTTTATGTCTTTGATAGGTTGTTGTGATATGTCAAACACCAAAATTCTCCAAAAAACATTCATTTCTATTTCACGTGAAAATAAATAAATTTTTGATGCGGTAAAATTTCATTTCACTCGGATCTGAGTACTAGGCTCGTTGTCACTAGATTTCAAAATAAAAATAATATGTGATACTTTAAGTCATTGGAGACATTTCTGTGTAGACTTACTTATTTAAATAATTCATCTCTCGACTTACTGCTAGAGTCCTTTTCCAATTACTTTAAGTATGTAATTGGAAAAGGGCTTTAGCAAACAAATTTATTGTAAAAACGTTATTCACAGAAATAAAGTCTAGTGGGATTATAACAGATTAACATGTTAGTACTCTTCATATCTAATAAAATTTGATTTGTAAATGGATGTTGGTCAACATATATAGTTTTCTTTCAAGAGCTTAATTTACGTCATGCTTATTAGTTGATGTTTTTGAATAAATAAGCCAAACAAAATTACTTCCATCTACAAAAATGTGCTGGTAAATGTAGATAAAGTCTAAATTTGCAGGTAGAGTAAATTGATCATATACATTTACCAAAAGGATAAGTAAATGTGTACATTTCACGGTAAATGTGGGCATTATTTCAAACTTTAACCGTATAATATTACAACTTATATTTAATTGATTAATTTGATTCGTGTTTATTGATTTAGTTTCTTATACGCAACACAAAATCGATCGAATAGACATCGTTCATGGCCTTAAACGATTCATGGCTAATTTTTTGCTTATTAACTCTAAAGCTACATATCTTAACGGAATATCGATAGATTTGATTTGTTTGATGAAAAGGTGAACATGGTCAATGATCATTTGAGACAAAACTATTTCATTAACATTTTTTTTTAGATTTTAGCAATTAATTTTGTAATGTATAAGAGGCAAAAAAATGTCGTACAGCTAAATTCGATGTTTAAATAAAAACACTCCTATATAGTAAAACAACTTAAAGCATCTTTCACGATCTATGTCACAACTAACTAAAACCAAAGCAGTCTTGAAGTGATTGAAGCAGGAATGTTCAAAATGAGCTTTATTTAGTGTAACAAAAAATACAAAAATCAACGTCAGTTTCATACAAAATGTATGAAAGGTAAGGCTTTACTATATAGTAAATATTTGAATGAAAAGTAGTTCAAATTTAACTTAAGTTATATTCAACTGAAAACAGAAATTCCAATTTTCATCCTGAAATTGATCATTTTTCCATTTATTTTTCCATTTTCTTTTATTCATTAAATGAAAATATGGTATTTTAATAACTTAAAATGTAAACAGAGACAGATACATAGTTAGGTTACGAGAACTATATTTTATTTTAAGTATGCTCACAAAGAGAATAAATCAAAATGGCACTTTACACCAAACAAATCAATTTCATTAAATGTTAAGTTGTATTGTAATTTGTATTTTGCTTTGATGTATAAAATCAAAGCGATCCTAAATAAAATGAACAATACCAATGCACTAAATCTCATATACACATTTAACTAGATTTAATGATTAATGCACACATGTATGATTTTAACATGAATGGCTTGCAAAATTTTTATACAACAGCGACGCTAGTAATGGCATTTCATCGAACTATCATTCAATATAAAAAAATATTCTCTCTCTCCCATTGTTATGACATTTATGTCATTATGAAGATTGGTTTTGTATTTAATGCATAATTATGCAATTAAATATTATTCTTATGTTGAGACAGCATAAATAAACCTTTTTTAATGATTCTTTGTATTTCAGGATTCAGAATATAGTGTAGTGTTGTGCTGTTATTGTAAATATTATAAATGATAAATGTGTAGCAAAATAGAAATTGTGATTAGGTTATGTGTTCATTTTGAAGTGTAAACATTAATCAGCTGATTATATTATTTACTGATCACTGCATGTTGAAAATATCTTTTGAGCTGATTTATGTTTATAAATTCGGTTTTAGTTAATTTTTTCGCATACATAATTTCATTTAACTAAATTAATTATTAATTTTTTATGTTTTCGCGTTCAATTATGTGTATTTTCGTCAATATTATTTTTATAAATTTATTAAAAAATGAGTTTGACTTTCGTCGTACAACCAAGCGAGAATTAGAGCGAGGAAAATATATTTTAGAGGATATCGGTTATATTGAAATAAAAAGCACAAAATTTATAAAAATTAGATCAATTTATAATTAAATTTGATCGTGATTTATTTTGATTTGAAAAAAATGAGATATGTTCAGATCTAATTTCACCCTTTCTTAGTCATTTTATGAAATAAAATTGTAAAAGCTCTAAGTTGCAATAGCTAAAAACTTAAAAAGAAATTTGTACGTTTCGTATGAGTTTCTTGATAAAACGTACATTATTGATACACTAAATAAAGCTCATTTCAAAAAGTGAGTATTCATTCTGGCTTTATTTATTGAGAGGGCTTTGCTAAAACACTAAATCATATAGTTGAACATATGTATGTACATGTATGTAATATATACATATATACATGTTCTCAATTGGAAAAATGTTAAGAAATACTCGAACTGTGTGTGTGTGCGTCTATGTTTGTTTTAACTTTTGCGCTGCTTCGCAACAATTCGTGGTTTAGGTTGAATGAATTTGTGTGTAGTAATTCTTTTACCGCTATTCAATAATTACTTTCTCTAATTTTATGTACAAATGTTAGTTGATGAGTTTCTTAAGAGTTTATCTAAACATTAAATATCTTATACCGAGATGATATAGAATGGTTGAGTACGTTGATGAACATATTGTATTGGTTTATTTTCAATGCTCCGCTTCACATTAATTGTTGATTTGCGGAAATCAGATTTAAATTGAATTAAGTTAGTTGAAGGTTTCCTCACCACGTATATTATGATCAACACTAAGACATTTGTGCCCACATCGATTTCATTGAAAACGAACAGCATATCAATGATAGCGCTTTGAATGTACGTACACACACTTCTATTATTGAATGTGTCTACAGTTTTTTTTTATCAACAATTAATGTCCTTCGATAATAATTCGCATAAGTCGGTCATTCGTCGTCGATTATCTATGACAACGGTTTGAATTAGCACAAAATATTTTGTTTAAAATAAAATATTTACAACGAACATGTTTTATTTTAAACAAAATATTTTGTGCCTCACCAATTTTAAAAATTAAATTAATCTAATATTAAATTAAATTAACAATATTTCTGATATGTGGTTGATATACAGTAAGTCAGAACAACTTGGAAATTATTCTTTCCTGATTGAACTTTTGAAGGGTATATCTAAGACATGTTATCATTGAAGTCCGAAATACCTAAAGCTCTATCATTATTTATTTTCTAGCATGACAGGTTTCCTAACGCGTCGATGCTACATGCGTGTATCAGAGACGGATTTGTGGTTTTGCCACCCGAGGCTTAAAATTGTTGCCCCCCAATTTTTTTTGTTAATATAACCTTTCCAATCGATTTTTAATCCTTAATCCTTACTACGTGTTCCTGACTTTGGCAATCATCATCTCTGGCTGACCAACGAGTCGTCGACGGACGTAATAATGCTCCTCTAACATATTCTATGAAATTTCCGAACGATGCGAAGATGCTGTGAAAAAAACAGAATAGTTTCTGTACCAAGACTTGTAGTAATTTGCGTATTTCCATAACAGCTGTCGTTAATTGTCGCTTCTTAATGCAAGCCCTGGCCGGATTTTTAACTTTTGCAACAACACGTTTAAGAATTTTACAATTCTTCCAGTACTACACGTGTTTTTATTCAGTCTTAAGTTATTGTTTTTTCTTGGCTTACCGAAACCATCTCCAAAACTGTTTTCGAAACTGATACTTACTGCTGACTTATTCACTTATTTGCTGCTATCTTAAATAAATAAACGAAACCATTCTAATTTCACTTTCTTATTTTGACAGAAGTTTTATTTTGACAGATATGACCAAAAAATGATGACGATCAATTTTGATTGGTGGCAGATGCAAAGAAAACTAGATCAAAAAATATTTTATTCAGAAATTTTAATAATTAATTTAGAATTTTTTGCAAGAAAGAGATAGAAAATAAGTGATCTCTTCACTCGCTAGGATACTTATTTGAAGAAATTTTCATCCAAATATATTGAAAACAACGTCTTACACACTTTCGGCTGCACGGTTGAGAAGTCATTCAGCTAGTATTTGAGCTTGGCTATTATATAGTTTATTGGTATGGCAGGCGCTTTCAAATTTTGAGACATGTGAAATTGCCATTCATCATGAATATTGACATTTTCAATCATCATGATGCTGTGTGGATACAAATTCATTAAATGAGGCTAGATACTGCAACAAGTCATTGTAACAGACTATTATATCTTCCACAAAGAAATAATTGACATTGTGCAAATCAATTGTGTCACCATCAAGTATAATTGCTATGACTATCGTTTAATGAAACCAATCTAACATCAATGATCAAAATAAAAAGTATTTTACAAAAGTTTTATAAACGGAATAAGCTTTACGGGATTTTGAGTTCCACTCAATATCTAATTGATTGGCTCAAGCTATGGTTTTAGTACAAGACATCCCTATTTCATAATCTTTTATAACTTCTTATTTTGTTGGATTGTTACCGCTTTTACCTATAGTTTCAGATTGAAAGATTTATGTCACATTTAACAAAAAAAAGAGATAATTTGATGACATTTTGTAAAATGTCGAGATCATGATTGGTGATGGCATCATATATTCCCATTCTTGGAAACTTATATAACATTCTTATTCGACTTAAATGAGATTATTATGGAATTCTGTCCGTTGGCGTAGCTAAATTTTTTTTTAAAGTTCAATCTCATATTAATACAAGGTTAGATTAATCCCAAAGACAAAAATTAACATAGACTGTGACTCAAGTACTTACGACTAAAGTATGTACTAAGCAGAAATACTATTGTTAAGAAGATCGAATATGATGTTCTTTGACCTAAGTATAGATTAATAATCATTGTGTATTAATGAAACAGTTTTGGCCAATTAAAGTGAGAGGTTCAAAACAACTTAACAACGTTCTTTACAGTCAGTTTTAAATTGTTAACAGTATGCAGAGTTGTAACCAAAGAAGAGTACATTATATACGATTGATTTATTTCTATTATTGTTGTATATAGAAAGCTTTATTATAATTCCATTGAATGTAAAAGGGTCGAGCAACCGAGAAGGGTGTTTTGTCTAGATTCACATCTTTAAGTTAGCAACACTGTTTTGTTTTACAACCAATTTGACAGTCGACATTTGCTTTGTCATAAGTTTGATTTGCCTTTTCATAATGAATACTTACGCGACTCTTGCAAATGGTTTAAAAAAAAAGGTTCTGTTCGCCAAACTCACCATGGATTACGTCCATTAACGGTCATTATTATCGTCCATAAGAGTGGTTAATTCGGTTAGCTAGTTAAGTCTGTACCACGGCACACCTCACCAATTCGGCTAAAGCACAAATGGATATTGATGTTGATTTTCTAAACAAAATTTTATTTTTATCGGAGAAGGTTATTTTGGGCTGAATGAGTTCGTTAATAAAAAGAGTTCATGGATTTGGATTGGAGTGAAGATAGTATCACTGGTTTCGATTTCAGGCAGCGAATATTCCGTTATCATGGAGAAATAACTGTCACCATTAACAGTTACATTCAGGCCAGTCTCATTTTTAATGCATCGATGATTTTACCAGCTCATAAACCACATCAAACCGTTATTTTGTGTAGATTCCATTACAGGTATCTCTTGAATCTCTCCGTATTGCCATTCAGTCCAAAATAGACAATTTTGCTTATTAATGTAACCATTAGTCCAGAAATGAACAAAAATTTAGCCGAAAAAAGTGCCTCTAAATGAATGGACCGTATAATAATACGAAGATACAATAAGAAGATGTAAGACACTTGTAAATATATGTACTAATAATCAATAGTGTTTTAAACTTAAGTGAAACAATTCAACATTTGAATTGAGCATGTGAAATACTCATCATTGATCAATATGATTGATTGCCATTGTCATATCCGATTACTCAATCTTTTGTTTTGATGATGATACGATTTTTGATTATTTATTTGGCCTCTAAATCTCAAAGTCATATATTATTTTGATATAATGCTGTGTATGTCTGATATCGATTTTTCGGATTACATATAATTGACCATTGTTGTATGTTAAGACAGGATTCAAAATCAGATAAATATAGAACAGTTCGTTGACTAACGCCTGAATGTTCAAACGAGGTTCCAATTTATTTGTTTACGTTGAGAAATATTAATTGGTCAAGTTACGAGAAAATCAAATGCAATTGAAACCGATCTACAATTCAAACAATCGTCGTCATTATTGATGGAGCACTTACACAAATCAAAACTTCTGGATAACGCCGTTAAGATTCTATACAGTAGAAAGAAATACAGCAACATATCTATGTTAGTGATAGTGAAAAATTCGGCTTGTGTCCTTATAGATATAGGATCCTTATTTGAGAAATTTGTCCAAGAAATTTACTGAACTGATTTTTTAGTTGAACATATATTCCCTATTAGCAGTTTATGTCGATCACTACTGCACGAAACAAGTTGAAACTTCTGTTAATGATGATTAACTACTTAAACTGAAGCATCATTTGTTTTTTTGTGAACACATTCTGGCCACAATTTGCTCCAAACACCGTTCATGTAAGATCATTTAACTTCAACCCACCTATCTGAAATAATTTCTATTGTATTCTTGCATTGTAAGCTTATCGGAACTTAAAAGCCTCTTAAATTATCGTCGTAAATAAAAACTGAAAATCCGATATTAAACCATGATCTTTTGTCTATATCAAGGATGTGACGTTTGGTGGCATAAATATTAATTTAATATTTTCTGACAAATCATCAATGGCCATCCAAATTATTCCAATACAACTTTATTTTTAAAAATAGCACAAGTAGAAACCCAGTATTTAAAATACAGTGCCTTCATCCATACGCTTTTGTTTTTGATCGTCATTAGACAGGAAGCTGACCCTCTGAGTCTTAATATTTTCTTCAGAAACGATTTAAACTTAAAATCACCATTTAAATTATAACCTATAGAAGAAGAGTCAATCAAACTTTACTGGGATTTATAGTTTCCAACATAAGCTCGTTTCGTAAACATTGAAAACCTTCTTTATAATCACCTTTATAAATTAATGCTTTGAAATCAGATTTAAAACGGTTAAAGCACTAGCTGCTGCATATTTGCAATCTTATGCCGTTTCAAATTGTTCATCATTGATTTTTTTTCTTTTTGTTGTGTGGCTGCTACCGCATACTTAGACCGGCGATGGTCCGTTGTGATACCACTTTTTGTACGGCTTAAGGTCCGATTTTCGTAGAACCATCTGCGCATTGCATAGCTTCATGTCAGCCTATAGTACTGACATTGACGATGGGAAGGCTCATGGATTCTTAACTCGATATAGGGGATCCAGATGTGTTCATTCACATCACCGATCGCACCACCCTAACGATCGATGGTAACTAATCCCTTTTTGCATCTTGCCCCGGATTGGGATTCGAATCCGGTACCTCCCGCTCCAACTGCCGCAGCTTTTAATCACTGTGCCACCTGGGTGGAATCATTATTGTTAGTAGTAGTAGATTTACTTTTAATATCTTCGAATAAGCTCTTGGCTTTTCTCAGGATATTCTGCGCAATCTGATGTTGTCTTCAATTAGAAAGCAAGTACTCCATTTCTATCATACACCTACTTCTTGTATGAGTCGTAGCATTCAATGCTATTACAAATTCAGCAGCCCTTATTTTATTTCTATCTCGATCAATAGTTCTACTTACAGTTGCTGCAGCCAGATTTAGAGCTTTCGCAATATGTGTCGTTTTCTCTTCATTATCAAATCTTAGTCAAATTTCCGATTGTAACTCTCCGAAAACTAGGAACAGTGTAGTTCTCCGAAAAATTTTCTAAAAACCTAATAGCATAAATTTCCTCGGTGAATTCTAAAGAATCAACGCAACTTCGAAAATACTACGACCGACGCAGAACGAAAAAAAATGTATTAATTTGCTAACAACGCTACATCGTAAAAACTCAACGTGAATTACGCAATGCGACGGTTTGGTGTATTTGTTAATGTATGTAGATAGTGCATATCCGGTACGAAAATGGATTATTCCGCCAGATCAAATCGGATTAATATTTCATACGGAAGTCGTTTAAACATCGATATATTCTGCATTGTGCTTTGATGAAAAGTAGGAAGTGTAAGAATTATTCTTTGATAGTAATATAATACCAAGTACTCAAGATGAAAAATGCAATATACAACAAATTTCTGATTTAGTGTACTCGTATATAACTTACAGAGCAAAGTCTCTTATTTAAGGTGTGTAATGGTTGCAATGGTGACAATGACTTGAGCACATAAAGAGAACGATTTGCATCTTTTTGGTTTTTACACGGTGTCAGATTAATAAAAACATAATGGGTGTCCCAAAATTAAAGAAAGGTTAAATAAAAAAATACTAAAACCTGGTTTTTAAATTGTTATTTTTTAATTGGATCCTATTAAGTATATAGGATAAGATTATTTATGAAATATCACATCAGCAAAAACGGCTTTACTGGCACACACACTCTTTTGCCAAAATTTTTCATGACCTTTCTGTATAATGGTGGCTGATTTCGTTGGTGCAGCGTATAATTTCGTCTTGTAATGCACGGGTGGTTGTGGGCTTGCTGACATAGATCTTTGACTTCAAATAACCCCATAAGAAGAAATTTTTTTTTTATTTGGTGTTAAATCTCACGATCTAGGGGATCAATTCTGATCACCTAAACAAGAGAGTAAACCACCAACAAATGTCTCATGCAGTAATTGATTTGGCTGAATATGGCATGAGTCATCGTCTTGTTCGAACTAAATATTAACCACATCAATAGTATCCAATTTTGGCAGAAAGGATTGGGTTATGGTGTGTTATTCCTACCCACCGAATTAATCTTGATCCTGGGTTTTCACTACCATTATACTATTTGATACCATTATACATGGACACGCACTATTCGATACTGGACTTTGAACAGCTTGTTTTTCTGCTCAAATTCAAATCTTGCGTTACTTTTGGGACACCTTTTATAACAACCCGCAGTATTTTTATATATTATTGGGAATATTTTTGCTTTTCAAATTAGATTTATTCTTAATTGAAACTTAATCAGCAGACCGTAAACAGCATTTCTTGTTTCAAAAATCGATTATGTTAATCTGAATACGCGCTCACCAAACGTTGTACCTTTGTATAGTATTCATACAAAGCATCAGTTAACAACAATGACTAAATATAGTTAACTTGTTCTGTGCTTATTGCCCAGAGAACAGAGAATAAATGTCCGGTGGAGATATGACGTTCGAGGCAAAATGTACATAATACAATAACTCCTAGACGAGTATCGAGTAAAATAAAAGTAGTTTTCCAAATGCATCTAACTGATAAAAGTTTATTTCTATTTTTGTCCAATTCCACATGGATAAACAGACATCATTCGTTCCTATAAATGGTGCACACATGATTGCATATATAATTATTTATATAATTATTAGTTCAAAGTAACCTTCATGTGCATGCATGTGTTTCAGTATTGTTTTGTTGCAGCAATACAATAAAATCGACACAGTTAATACTTCATAACAAGTCTTTCCCCCCTTCTTAAACTCAAGCTCGATTGGTGTATTGTGATCTTTCCTCCCAGGTAATACACTATGTCCTGAAATCTGTTTGTCCTTCGAATGAAACATTCTGCAAGTTATGCAGTATACTCAAGGTCGTCAGTTGATCCTCAAATAGGAATCGTCATGCAAAGAAGCGCAGTCTATTAGGAGAGTATGAAGAACAAGAATTGCTTAATAGATTCTTCTTCTCCTCTCCTACACTGTATTCAGAGAACAATGTTCTCTGAGAATAACCAACAAGATCTTCACAGTGCGTCTAACATACTTCAAAAAGGACTGGAATCAGAGATAATAACGTGACCTCTAGGGTGGGCTCGGGTCGCACAAAAGTGGAATCTGAAGCAAACGGACTAATTTATTTGTAACCAATACGTTTTCTTTGATATCTGGGACAATAGGTATCCAGTGACGTCAAATGTCATTCAGACTACCAATTCGATGCAAGGCATTAACCGTCCTCAAAACAAGTTTCGATGAAACTGTATCAATAGATTGGATCTAAAGGAAATTTATTGCAAAGTTTAGGCCTTGGTGTGCATAGTTCCCACAATATACCCAGATGAACACGCTTTTAAAGAAGGTTTTGAGGTTTCCCTCCAACCACACTCTATGTTCTAGACAACAATGACTAAATTAACACTAAAAAAGTGCGGCAAACAAGATTATGGGCCTGATAATCGAATCGTGTTGCCACTACACAAATCTTAGTTTCAAGGCCCAAGATCTACTAACTGACTTTCTATTTCCAGTAAAAAATTACATGTTATTGCATTTCTCTTCCATGTATTCTCACCAGATTCCCAAATATTGTTTTGGTATCGATTAATAATATCTCAAAATAATCACTGGAGTCTAGAACTAATGGTGGCACAGTAATTAAAGCTGCGGCAGTTGAAGCGGGGGATATCGGGTTCTCGAATCCCGATAGGGGCAGGATTCAAATAGGGATTTTTCACCATACGATTACGATCGTTGGTGTAAATGAACACATCTGTGACCCCCTGTTGGAGCAGAATTCATGAACCAACCCATATTCCATGTCAGTATTATAAGCTGTTATGGAGCTATGCAATGTGTAGATGGTTCTACGTAAATCGGACCTTACCGTAAGTATATAATCGAACCGCGAAAAAGTTGGAAGTGCCTCGAGCCCCGAAACAGATTGTAGAGATAGAGACAAACAAACAAACTCATGGATCCTCTTTCTTTCATGTGTCAGTGGAACGTTACAAGGAATCTGTTTAAAGGTAGAACATTAGAGGAAACTACGAAAGAGGTGAGAGTGCTTCGGCCACAAACCAGATTATTAAGATAAAAACAAACTTATAATCAAACAAATTATAATCGATCATACCCTAAATAAAAATGAAAATTTAAGATTAAAGATCAAGTTAATCTGAATCGTATATATTGTAATGTACAATGTTGTTTCTTTTCTATATGCAAACGTGGATTCCCTCTTCTTATAACTCGTATAATCTTCTACAGCGCTTAAAAATGTCTAAATTTGGCTTAAATATTTATCTATATCCGTTTAAATTTTAATCTATATATGTATATATGAAATGTACTATATAGTGACGATTATTCACGTATTTCTTCCATATTGGCATATAAGGAAATCCATGCGCTTAGCACGTGGAATAAGCTATTGTTCATAAATCGTTAATCATTTATACATAACCATAAGTGCATCATAGTCAAGCTATAACTTAAACTTTTTGCATATCGGAAATTGAAGCACGTTAGTGTAAGCCATCAGTCCGTATCAGCACGCAGCAAATCCTTTGATTTCATACACGATATCAGGAATTGAAAAGAACTCGGTATGTGCTATCAAAGTTGCGCTTTGAGCCATATTTATCATAATTTTAGTACTCCCGGCAAGCTTCAGCTTTCACATCCAACCCTGACAACGGATCTGATCAACACTCTGTACAATTTACGCTTATCCGCATTTGCAAGATATTTTGATTTCAGACGTGAACGGACATGATATAATGCTACTAGGAGCAAGGCGAACCTTGATATCCTCTCGCACACTATTATCATGTGTAATGGGAGATCCAAGATACTTAAATCTCATTACTCCTATAGTCATCTTGGTCTGTAAAACCAGAGATTAGATATTTGGATTTGAGCTCGTGGATTTTGAGACCAATGGAAGCTGAATACTGTTCTAGTGGATCAAGTTCACTTTCACTCCGTTGCCATTTAATGATTGATAGGAATACCTTGTGTACATCACGAGAAGTTTCATATAACTTGAAAAGAATCATATACGTAGTGAAAAAACTTAATCAGTGACTGACAGATTTGAACGGAATCCTCCTCCTTAGTCACCCATAATTTCCGCCTCTAGAGAAGTAATTCTTACCATGATATTGTATACGACAGTAATTTTGTGTGATGTGCAAAAAGGAGCTATACCGTGATAATTCTCGCATTTTAAGCGATCAGCCTTCTTCAATATTAGACATAACGTCATTTTCCCTTCTTCGGGCATATTTTCATTTAGCCATACCAATCTAATAAGGAGCTCTGAAGTAATGAAATCAACTTCAGGTAAATTGCTCTTGAAACGTACATGTACTTTTTCGAATCGAAAGCATGCATTACAAAAATATGTAAGAATATTATTGATAATTCCTTAAACTGAATGAAATACTGGTCACTGGTTGCACAAGTATTCTCAACCATATGTATTCAAAGCTGCCCCCAGCACGTTTGATTATTTATAAGCCACATTGGATTCGGTTTGTTTACTATCATTGCATTGGTTGCCATAATAAAAGATTATTGATCAAGTAGTGCATAACAAGGTGATATTATAGTCTTTTTTCTTGACCGATTGACCATCTTACCAGGTAGATGGATAACAGCTGATATTAATATTCCTTATTCTCGAATATGTAGTATTTCATTTCCATTTACATTCTCAGTAACTATATTCTTAAGTGCTTTGAAGCTAAGCGCAACCAAACATGCGTCCATAAATTATAGGTTTATTCGCATTTTAATTTTAGGATGAGCTTTGAACCAGAATTAATTAAAAATTTACTACAGTTAAATTTGATAACTTGTTTATTTTGTATACCAGACAGCCACAACAATTTCTAGACATTTTGTCTAAAAATTTGCAGTGTCATCAAATTAAACCATATGTTCAAGGATGCAGTTGATTGTCCAAAAATCAACTTTGATGCATCATAATTTACTAAAAACAAAAAAAATGTTAATAAATTCTGATCAAAATATTCAAATCGACTTCTAAATATAATAATGTATTAACGAGGTAACAATTTTACAGATTATGTCTGAAATAAAAACAATCGATGATTCAGGAACGAATAAATGGGACTTGGTGTAATAAATTGTAATAAAAGTGTAACAAATAATGACAAGTGTTAATGCCAGTCATTGGGATCAAAACACTTCTTAGCGCACACAATATATACATTTGACATGTCATTGGATGTACATTTTATTGTTAAGCTAGCATAATCTATCGGTCATTCAGATATCTCGTCTGACTCCGATACATAAGGCTATTTCTGCACATTCACTTTCAAGTATACCTGTCGTTCTCCATTTTAAATTATGTATTTACATGTTTGTATTCCCTTACCTTTGAATTTTACCGATCACTAAAAATTTTCAACGGTAGTACCTCCTACTAATTCAAATCGCATAGACAAGGATCGGCACTTGAAATGTCACTAACTTCATTCAAAATGGTTGTGCATCGGACTATTACACGTTACAATGAAACTGATAGTATCAAAAATACCATAAGGAGGTAAACATTTAAAAATAGCAACATCGCCAGATACAGTTTGAAAGGTGAAGGGCAGAATCCAACATAATCCGCAAAAAAGCACAGTTCAAATAGCCCAAAAGGATCAATGGTTTTCGCGTAGCACGGGCGCATATTTAAAAATAGCTAAGTTTTGAAGCCCTACAAAATACAACAAGTGCGAGATTTAATACTTGCACAAAACGTAGTTTGTCTAGCAAGAGTAAAGTTGTTAAAACACTTGGACGCTGGTGGTGAGCTCGAGAATATGGTATTTTCTGATTACGAACAAAGCGTTCGTGTTCGATTAGAGTGCAAATCAAGAAAGTAAGAGAATTTAAACCAGCGAATTACCCTGTGAAAGCAGATGGTTAGAGTCACAGCATAACCGCTACAAGATGCCCACCACTCATTTTTATTGAATATAATTAGGTAGAAATCATATTTCTAGCTTCATTTCTTCACAACAATGACCACTTTATTTCTCGGACTTAAGCCTAATGGATTTTTCCATAAAGTCCATTCTTCAGGCCAAAGTATTAACAAAAATATCGGAGTTCTCGCACAGACTCGATGCTATTTAGGTAACACTTAGAGCACCGACCCCTGCATATAAAAGGAATCGCGAGCACAATCCACTACCCCCACTTCATTTCGTGCTTTTCGCTAACTCATTTAAAATTGAAACTCGAAATGACATTCATTAAGATGAATTACTTTGAACTTGATACAATTTTCACCTACATACACTCGTATATTAACTGGCATGAGCGACTGTATAAAAACTATATTTCATTGAATTACTACTCATTAAATATGTGCACAACAATATAATAATAAATAATTATACAACAATTGTAAAATCTATTGCGGTGAGATCAACGATCTGTTGTCAAACTAAATTGCTTTTTAATGTCATTTTGAACAGATTTTATGACATTTACTCATATTTTGAAACATGATTTATTAATTGATTTACATACTCGCGGAGTCGCGGATAGACATGTTATGTACACACACACACATATATATATATATTTATGGACATACAAATACACTATAATAATTATTACTTTTTTTTTTGCAGTTGCTGTATCCAATATACACTCGAAGTGAACAAACAAAACTGAACACCAACTCTAACATCGTGTTTGAATTGTGAAGTGGCCAATCTGTACTTACAAACCGTACACCAAATACAGATTTTGTATAAAATTATTTTGTTCTTTAAACAAATTTTTTGAATGAATACACGAGTATTAACTTAGAGGTGACAAGCAATTTAAAAATATATAATTAAATAATTAGCATTGTAAAAACTATTTAAATTATGGATAAAGACGTTGAATTTCAAGATCTGTACTATACGGTTAAGGAGAAAAAAAATTTGTGTAAGCAAAATTATGTTTTATTTATTTTATATTTTTTACTATTTCCAGTATCTACACCCAAGTATTTTTTTACACAGTATAGATAGGTTCCAGAGAAATCCGGGTCGCACAACGAGCTTAAATTCATTGAAGGTAGTCGTTCGTTAATAACGTCCTCTGATGGTGGCTTTATTTTTATTAGGAGCTAGATTTTTTGTTTCTCAAGTTCTTGGTACCCAGCCGTACAAATCTACAGGTTACACTGAAACTTTAATGCACGTTCTATATCGGGATCATGAGTGAGAAAATACAAATTAAACTAGCTGTTAGTTGATGAATTTAACCTTAATCATCATCGATTAACCGCCCAGGTGACGCAGTGGTTAAAGCTGCGGCAGTTAGAGCAGGAGGGTTCGAATCCCGATAGGGGCAACATGCAAAAAGGGAATTTTGACCATCAATCGTTTGGTCGCTGCGAACGGTGGTATGAATGAACACATCTGGATCCTCTGTTAAAGTTTAGAATCCATGGGTCGTCCCATCATCCATGTCAGTACCATTGGCTGACATGGAGCTATGCAATGTGCAGATGGTTCTAGTCTATAGTGGTATCACAACGGACCATCGTCGAACTTAGTGTGCGGTAGCAACCACCCAACAAAAAAATGTTCAAGCAGCTCGTCTAAAGGTTTCTTAACTATTAGTTCATCGATATCTGTAGTTTCCATGTTGTCAAACCCTACACCACCAATGGCGTGTGATAAAGTTGTTATTTCTGAACACACGATCTGTATGAAGTAATTTACACTGTTTTTTCATGTATAAAACGTGTAATTTACATAAGGTTATTTTTACCTTCTACAAATAGAAAAATGTAAAAAATGGTTTTATGTAAAAATCTGACGCGCCATCTTTTATAAAATCAAATTGTAACTAAAACACCATCTGTTATCATTTGTTTTTACTATTTTACGAATAGAATTTGTGATATAATTAACTGTATCTACTTAACCGTGTATGATTAGTTGTGTTTCAATTTTTTCGACTATATACTAAATGTCAAAATGTCACAAATTTTTTATTTAAGATTAGAATTATTAATAGGTTAATTTTGTTAAAAATCACCTTAACTGGCTCGGGTTAAAGTAAAAAAATCGCTTTCCAACTATAATAACGTGAAAACTAACTAATTTTGCAAATACACATTTAAACATGTAAATTGTTAATAACCAAACCGTACGTCGGTAGATTTTTGTTTGTTTACATATTGGTGAACCGTAAACATTTTTTCATCAGAAACTACTAAATTCTCAAGCTCGCCACCAATGTATTTTTGTACTGTTAGGGCTTCAATCTTAGTTCATTTTTAAATATGCATCCCATGCTAAGAGCAGACACATTAAGTCTTTTTCACCAATTTAACTGCGTTTTGTCGTGGATTTTGGCCTGCATTTTCCGAAACATTTATGGTAATGTTGCTGTTCTTCAATGTCTTTCTTAATTGATGATCCAGTTTCACTGTATAACGTGTAATGGTTCGATACACAAACATTTTGTTCACATGTAAATGTCGTAGCTCATTAATAATGGCTGGTTACGATTTTCCAGCCAAATACAAAGCAATTACGCTATTTGATTGCTACAGCAGCGTGAAGTTGGTTACTTTCCAGTGCCAAATACTGTCACACTTACTCTTTTTTCAATTAAATTAACTTAATGGATTATTTTGGAAGCTCATGCCAGTTCACTAAAAACCTCATCAGATCGACAAAGAAGGATTAGCCTATAATAATTTAAAACCGTTTCGTTGGCTATTTGAAACTATGATTCCTAGAGGTTACATCTGCTCTTAAGGTTGAAAACAACGCTTATCATTATTTTGGCTAGATTTCACGTTAACAATTAATTATGAATCATCGACTGAATTGGTGATGTAAAACTGGGTTCAATTTCATTGGAAGAAGATAGTACTGATATCTTACGTTGTTAAGCTATCAGGTAGCAGTTGATCACGCCACAGTCTCCAGTTCGATTCTTGTCGTTGACCATCAATTAACATGGACCCGAAGACCCTAAATTAGGTACAAAACCATTCAATGGGCCACCTTTAATGTGCACCAATAAGTTAAATGTTTCGAGAGGTTTAAGTTGTAACGCGGTTGGAGCCGGTTATGAACTTTAAGCCGTAGATAAAGCCTGATTTCCATTATGAAAAAATACTGACAAAATAGTCAAGGCGGGATAAAAAATATAATTTTTCTTAAAGTGCGATTAAAATAAAAAATATTTATTCAGTACTGAGTAAATTTTTATGTGGTTACTGAGAAAATAATTATAGCAGTACTGACAAAATATATGAAGTATTTTTATTCAGTACTGAAGAAATTTTTTATACGAAAAATAAAGATGGATGATTTTTTATGGTCAATTAATAATTTTAATATTTCGTTTTGTGCCATTCATCTTAATTCATTGTGAAAATAATTGAAATAATGAATAATTATGTTAAGTTTATTTTTTTTTAATTTATTGTTGTAGATTTAAAGTGTATTTTGTCTTTTTTTTTAAACAAAAAAAAAATTGAAATTTATTGGTTATGTTACACGCATCTGTCAAAATATATCCACTATAAAAAAAAGAAAAAAGTAAAAAACTATCTCAGTCACTCTAATGGCATTTTTAATTTTTTTCTCGCTTTGGTTTTTTCAGTAAAAAATACTGACAAAATTGTTTTCATAATGGAAATCAGCCTTAAGTATATTATTGGTAGTGTAACAAATTAGAGTTTGAATTGTTTATTTAATGTTTACAATGTTGACTAATAATGATAATATACTCAAAGTACATTTTACCATCTATTCAGCATAATATTCAATATAATCAATAAATACGACATTATCAATAATTGCAAAAAGTTTAATTTGTATTATGTTGTGAACCGAGTCCACACTGCATCTCTTGCATATAAGTATAGTTATTTTCCTCGGATATTTGATAGTTGTCTCAGATGATGTCAATAATAGTACATGTTATGACTGTTAAGCACCCATTACATGGTCAGTAATAATGTCATTACTTTTTGATAATGACATTAATACTGATCGTATAATGCGAAGTAATGATGAATGATGTTCGGTAATGATGAAAATCCTAATTTTCTGATTTTGCTACATCATAACCGAGAATGATGAAAATAATGTCATTAATATTGAAAACGTGCATACGATATAGAATCGTGTAGGGATTCCATCATTACTTTTTTTTTACATCATTCCAGAGGATCTTGCTCTTTCGATATCTTTTAATTTCTTAAATAAATTCAGAATTTTTTTTCCCCATTATATGTTGAAGAAAGACATATTATCTTGAAAGACATCTATAAAAAATACTACTTAACATTTCCTTTCTGTTATCCGCTAAGTAATGATGAAAATACTGATGCTTTGGAATGACCGTGTAGTGTTAAAAATAATGATACTTACATTACTAGTAATTACATTATTACTGACCATGTAATGGCTGCTTTTAATTCTTCTTTATCATCAGTTTTATGGCAAAATAAGAACAAAAAAATTTCAAAATTTCGACTCGTAATATGATTTATGCAATACGAAACGGGAGATTGCATTTATATACAACTTGCAGTCTCTTTGAAACAGACGTTTCGATGTTTTTGTGACTATTAGTTGACGTAAATAGTTAGGTTATAAAACAAAAAGATAGCGATTGCAGTCTTCGCATCATGTATCAATTTACTGTATAAACTGCGCAGTCTTAATGTGTTTTGACCGACTATAGCTGTATATAAACTGCGCAGTGGCTGAATCTTAACCATACATTCATTTTTTAAAAAAATCTTATTTATGTATTTGAGGAGACCTAGCCTTGAAATTGATATATACAAGACATTAATATACATGACTGTTCGATTTAATATATCGAACATTTTTCGTGTGCCTATATATATAAATTTATGTACACTTCTTAAATAAGAAACTCAAATATTTGCTTGAATTGCTTAATAAAAAAAATAATAATTTGCGGTAAAAAATTTAATTGTATACTCGTATTCTATATTTAAAATTCGCACCGCGTAATTTCAATATTTACACACGATCAAATTAGAACTGTAAATAGTAATTATCTTATTTGTTGATCATCATCTTATATATTTATCATATAAATATACGATAAATAAGGATTGATTGGCAGATGTCTGTCTAATAAATCATGCACCAGGGTTACATACCAGTTCAGATCAATATTTCTTAATTCTTTTGAGAAGTGTTATATTTGACTCATTAATCGAAAAGCCTTAAATCGTTTTTAAATCTCAAGCCAAATATTACAATCCTAAAATTTGCAGTACTGGATTTTTGTATGCTATACTATGGCTTAGATGCCGTTAACGACCCTTACCGCGTCTCAACTGAGATCTTATACGAACCAGTTTCTTAACGATTGGTGCACATTGTAGGTGGTCAGCCCAACGAATGTTTTTAACACACAAACTCGTTTTTAAGTCATCCGGTTGCATGTTAATTTTTGATTAACGGCGAGAACCGAACTCGAGATCGCGGCGTGATGAGAAACCATCTCTTAACCATTAAGCTACATCCAGCGACCATGTTCAATATCCGTATGCATACAGTACGCTAGTATTAATGTTCAATATCCGTATGAAATTATTATTTCATTAAATCATAATATTGAATAAAATGTATCACATGTTGTGAACTTTGGACTACAAATAATTTAACAAAAATTATAACTTTTGAACTTATTTTAACGAGTACGTTGATTTATTTTAACCGAAAAAAAGTAAAACAAATTATTATTAAATTATCATTTCCGGGGAACATTTTGATAAACTCAAACGGTTCTCTATATAGTTTTTTCTGCTCATCCGGTTGATCGATATCATTTAAAATGACATGTTACATCATATTTTAATTTAATGTTCAATTGTCAGTCAATAGAAATTATTACATGTTGAATAGGTAGTGAGGTTACTACACGATTAAATTACATAATTTTCCACTTTTGTATTCTCACTTTGCGACTACACAAATGGCAAATATTGATCAATTATCGTTCAAATAAGATCACAATAAATGCAAAATATGCAGTATGGTTATTGTTGTATAGTTTTAGCTGGGTGACTGCAAAAAGGAGTCACACAGTTAAAACTATATGTTATAAGTAATAGACTTAAAAAAGAATCAGTAAGGGAATATGTCCAAGCTTTACATGCTTTTCAGGTTTCCTACTGAATAGGTAACGGCATATCAATATGTTTTCCCGCGCCTTTATATTGTATTTTTCATTTCGTATTGGCAAAGTGATTTTATTTTTATTAATTGTTTATTTTAGCGATTCCTTCAGCTGACACGAAATTGATCGCACTTGTTACGATTAAATTAAACTAGAACAGTTCTTAAAAACTAATTTAACCTATATAAAAAAGACTACGTCTTGCTACTTAACTTTCTTATTAGGTCACTGGCTAGCCCTTAAACCACAACAATTAAAAAAAGTTAATTCTGGTAATTTCGGACATTCAAATATTTGTCTAACTTGATAAAAATCAAATTAATTATCTATTCTGAATGAAAATGTTCAAAAACAACAGCAAAGACTCAACGCAAAATTGTTTAGTATTATACCAACAAGAGAACCAATAATATAATTTGTCAAAGCTATTTACTGAAATCAATGATAGTTATTTATTAAAAGTTTGACAAATTGGCTATCCGTAACACAAATAATTAACATTGGGCGTATCCAGCACGTTGAGATCTCACTTAAAAAAGTAGATATCTCACATCTCAATGTACTGGATGCAAAATATCTTACTAAAAAAATGTAGAAAATCTCACTATTTAGTGAGATATGAAATTTCTATCTACATTTTGTAGATATTTTATGGGTTGAGTCTCTGCTATTTTTTGACAGCTAAATTGTGAAGTACAGAAGAAACAATTCATCAATTTAAATATAAAGAACGAAAAGCAATCGTAAATTCGCAATGGACACAAATAAATGCGAAAATAATATGTAAAATAGAATAATATGTGTTTTATATGACAGCTCTGAATAACAGCTTAGTTAAGACCTAAACCCAACATAATATATAGATTCTACATCCAGCACACTAAATGATAGTCTACAATTGAGACTATTCTACATTGTAGAATATCTAATAAGTAGATCTCAACGTGCTGGATACGCCCATTGTTACCCAACACTTCTAAATTGAATTTATTTAAACAAATTATTAATTATAACTTTAACTTGTCCTTCAAAGAATACGAGTTTTTTCGATCCGCAAAGTGACATGAAATTTAACGAAACTGAACGAAAACCTTTTTAAGAATTGCTGATCAAAAACATCTTTATATTGCTTTCTTACTTAAAGCTATTACTTATTTCCGATAATAATATAATTCATGTATATCGAAAGAAGCAGCATGATTTGAGTATTTTTGTTCTTGTCATTTGGTATGTCAAGATCAAAAGATGTTATAGTTCGTTATTGACAACTAATGACAAAATACCTTTCTATACTCTTTTATGTTTTCCATAAAAAACCAAAGATGGCACCGGCTTGGGTTTTGAGTATATTTTTTATATTGTGAAATGATCTATTACTGACGTTTAATTTTAACCGACTAGGTTACGAACTTAAATTATATTACGAAACTTTCAGTCGGCTTTAAAAAAATTATTTACGTTTTGATTTTATTTTACTCTACTAGATGACTAATCCTAAATTATGGTTGTTGTCTATGGCATCGATAGTAAAAGTATCAAATAAATAAAAAATTCTAAAAAAAGTTCAAATAAATAGCCTGGTTAGATGGCTTATTTTCTATTTCACTCTTGCAAAAAATCCTAATTTGAAATTTATGATATAAATATTTTCTGGTCTAGTCGTATTTTTGAGTGTAGCCAATCTAAATAAATTGTCATAATGTTTTTGACAACTGTTACTGTCAAAATAAAACTTCTGTCAATATAAGTTAAGGCCGATTTAGACTTGCCAACATTTTTCCACATCATTTTTTGTTGCTTCAAAAAAGCTACGCACAGTATAAAAAATGCCTATAAAAAGGGAAAAATTATAAAATAAAAATGTCGTCGTGCTATAATTTTTTTTCATTTGAATATATTTTTTGAAAGTTAGTTTTTGTGTTTTCAAGTAAAAATAAAAATTGAGATGGTTTTAAGGATTATGAATGAGTTATACCAGAACCGACTAAAATAAAGATGGCTCTGGTTATACATATATTTCATGTAATTAAAACGTATATATATGTTAAGAAATGTTAACAGTTGACACCACAATCTAAAATCGTGACGGTATATCATAAACTAATTTTTCTGCAAAGCTATAATGTATATGGATGTGTAATTAGCATCTGTTGGATTTGAACGAAAGTGGGTGTTTCCTGATTAAAGTTGGTAAGAATCCAACAAGAGCATATTGGTAGCAAAACAATTTAGGATTAGAACATTTAGCCGGAGTCAAGATACATTCATTCAAGATGCCATGGGATTGTTTAGTTTCGATAACCTAGATTAAGATACATATAAATACATAAGGAGAAGTTACAAATACAGCAATGAGTGAGTTTTAGTATCATTAATCAGGTATCGCAGTGCCACAATTATTTAAAAAACCGACTAATTTACACCAACTTCAAAAGATTTTATTCGATATTATTTGCAATCTAATAAAAATTCGTGAAATGATAAGTTTTATCATAAAGCATTTTTAATAAACCACGTTATATCACGACATAAACTCTCGTTGACCACTTCCAAGTTTCACCATTTCGTTATATTTTCCTCTCGTCATGTCTTGCGCTTCTTACGGCCGTGGCCAGATCATTGAAGGCTTTACCTATTAGTTTTTATTCAAAGTTCTTTCTTTGATCCGTGTGTAGCTCTAATGGTCCTCTAATCCTCTAGTATTCAAAATTTAAAATAAATTTAATTTAATTATCTATAAAAACTATAATAAAAAAGTATTACCATTTGACAGTGGTTTATTATTTTTCTACTATAAACATATAACGTCTACCTAGCGAAAAATAATTGGAATGTTTTCGTTTTGTACTATAAAAATATAAAAAAAATTTTATTGTTATCATAAAAGATACTCGATCCGACTATAGGTGCGTTCGTTTGTGGTGAATTAACTGAATTATCTAAATTACTGAAGCGATTTGCGCGTTCGTTTGTCACGCTTTACTTCAGTTAAAAACAGTTGAGCAACTGATTTATCTGAATAATATTTTTGCTTGTGTAGATAAATCACAAATGATTACTACAGATAGCCGAACTATATGGAGAAATCATGTATACTAGACTGAAATAAGAGGAAATAATTGTACCCTGGAAGAAAAGGCTATAATTGAATTTTATTGTCTCTTTCATTCTTTTAGCATTGATATTACGATAAATATAAATTTTAGTTTGTATATAAATTTTGTATAAAATATGACGAACTCATTTACTGTCATGAATAAAACTAATCGCAGTGGCATGAAACATTTATTTGATTTCATGTATGTATTTGAACTTAGTTTTATAGATTTGATTGAATTTTATTTATCGTAATATCAATGGTAAAGAAATGAAAGAGAAAATAAAACTCAAATATAACCTTTTCCTCCAAGGTACAATTAATTCCCCTTATTTCAGTCTAGTATACATGATTTCTCCATATAGTTTGGCTATCAGTAGTAGTTATTTGTGGATAAATCATATAATTGTTTTTCTTGTTTTTTGACATTTTGTTTTTTAGGCACCAATTCGAAGAAAGAGAAAAATTAATTCAAAGGAAGAATACTATAAACTTAAAAGTGAAAGGCTTAAAGAAAAATCGGGTAAAGAAAAGGAATTATTAAATTCAAAAAGGAAAAAGTTGAATTGTTGAATCAATTAATTGAAAAAATATAGATATTTTTGTTATTAATATCAAAAAAATTGAATGAAGTCTGATATTTTGTGATATTGAATTAAAAATATATATTTATAAGTATTAAGATGATTTGTTTATTATTATTTAATTAAATTTGCACATTAATTGTCGACTACTGGTCCGAGTATTTCGAGAAATGTCCTCTGGCTCAAAATATTGTGGTTGGTCCCGCGTTTCAGTTATTAACTCCTCTTCTTCGCTACCTTCCCTGCTACACAAATTATGAAGCACGATAGCATCCAAAGTTGCTCTTATAATAAACTCTCTGTTTACATTTTTTAAATTTTAATTGATTGTAATATTAATTTCTTAATAATATTAATGATTTAAATTTAAATTATTTTATAACACAAGCAAAGCTACACGAATTTAATAATTTGACATTTATCTGAATTTTAGCAAACGAACGATCAATTCAATTCAGTAGCTTAATTATCTGAATAGTAACTCAATTAACGGAATAGTAACTCAATATATATTCAGTTAATTCACTACAAACGAACGCACCTTATATTTAATGGTATGTTTTACGTTTTTGCTCAAACAATAGCTCAAAAATAAAATAATAAAACCCAACAAAATAATGTTTGTTTATATTTCTGTTATTCTTTTTCTAATAAAAATCGCAATGTACTAATCGCTTCTTTTTCCAAACATTTTTTGTTGCCAACATTGTTGTAAAGTCTAAATCGGCCTTAAGTGAAATCAATTCGAATGGTTGTGCTTACTTATAAAAAAAGGCGGAGAATAAGTAAATAAATTCGAATTAAGTATCACTTTCGAAAATAACTTTAGGTTTATGACGTGAGAAAGTTCGTTCTTTTTCTCTCTAACGGAAAAATACTAACAAAGCTAATTTACTTGATTTTATTTTGTTTTTGGTTAAGTTATTTGACATTTTTCGGTACATAAAATTTTTGAAATCGTTTTCGTAAACTGTTTTCCGTTACAATTGCTCTATTTTTTTAAGTATTTTGTGGCGTGCGAACAGCTGATTCAGCGTTTCGCTTAAGGAATGAATAATACGATTTATGAAATGGTGTCCCCCTTTTGCCCTCCTTGAGTATTTTTTGTACCGTACAAAGAAGTTCCTATCTTTTTCGAGGAAAGCCACATTTTGATAATGATATCAACCAATTTACTAATTGCTGTTCTTCTTTTTTTGACAAAATAGAATCGGGCCCATTTTTATAGGACCTTCGTGATATTGCCGGTTAGACTGACGGATATGCATTCCATTATTTAATTTCATTTAGTGCCCTTGCTAAAGCTTATTCAATTTAATTACGAATTTTTCTTTTTGTATTCATTTTATCCGTTGCCATTAACTATAAAAATTTGGTAGGGATCTTATTGAAAAGTGGCCTTCAACATGGGTGACGGCTGGATTTAGACATATCTATACCCTATCTTAACGAAAGTTTTTACATAAAACTATTAATTCGGCGTCGGTTTGTTTTTCGTATATATGATGGTAGTTGGTCACATGCGTTAACACCATCGGTTTTAACTAATTATTATTCATCAAAAAGTTCCGATCTGAACCCAAAATCCATCAAGACTGATTGACATAGGTTATATATCATTATAAATGTATTAAATTATGACAATGCATTATAGCGTGTTTGCAATACACTAACATGAGTAATATATATTTTAATTAGTCCTCCATAAATTAAAGTGAAATTAAATTGTGCTAAGACTTTTATGAATGAATATTTTTTCTATATGAGTTTTCTATATACGAGTACAAGTGTGTGTCTGTATAGTAAACGTGTATAGTATTAAGATTGCGCACTACATTTTTAAATATACTGAATAAAATTACAATAAGTTTATTGACACGAGTGTAATATACATGACGTACAAGTTTACATTAATGATTATATATAGGTACGTACGAGTACTTCAGACTATTTCGATTTATGTACAATAAGTAGATGTGTAAACAAGTTGAGTTGATTGTATGTATGTGATTTCAATAAGTACTTAATTTTTAGTTTAGTGTCATGTGTAATCATTATATATTATATAGTCAATTGTAGTTATCTTTAAGTATGATTTTAGATGTTTATTGTTGCGAGAAAAGTTAGTTCCCACTTCAGCTGTTACCTTATGTGATTCCACATACACCAACGAATCAAAACTTAAATTAAACCCGTAAATTTACCGTTCCTTTTAACAGTTCGACTAATCTTATAATAAAACTTTGAATATGTATATATAATACACTTTTGTATATAAATTGTTTAAATTAAATTTTGCGGTAGGCACATTATGTATGAATTAATTTAATAGAGGTGTAAAAACCTATGAATATTACTGAAAAAGTATTGATTTGTTTATTGTAAATGTGTGTTAAATATATCTATCTATTGGGTATGTCCTAACAAGTTTTGAGATTATAAAAGTATGAGTATGCAGTTAACAGATTCTGATTCATCTTATATAGCAATATAATAGATCTCATTTCCATTTCCGTATGTTACTGATAATTTCATTAAAATTGGTATAAAATTCATAAGTGGGATTCCATTTACTGATAGTTTTGAATCGCATTAAAAATAATACAATATGTCATTTTAAAATCTGTTTAATGCTGTCGTATTTTTCTTGCCTCAGAACATTAACGTTATTAACAGTCGCTTTTCAATTGATCAACCGGTAGGACCCGCTAGTAGTTCGATTCTTATCTTTGCTAAATAAACCATAGCAATGATATGAACCGAACTACTTGTGGTACTAGAAGTTGGTTGATTGAAAAGCTAGTAATACATACTGCCGGTAACCTATATTTTTACCCCTACTCAACCACAAATCGGCAATGTTTCACAGTGTAAACCGACTTATGTTTCAATCTCTATGAAGTTCTACTATTTAACTCTTACTATAAACATGTACAAATAGAGTCACTTAATGAAATCGGCTAAACCTCCTTAAACGGAATTTATATGTCATGTTGAATATTTGTTCAAGTTCTGTTTGTTTTGATTTATGTCAATTGAGTTTTGCATAGTTCTCATTATAGAGTGCTGCACCGAATATGATTTATAATAGAAAATACAAGTATCTGATAATAATGAGACTATTTTGGGCCAAAAAAAATTAATTTTTTAACTTAGTCGCCTTTTAGCTCGATACACTTAGTCCCAATGTTTTTCAAATTTTTCGATCCCTTCCGAATAATACGATTTCTCCAATCCTACAAAAAAGTCGTTTGTTGCATCGATGATCTCTTTATTACAGCCGAACCTCTTTCCGACGAGCCATTTCTTCAAGTTCGGAAACAGAAAATAGTCACACATGATTAAGTCTGAATAATATGGCGGATGTGGAAGTAATTCAAAGCGAAATTTTTGGATTTTGGCCATGGCAACTATACACGTGTGCACCTGTGCATTGTCTTGATGGAAGAGAACTTTTTCGTCAATGAAACGGTCCAATAAGGTGCAGTAATATTCGTGGTTTACAGTTCTCTCCTTTTGAAGGTAATCAAGTCACGTAACATCCCAAAAAACTGTGTGTTTACCAATAGAAGTCAATTGTTTAGACGGTTGTTTGGTCTCCCGTGTATAGTGATGGATCCATGTTTCATACACAGCTTTGAAAAGACGCAAAACTCCGTTTTATGTCTCTTCAAAAAAAGCCGAACCTACGAAGTTGTCTCATGTGTACGTTTTTGGTCGATTGTAAGCAAACGCGGCCCCCAGATGCCTTCTATCTCTGCTATCTCAGCACTTTTACTCTGCGGTCTTGTAATCCGCATCATGGATTTTGTCAACCAATTTTGTTGTGTTGACTTCATTTGGAGTCCTGAACGTTCGGCATCAGTTGTGCTTGTACGACGATAACGAAAATCGGTAATCTACTTGTGAACCATTTTAATCTATCTGAAGAGTCTCCATAATATTTATCAAGCTTTAATTTGGTTTGCTAATAGTTAATCCAAAATTTTAATGTGGTCTAGTGACAGATGGTATTGACACTTGACATCTGAGATTTGCGATTGTGGCCCCTTTTCTTGCAATTTTACCAGATTTCTCACTCCTCCCTCGTTTATACGGTTTATATTGATATCTGTATCACATTCAATCTTATTTTCATTTGGACCTGCTCGTTTTGCTATACTTAATCCTATATAGGCTTGTTTGTTTGCTGTTGATATTTACAAATATTTTTTGGGTCGAACTTATTCCTTAACATATTACAAGTGTAGTGACGATTGTTTCACCATTTTTCGTTTCACATTTTCACTGATGATGTTCAAATTTATATAAATAGCGAGTTAGATCAGCATTCTATTGTTAGTAACATTTCTCAGATTAACGAGGATTTAGGTAGGGTATATACAATATAATTGGTCGGTCATCAATGGGCTCGTTTAAAATACACTGTCAGAAATTTTACACATAACTCACATAAGATGGCGATTAAGTTAGACTTAGTAGAAAGATATTTGAATTACTTGACTGTTTGTATAAGGTGCATTCACTCGTTTTATTTTCGGAATAAGGAAATTTAACCATATTCATCCTATTAACTAGACTGGTTCTTGGATGTAGCCATCTATGGAATTCTATTGCATTCAGTATTAGGAGCTTGCGGTCTGCTGAGACGTCTATTCAAAATTACTTGAATTTCATGGTGGAGTGACAGTATAGGTTACGCTTAATTGCAAGAGTTTTGAATGAGGTTGGGCTCAAACTGGAATATATTTGCCCGGCGTTGATTTACTTATACTACACACTTTAAGCCTGAAATTTACATTAAATATAAAAAAAAAATTAAATATTTAAGTAAAAATTTTAACAGATCGAATTATTTATGAACAGCTTGCCATTATATATGTACATAGAGAATATACAAATAGAAAAAAATTGTTAATCGAGTTATTTGAAGTTTATGAATTAAAAAGTAGTTTTAACGAAATTGAAAAATAAGTAACTTAATTGCCTTCATAATATGCAAATTTTTTCATAGGTAGTAAAATATAAATTGACACATCGTAACAGTTCGAGTATTTTAAGAAAAATAAACTATTTAATAATAAAAATTATTTGTAATAATTATTACTCAACTATATACATAAATGTAATATTGGTTAATTTTCAATTTTGTTTATTTTCTATGTTTAAAAAATTAATCAATTAAATTAACAAACATAAATTAAATTAATGATTTTATACGTTCATATAAGCGTGCATATCGATATAACCATATACCAACTAAATAAATGAGTAATTAAAAATTATTGAAAAAACACTTTAATACTTGATTGGAATTGAAATACCGTAAAAGTTTTTAGGAAATAGTAATAGTAGTATTTTTCAAAGCAAATCTCTTGTCAGTCAAAAACTGTAATATTTTTGGAGGTTATGTTCCTCAGAAGTTATCCGTCAGTTTGCATCGCTAACTCAACAACAGTGCTTCAAATCATTTTATTTGACTTTTGGCGACGAAGCACCATCCTTCGTTAGTGTTTATAATTAGTACAATGAATTTAAACGCGAACGATATTCACTCAAAAATAGGCCTCGTGAAAGTAGTCCAAAAATAGCTGCTGTGGCAGAAATATCGATTTGCTATGAAAAAACTAATGAAAGAGCATCTTCATGTTTTATCGAGGCATGCCTAGATTGCTTAAGGGCATTTATCACATCATCGTACATACGAATTTACATGAAGTATGCATACGAACTTAACTTTGTGTTGATTGGTGCCGCCAAATGCTTGAAATATTCGTTGGAGGTACTTCCAAAAACGTATATACAAGATCGTGGCAGGTGACACATAACAAACAGTATTACTTCACTAAAACTTTTAAACTAATGGGTAATCCTGCATACAGTCCCAACTTGACACCCAAGGACTTCTTCCTGTTTCCAATAATCAAAGTCTTCAGTATACCATTTTGCAGATACGAGTACCATCTAACCCACTCCAGAGGAATAGCAGCTACAATTTGATCGGGTGAAGTAAAGTGACATCATAACTTTTGTTGCTTATATTTAACGGGTTGATTTGCTCCTGTTGGGCTCCATACCATATGACTTTGGACTTCATCATAGCTACAGTAACGTCATCGGTGGATGATTTAATCGACCTTCTCGGGGCTCATTCTCTTGAAAATCTTTAGAGTCGGTACAATCATTCCATATGCGTTTTGGCATTCATTGAAGTGGTTTTAGTTTACTCCAAAAACCGAATTTCTGCTTGCGTTGTTAGCGGAATTGCGTGTGATTGCGATCTTCAGCTATTTTGCGTTTTATCGTCTCCATTTTAATCGATCGTTCTGAATTTCAAAGAAGTCTCATAAAACAATTGCAAAGGATTTTTTTTCTAAAATATTTAAGGGTCGCCTACTATATGCGAACTTTTGTTACTCCTCGTACATTTACTAAAATTATGAACTAGGCAAAGATACTTATTCAAAGGGTGTACAATTGAGATATATAATTAGGTAGAGAACATTACTCTATTGACAATATATCAAATATTGAATGTTAGTCACGGTGAGGTTTGAATTGGCTTCAAAGATTGTTGGTAGATTTCAAATAAGATTCCTGTTTATATTTCGGTGCTTTTTGAGAAGTAAGATAACGTGTTTTTTTTTCATTTAAGTTATTATATTGTGTACAACAATAAAGGTTAGTCTGATTGTTAATGTTAAATTGAAGTATATATGTGCCAAATTAGTTATCTTACCATAGCAGACTTCCATTTAAATGAACAGGATCGATCAACTAATACGACTTGAGTTTGACCTTTAGTATTATTACATTCAATTCGGAACATTATCTAAACCCATTACGACATAATGGCTATGTTTTATACTTAAATTTGATACGTGCAATATTGTACATTCCAGGATGATGTACGATTTCTGCAAATTCAAAATATACCTGCTTAAGTCAATCCACTATTGTTTATACCTTTATCATCTTATATATATCATCGTTACATACCTTGTTGATCTTGAAATTTTGCTTTGTATAGAACAACTTTCGAGGGTCTTTGACATTAATATATTTTTAGCCGGAACTACACCTTTATGCCAACGGTTGTAGATCAATGGGTTAGAGAGTTTCTTTTCATGCCGCGGTCTCTAATTCAATTCTCGTCGTTGACCAAAAGTTAACATGCTCCGGATGGCATAAAAAGCAATTGTTTGTAAGAAGCATTCGTTGGGCTGACCACTACCTATAATGCAACAATACGTATAAATGATTTATGGTTTAATTTTATAGGAATATACTTGAAATATGGAGAAAGCTCACAGAAATCGATATAGCTTTCCGCATTTAGATTTCAAAATAATGTTACAGTGTGTGATTTAAATAACTTTCTTAATACGATTTGTTTTTGTATCATTTCAGTTTCATTCGAAGAAACAAAATTACGGGATATTTTAAGAGGGGTGAGCGGTATATTTAAAAATGGACAGCTATCAGGGATTATGGGACCATCAGGTGCTGGCAAAAGTAGTCTTTTAAATGCTATTTCCGGATTAACGTAAGTATATTAATACAATATATGATCTACATTTCTTTTCTACACCCATACTCAATTCCATTTGCACCTTGTAAAAGTGTACAGAATTCAAAATGTTCTTATTATTTATAATATATAAATACATAATAAATCATTCATTAAACAATTCACTATTAACAAGTAATATTATCTGTGGGTAATTCATTTTGATTGTTAAGGTCAAACTGGCAAGTTTAATTTACATAATATGTATGTAAATAAATAGCAGTGTTGGTAATTTATTGTAACTTCGGTGACATTGAAGCTGGGTCCACTGAAGGTGTAGATATATATATAGCTTATCTAATATACATATTGTAATAAAAAATCACTTTGAATTAAATCAAGATCAATGGTCGCCTATATACATATAAAGTTATTCAACTTCCGTATATTTTATGAGTTATTGATCTATAAGGTAATCGTTTTGGCATTTAGAAATGACATAAATATATACCCCCCCAACTTATTGAACTTGTATTTTGCAGTTCATTCGGAAATCGATTAAGCAAGAATTGGTTTTGTTATTGTATATAGTTGATGCACAGCTCTACAAATTTTATGAATGTATAATTTAAGTTTTTGCCTAAAACCATATAACAGTGGCAATCGAAATACCTCCTATACGAAGATAAAATGTATAAGAAAAACTTGAAGTATTGAATAGTTCAAAGTACAACAACCTTTCAGTGTATGTATCATCACTGTTCGTACGAAGAATAAAACAACAGTTTTCTGCACAATATATCATTCATATATTTATCTGACAAGAAACGATGAGATGGATTTCTTTACAGGATTATTTTGATATACGACAATAAACCAAAAGTTAAGAATTATCTTAAGTGTAACAAAGACTTAAGATGTAGTA
The DNA here is from genome assembly GCA_963932295.1 of Tipula lateralis. Lineage (NCBI taxonomy): Eukaryota > Metazoa > Arthropoda > Insecta > Diptera > Tipulidae > Tipula > Tipula lateralis. The sequence goes on from OZ010738.1 coordinate 41,982,287, forward strand.
CATAACGGGTGCGCCATCTTTTATGTCCTTATGTGAGATATTTTTATTCAATTTGGTCCTTTGCAATTTATTTGGGCTAGTTTTTGAATACATCAATTAAGTAGCCGCCTTTATTGGTAAGATCAAAATGTGCCGTTTTTGCTGCGTTTTGGCTACGTTTTGGTTATATTTTCGAGAACCTCGGGCGGTATAGCGATGATTTTGGCACGAATGTTTGTACACCTGCAAGCCTTTGCTTTTCAAATAACCCCACAAAAAGAAGTCCGAAGGGGTCAAATTTAGAGGTCTGTATTTCTGACATCTACCGTCCAAGGAATTGATACATAAGCTGAATTATTTGTTTTGCAGTATGGCATGGCGCACCTTGTTAAACCAATACCATCGAAATTTGCTTACAGAAATCAGGTGTAAACCATTCGAACGACTGTTTGTCAAGCTACGATGACGGTCTGTCGGTATATTATTATTTGTATTAATAATGCCAAAATGCCCCGCAGAAATTCTGAGCGCGTCGACAATACGACACTTTTGAGTTCTGGCATACTCTCACTGACCGCTTCAACCATAGTTCATTGAAATGTCTTGATCGTTGATGAACATGTTGATAATCTCTCACTGTCTCGAGACCAAACAACAAAATTCGACACCAAACGGCGAAAAGTGTTGGCAAACGGGTTCTGTTGGCCACTATATTTTCAACTATATGCAAGTTGAGTTAACACAATTGAAGGACTAACTGTGACTATTTCGGTTAAAATTGTATTGAATTTGACGTTTCTAAAGCATGTGTAATCAAGTCAATCGGTTGACAAATGTTAAACTTATTCAATGTTTACATACCGTTATAATAGATGGCGTAACCTGTATATGTAGAAGTCACTAAATTAAACTATAAATATAAATTGGATACTATGTGTTGGTTAGTTGTGCGTATATCATTATGGTCGTACTCTCTTTAAATATGAATTCATCTATATTCAACCATAGTGTTCCAGCAATGGTCTCAAATCTAATTTTTGCCGTTGAGCGTCAAATATCGATTTTTATAAAATGACGTAAGTTTATGTGATAAGTGGCATCAGATTATCATTTGATTTTGGTTGCACTATAATCGGCCCAAGCATAATTTTGTTAATTAATACCAATTTCGGGACTGAGAGGGTTTGTCTGGGAAGGGATGTCACAATAGGCCAATCGAGCTTGAAAAAAGCTTGCCGGGAAAAAATATATAAATTCCGGCTTTCTCGAAAAAATATCTCCCGTCATCATTGATTTCGGTAGTAGTTTTCGATATCAGCTAAACTCATAATGAATGTATATTATAAAAACATTATAAAAATATTTTAAACAATTACTAAAATAACTGATCGTATAAGATAAATTTTACCATAGTATTTTTGTTGAATTTCATCATTCTCAACCTTAACATCTTAGGCAACAGATAGAAGACAGTAACTTGATATACTAAATATCATTCAAAGGAGTGAATAAATCAAGGTTACAATTCTAGTTCATTAAACTAGAAAAATTACATTGAAGAAACGATCCATTGTAATTTCATTATATTAATTATACCTGTTAACTTATATCCAACTTTAAAGAAATCACCATTCACAATTTCACCTTGAAACTTATTTCATCCTACCAACTTGTTGTTAGTACAATAACTTAAGTAAACTTTATAACTTTATATTGAGTTCGTAAACACGAAAACAAAATCGATTATCTTGAACTTGAATCTTGAAACATTATTATTCTTATTTACCTACTTACATGTATCTCGGAAGGGTAAATAATAATAAATATATATTTGCTGTGGCAATTACAATTACTTCGACTAATATTTAATGGAATGCCTGGTATAAAAGTCAGGGTTTAAAAAAGGAATTCCTAGTTCCGCAAACTTAATATCTGTCATTGTATATCAATTTCATCAATACTTAATTGATAAGGTTGCCTTTATTTAATGTCGATGAAACCTTTTATAATTATATATGTTTCTTATTCAATAAGAAATAATTAATTATTATAAATTAATTAATTAAAATTATATTTCTCAACTCAAAAATATAGGACTAATGGTGTCGAAGGCGTTATTAAAATCAATCGAAAAGCATCATGTTATATTACACAAGAGGATATGCATCGACAATTGCTGACGGTAGGCGAATTAATGGAATTGGCATGCCGATTAAAGCTCAAGAATGACTCAGGTAATAAATAATTCACTATATATAGTTGACACGCCATCTTATAATTAACATAATACAACAATACATTATTCTTATTCTCAGATTGTCATTCACACGAGCAAATTATAGCAGAAATATTATCGAGCTTAAATTTAAATCATCGACAAAATGTGACACCGGGCCAATTGAGTGGCGGTGAAAAGAAACGTTTATCAATCGCACTAGAATTAGTGGCAAATCCGACTATATTTTTCTTAGACGAGCCCACTAGTGGACTTGATGATGTAACAGCCGTCCAATGTATACGTTTGTTGAAGGAACTCGCACGACAGGGACGAACCGTTGTATGCACAATTCATCAACCATCAGCAGCAACGTTTGCGCTATTCGATCAAATCTATGTGATAGCTAGCGGACAATGTGTTTATCAGGGTACACCAAAATCTTTAGTTCCACTACTAACGAGCCTCGATATGGTATGCCCATCACATTACAATCCGGCCGATTATATAATTGAATTGTGCGATTCGGACGATTGTACAATACCAATGCTATGCGATACATTTCACAATGGTAAACTACAATGTATTCATTTAGAGGATTCGATAAGTGGAATTGTTTCGTATCAAATTAAATCGCCACTCACATCGATGATAATGGAGAAGACGAAATCACCGGGTGGTACACTATTGCAAAAGATGAAGGCATTTTCGAAATTGTTGCACAGTGACTATGCAATGTCAAGTTTTAATCAATTTATCATTCTATTCAAAATGATGATGACGATTATATTTCGCAGTCGAACGGTATTTTGGATACAATTGTTTCATCATGTACTCTGCGGTTTTGGTATTGGGCTGATATGCTTTGATGCGGCTGATGAAGGTGAACGTATGTTCGATCATTTGAAATACTGTATGGGGGTTACATTTTTTTTGGTTTATACTCAAGTTATGGTGCCCATATTGAGTTGTAAGTATTTGTTTATTTTATTTTACTTAGCTCTTCATACGCCGATGTGAACCAAATTAATAATAAAGCTTTTAAGTTCTCCTTGTTTTGAATATAACAATTCATTGTCAATTTTTTCAGCAATTCTGGCGTAATGTTCGGAGGGTTGGTATCTAAGTTTATCAAACGATACCGAAATGAAACTGATTGAATCGTTGGAATAGATCGTTGGAACTGATTGAATCGTCGTTCGTGTCTCGCAGGCAAATACTTAGAACTATCCGTTTCACCGAAGCTCTAAAATTGAGTTTGTAATTATTGCAACCAAATAATTTAAAAAAATCATCTCCCAAAAATCATCATAGTAGTTCCCAACCTTGCCTAGATTGAGAATAATGGATTGTAAATAAGTCTGCTAAAATTCAATTCGTTTTCGAAATGGATCGTACCTAAGTAATCAGGTTGTAAATCAATTCAAAAATGGTCAAATTAAATTAAATCACACGACTCACTTTTCAATATTTATTGAATTTCTATTTTATGTAAATTTTTTAACATTTTCTGAGAACGATGATTATTTATTTCTTTGTATTTCATAACAAACCATTTATGCTATTACACGACTTTTGTATTTATTATTCCCATTTTAATAATACATTTATATGTTAACATCATCTTATCTTAATATGTTCATACGTTGAGAATTTGAGATCGTCGATTTCGTAACCTCATCTTATAATTTTTGCACAGATATGAAAATGTTGTGTTCCAATTTCCAGACGCTTGACTACATAAATTGTTTATATTTTTAGTTTGTTAGTGTACGATTTGGAATAAATTACAGAAAATGGTGTGTCACAATTTATTAGGTAGTTTAGTTGTCGCACCTAAGAAAGTGAAAATCAGGTCAAAAAGAAAATTTGCATGCATTTTACAGATTTATTTCTTGTTTATGTATAGAGCTGAGTGTTATTAATCTTAAGTGACTTCTCTTATACACATAAGAGAAAACAATTATAATCAATTATACATAATTTTATGATTACATATTTACAGATCCACAAGAGGTGAAAATTGTAAAACGAGAATGTTTTAATCGATGGTACAGCCTACTACCGTATTATGCTGCCATGACATTATCGCGCGTTCCTCTACAGGTAATTGATCTCAAATAAATTATAAATTAATCCGTAATTAATTGATTTTACATTTTTCAGTTCATTTTCAATTTAATCTTCCTGGCTCTTGTCTATTTCTTATCCGGTTTGCCCCGAGAATTATGGCGATTTGGTTTGTTCACCCTAACCTCGATGATAACATCGTTCGTCGCTGAAGGTATGGGCTTGTGGATTGGAGCTACGTTTAGTATTACAAATGGATGTGCTGTTGGGCCAATGTTTATCGCGCCATTTTTGGGACTTGCAATTTATGGATTCGATTTTGCCCAACAAATTCCAGTTTTAATGAATATTGCAATGAAATTTTCATTCGTTCGCGGCAGTGTTATATCGCTCGTATTTATTGTATTCGGATTTAATCGTAAAAAATTGAATTGTCACGAAAATTATTGTCATTTCGATGATCCAAAAGTTTTATTAAAATATTTAGACATTGAAAATTTATCGCTGTTATCAGAAATTAGTATTTTGTTAGCCATTATGGTATTCTTTAGAATATTATGTTATATTAGCTTAAGAAAACGATTTCATAGCTAAAAAGTATTTATTTTGTTTGGCTTAAGTATTCCATAAAAACCTAACAATAATGAACCGAAATGTCGATAATTTTTTTTATATTAATATGTAGCTTTAAGTACTTAAACTGTGGTATAGTAATTTAGGATTTTAGACAATTAAGTTTAATTTATAAGACGGTGAATGGTGCTATATTTAAATAATAATAAATAATTATTATAATTTATACAAATTTTTATATGTATGTTCAAATGAAGGAATAAAATGTCCGGTAAATAAAGAAAGATTTGAGTTTTTACAATTTATATACAAATATTTATTTATTTTTCTGAATTCAACAAATTATATGAAACTAAAGTTAATCCACAGATAAAACATGTATTTGGAATTTTTCTGTCTGAAAAAATTTCATTTATATCTTCTTCAGTTAGGCATTGCCTTTTGCATTCGTGGCACCAACGAGATTTAAAATTAGGTATCTAGAATAAAGACGAAGAGTTTATTAATTATTTGAACATAATGTATTTATGAAACCGACCTACCTGCATTTGCGTTATAAAGCACCTATCATTCTGATGTCCATCGTCACAAATAAGTTGTTCATTTGATATTGGATTAAAACAATAATTACACAATTCTGGTTCATAAGCATCTAAATAAACAGTTGTTTCCAAGAGTTGCTTAATTTCGGGATGCAAATTTTGTTGAATTTTATCAAATGGTTCCAAATCGATTGTATCACGCGAAAATTTCAACAGAAAAATTCGCAAACATTTGGCCGCTTGAATTTGTGCTTTTGATATAAAATTTTGTTTTTTATAAAAATTATTTAAATATGAAAAATTATTTATCGCCAATATTGTTTCGATGATCGTGGTACAAATTTCAAAATACTTTAAATTGGCCAATTGTCGTTTTTCACTGCGAAAGCGGAAGTAACCAGCTTTTGTTCCGAATACAACTAATTTAAGACGCAAACGATAAATATACTCTTCGGTCAGACTAATATTGTCAGAGATTGAACCCATAAAATCGTCATTGATTTCTTTTTTGTGCCAAAATAACTGACGAATCGTTTCGATGGCATCGTAACAGGTTGAGAGATTATATGATTTATTAGCTTTTAATATTTCAAGAGGGTCATATGCATTAAAATGGCAAATAATAAGGCTCGTAGGACAACGAAGTTGCAAATGATCAAAATCAATTACTGGATTTACGGCAAACATTACGAGGCATTTATTTTCACTCGACGCAACACCACAAATCTTCCATTTGGTGCAATCTACACTGCATTTTACTTCTTCTACCGTAAATGCAATACTATTATCACAAATTTTTATATTTAAGAACTCCACGTATCCGGAATGTGATGCAATAATGTAACTATAGTCTGAAATACTCGTAATGCCCCCTACACCCAAGTGGTCGAAATAATAAATTTCACTCGTCAGGCATTTTCCATTTGCATCAACTAAAGCCATTAGAATGTGTTCCTCTTTTGCCACAACGATTAACAAATCATTATTGTAACGTTTAATGTCTATATATCTGATCGATATAGCATCACATTCGTTCCATATATCATCCAGCTCTTCAACAAATAATTTTGGTTCTTCGGTAATCGTAATGCGAAATAATTTTACCTCACCGGTTTCACAGCCACACACTAAATACGTTCGATTATTTTCGATTAACATCCAGTTCATTATGTTGATATTATATCCTGTAATTACTGGTTCATCAACTAACTTAGCATTTAAATTTAAAACTTCTGATCCTTCAAGATGGAAACAAAACATTTCGCCATTTCGATATGAGCACAATATAAATGCTTGACTATTGTACACTTTATTCAGCCAACATATGGATTGTATTAAAATTTGGTTAACTTTTTTTTGTAATTCGGCAACATTCGAACATGGTTGCTCATTACAAGAATCATTTTTCTGTAACTGTTCCAAACGCAAATCAGTTAAATTTTTTATTGGCAAAAATTTCCTTTCACTCAATTCCATCGAATTTGTTGTGTTTTTTTCGCGGCTATTTAAACTTACTATACCATTGTTCGTTAACGTTAACAGAAGTCTTTCGTTTGGAATAAAATCAGACGGTGCCCATAGATGATCGACAATGCGAGCATTTGAATTTGCCGATAAGCTAGGTATCATTGTACTGTCTAGCAATAGTTGTAGCCGATCCTCGTATACCGAATTTTTCATTAAACGATTTGTAATCTTCATAATACCTTCTACTGGTGCACTTGTATCACAATCGGCCTGCAATACTTCAACATTTATGGCATTCAAGTCATATACCAATGTTGGTTTAAAATGTATTATTTCTACCACAGACTTTGAAATCAACGATAAATAACCATTTTTTGATGAATTTAACGTATATGTTGAATATAATTTGATTGGAAACGACGTTGAATTGATTTCAAACAACTCCATTATGTTTTGAATATCTATTGTGCACCGAATCAGCCAGACGTTTCAATAATTTTACTCTCGAGTGTTGGACTTTCGACATTTATGTACTGTCAAAACAAAAATCAAAACACACATAATTACATAATTTTACTAGCGTGTAAGACCACAGCTTTAATTAAAAGATTAATATTGAAATGGGCACTAAACAAGGATTAGAATTTGTTAAAGCAATTGCAAATTATATGCTACGAGGAAACGGATTTGACGGATGTTTAAAACAGGTATGATTTTATAAATACTAATTTAAATTAATATAGCACTCAATTTATGGTTATTAAACGATATAATCATTAATTATTTTATGTTAAATTTATTTGTTTTATTTAAAAAACATAATAATTTCAATTAATAACACAGTCTTTAAAATTGTATGGTTATATTGGCGCCAGTCTTACAATATAATCTGTCAATGTCATGTATCGAAATCGAACTAAGATTATTCCGAAAAATAATTCGGAATTAGTTCAAAGTCATATAATTGTCGTTATTTTTGTTTCCTTAAGCTACAAATAACGGCTGGTGGAAATGGAATGTGTCGTGCTGAATTTAATGTAGCCCCAGAACATCTGAATCAAGGTGGAGGTTTGCATGGTGGTTTTACGGCAACAGTTGTGGATAATGTAACTACTTTTGGATTAATGTCGTTGCAGAATGTTCCACCGGGTGTCACTGTTGATCTGCATGTGAGGTTGGTAATGGATACACTAAAATATAAAACTATAATATGTACTATAAAATAATAATATTTAATTGTAGTTATATGAAGGGTGCTAAGGAAGGTGATCGGGTTATAGTTGAGGCTAATACAATAAAAGCTGGTAAAAATTTAGCCTATTTGGAGTGCGTTCTAAAACATGCTTCGGATGGTTCAATCATTGCAAAAGGAACTCAAACAAAATATGTTGGTGAGCCATTAAAAGTTCCGGACTATTCAGGGAAATAATTTGTCTGATATTAATTTGGACAAACATGTTAGTTTTGTAGATATGAACAAGTTGTAAAGAAAGGGTTTAAATAAAAAAAAATTAAGTTTGTATTGTTATTATTTTATTTACTTGGAGTGAACGATGTTAATAAATCTGTAGGGCCTTCCTTGTTTGATTTACCATTGTCACTTATGTATTACCGACCTATGTCTCATGAAATCCTTGAGTCCCAAAACAGATTGCAAAGATAGAAACAGACAGACATTTATAATCGATTCTGCATAAATCCCAATTTAAAAGTTTGCATTATAAAACACTTTTCCTCTATTGCTTAGAAAATCGTTGGAAAAAATCATAAGTAGTCTCATAAATGATGTTAAAATGACACAATACCTTATAAAGAAATTTTACTGAAGAAAAGTATATCTAGGAACTGATAATTGCTTTTTCAAGGACATCAACTGCCTTATCCAGTTTTTCTTATATTTAATAATAAAGTTGCTTTGAACCGCTGAATAAACGTTTTTGAGTTCGAAGAATTAGATACTTGAATTAGGTTCTTACTCATTCAAATTAATATACAGTAAATCATGCCACTTTTTTCCGAACGCAAAATTCATTAAGGAACTTGTAGGCTTATACGATCCTGTACAGTGAAAAATACTTAGCATGTCTCTGTAAAACTTACAGAAGGTAATTGACCACGTTTTTATTTCGGAATATTCAAGATGTTCTCAATCAATTACATAGACAGTAGTTGTTCACAGAGCAAAGGTTGGGAATATTCAATATATACACGATTCTCCTCTAAAAGGTTTGATAAATGAAGAAACGTAATAAAGGTATGGAATTTAAGGCTTAATATGTTTTAACAATAATGTAAACTTAAGTTATCAATGCTGTTCCCATCAGGCTCTTGGTACATATATCGATAATAAAGAGTAAACTATCAATCTCAACGTAAAATGAACCTGTTCGTGCTATATAAAAGGACAACTAAACGAATGGAAGGTTCATGTTTTACGAATACAAAAAAATGCGATACTTTTTAAACCGCAATCAACTCCTATTCCTACAAGGCTATAATTTTGATATTATGCAGATCCAAACTGTAAGAAGTTCTCAAATTAATTAAAAGTATTGGATGAAAACCGTTGAACTTCATTTAAATCTTATTTTATTCTGATTGGCTGGAATCCACAAAGGAAGTTCTCCATCACAAACGGGCTATATCACAAACGGGCCACAACCAATGATTCTCTCCCAATTCAAACTACGTACTTCTACCTAGAAAAAGAACAATCTTTGTCAAAAATCAGCTACAATCGAAATCATTATCCTCTTCTAGACAGTCTTTACATATAAAATCCTAAAACAGACCCATGCGTTGGAGATAAACTTTAAGGCAACCATGGCCAGTAGAATTTCTACCAAAAAAACTCATTATATCCCTTTTCAAAGACAGTGTATACTTACATTACTTCACTGCAATTAAAAGTACGGTTATCTATGGTAAGGCAATAGGATCCAAAACCATCCTGAGAGGTTCATAAACCTCATGATAAATAAGAAACTGTAATTAGTTTGTTAAATTTATATTCAGGATAATCTATGATACCAGAAATCGATACCTTTACGATTTCTGGTATTACTGAAGTGAAGTTATCAAAATTTCTTTATCGTACAATAGCACCAACAGTATTCCACGTTCCAATCCACCAACCAAAATACAGCACTAAATTCTCAATCTACAATAAAGGTGTAGGCAATTGGCACAGAATGGACTGCACAGCAAGGAATGAAGTAAACCAAAGGGCCAGTAATTGCTCTACAAGCAATATTATGCAGATAGTTAAGTTTGTCCATATTGATGTCTATACACTGACTGCTACATAATCGAAGTGTAAGATAATAGCAGTATCATTTAACCTTTACCATCGCTTTTATATTTTTGGGCTTAAATAGAACATATGGATTCATACTTTAACTCTTCTCAGATAATCTCTCAAAACATATGGCATGGCAATACCATTTCAATGGGTTATCTCTACAGAAAAAAATATTGTTTTTGACGAAATTAAGTGACAAGGAGATCTGAAATGTAGAATTGGGGACAGTTTGACCAAACATTAACTGACTGACATAAAGAAAATTTATTTAACTCAATACTATAATACAAAGTATATCTTTATTATAAGTTTCCATAAAGTGATGGTTTTAATTTATCATGAAGACGAAACGGCAGTAGTGTACTCGGAGTGCTCTAGGACTGCAAAAGAGGATAGTTATAGGAAAACGATTTTTCCTATAACTATTCTCTTCTGCAGTCCTCACTCTGAATGTATGACATTCTCATAACCTTTCAAACCATACTGGATTAAGTAAACGTTCTGAATCATTAAGATAACTTAAAATTTGAAGCTATGTTATATTTGCTTTCAAATATAACATAGCTTCAACATATACTTTAAACTCTTTATGAAGTACATTTTTTAAATACACCTACACATAAACCATTTTCCCATGCCTGACTTTTTTAATTAGTTTACTCAAAGTAAACATTTGATAATGAAAAATCAATATTTTTATCATATATTTTCCCATGCTGCGTTAAATTAAATTATGTACGACAGCCATATATTGAATTAAATGTATTATATGGAAATGTGTTGATAACATTTAAGCATAGAAACGTGTTGAGATACCGATTGTCACACCTATCGAATATCTATAATTCCAATGTAGCCTGATTGCATAAAACTATAATTTGTGATTTTCATACCTGTTTATAGTTTCTGCTCATAAAATATCGTTATAAATCATATGGATCAACTATAATTGTTATGCTAATAAAAAAAATTATTATAGATAACAATTGATTATTTATAATTGATTGAATGATAAAACTGATAAGGCAGAAATGTATAAAATCATAAAAAGGATTTTTGTATTTACTCATTTCAATTCAGTATTAATGTGCACTTGAAACTTAAAATATGGAAAAGCTAAAACCTTCCAAAGTTATAAAACGAAATTTAATAGTTCGTCGCAAAAAGGCCAATGCCAGAGAACGTAATCGAATGCATGCCCTAAATGATGCATTCGATAAGTTGCGAAATTGTTTTCCGCTAAAAAACATTCAAATTTATAAAACCAAAAAAAATATTAATATGAACGATAATATTGATTCGGTGCAGAAATTATCAAAAATTGAAACGCTAAAATTAGCCCAAAATTATATTTTGCTTCTAAAAATTTCGTTGAGTGATGATAAAAAATTTTCGTGCAATGAATTTCAAAATTTATTAACGAATGGCCTAAATCAAACGACAAACAATTTACTCCGCCATCAACTGAATTTAGACTATAAATTGGCAAATAATTTAATAATAACAAATAATAATAATAATACAAATATGGAGATTGAATACAGCAATGATAACAACAATAATAATTATTTGTGTAATCCAAAGTGCGTAAATTATAACGAGTTTTGTAATAACAACCATATTGTTGACTATTTACTGTATTCAAATGAATTCCAATGCAATTTTGATAATAATTATTTAAATTAAATATTAATATATATATATGTAACATATGAAGATAATCAATCAAATAAATTTTAAAATAATAATAAATATTGTTGTTTTAATTCTCTAATAGACGTGAGAAAATGGTTTGTATACTCGACATCTTGTAAGATTGGCTGAAAACTAAGCCTATTCTTGTGGATTGAGAACAATGCATAATTGTAATTCAAGTAAGTCTATATAATATTTGTTATAAGCGAAAAAATTTTGATCATTCATTGGTCAATACGGATAAAGGCCTTAATTCGTTCTAAACTAGGTTTACATTCTATTACCTGTCGCAGTTCCGATAAATGTGGAATCGATTGTCACGATTTCTTAACACAAAATCATTGGAAGTAACATATATGCCTTCTTCTTTTCATAAGCTTTCGGTTGCTTAACCATTCAAAGGTTATCCATATCACAGTTTGTCAGATTTCAGTGAGCACATTTTATCTTTCAGAATTCAGATTCATTTAAGCATGATCATATATCATCATTATCAATGACCTATATAGATAAACAAATGCATTGCCATAGCTTGAACATATTTTTGAAATTCCAATTGGTAATGGTAGAAGAGTTTCATAGTTAATGAATTGGAAGAGAGGATTTTGCATGAAGCATTCAAGCCTCATAGATGATGATTCGTCAATCATATTTTATCAAATCGTTACGGTTAGTTTCAACTTGTAGCTGATAGTATTTCTCTTTTTAGTGAATTAAAGATATCGGATTATTCATTATTTCTATTTTGGCCTGAAATGGGGGCTATATGAATTATGTACTATAGATCGATAATAGGTTTATGGAATATTATAGTTAAAAAGCTTCATTGATTATAAGAGCTTATAAGAGGTGAGGATTCCCAGGTATGCTCTAATTAAGTTTTATGATGTACGTAGGCAATACACTTTATGAGGTGATAACATAAAAACACTAACAAGTAAAAGAGCAGTAAAACTCCTTGGTGTTCCCTTATTCGTTGCTAACAATCTATATTATATATGGGAACCCTATGACGATCGTATCCATGCAAACAAATTTTTATTTCATTTTTATAATCAAATCCAAGCACGTCAGATATAAAACATATTTTTGTATTTTCTAAAAAGATATATTTTTATAATTTTTTTTTGTGAAATTTTTGTAAATCAAAATATACACCACATCATGTTGGAGGATTTAGAAAGCAATGAAAATATTTATCATGTTGATAAGAAGGTCGAGGTCCAACAACAAAAACCATCATTGTAAGTTTTATAATACATAAACGATTAAACCATGTCGTTAACCCCAACTATGTGATAGGTATAAATCAAAATTTCAAGAACAGATTCAGATGGAATATAAGGCTGTCAAAGATCATCACAGAACAATGGGATATGCTGAAGTTCCTTTAAAACCGCCAAATGAATTTTTAAAAAAGGATCAAGGTATTCATGTCATAAAGCCACATATAAAGCATCTGCATCTTAAATTGAAACCTCCTGTACCAAAACGGGGTGAAGGCAGCGCTGCCCCTACAGGTGAACCTGCAAAACGTGTTGTTAGCGCTGCTCCGAAAAAAGTTGTTCCACGTTCTGTTGATAAACGGTCTGGGGATACATTTGATGTTAAAAAAGCTGGCATGATGCCCTCTTTTGTTAAATCATCAAACTTTGGTAAGCTACCGAAGTACCTAGTGAAACGAGCTCAAGAAGCGAAAGTCCAACAACAAGCTATTGAAGATGCGGAGTCACAAAAAAAACCGTTGTGTCGCTATGTTACTCAAGAGGAGCGAGCTGATTTACTAAGAGTAACTTTAAAATTTATCTTAATGTATATAAAAGGTTTAACATTTTTTATATTTTAAGGGACTAAAAGAAAACTGGGCCGAATTACAACGGGCTTACCAAGCATTGCCTATGCTTACCGATACAATACCGAAAAAAATGCGTAAAACTAAAATGGAAAACGACCTGAAAGCTTTAGAAAAAGATATTATTTTCCTAGAAAGTAACCCAAACATTTATATTTACGACGAACAGCAAGAACAACAACAAATGCAAATGCAATCCTAACATTTTTTATATTTTTATTTATTTTTTATTTATATATACAATATTTATTTCCTAAAAATTTTATATTTTGTAAAAATTTACAGTGTAACTTTTTTATTCACCTTAAATTTTACTCACCAAATATATGTTCGCTACCAACATAAAAATATTTGTTTTTTAATACGCACGCATGGCAAAAATATTCATTCGTTTGTTTTAAGTTGGCTAAAGTGTGAAGTAGTGAAAATTATATTCGACGCTAAATATATTTTGTTATGTAAAAAAAAGCATCAACAAAGTATTTTAATTTATTAAATTTCATTTCAAAAAGTTTTTTATCTTTACAAATTAATTCCAATCTCTACATATAAAAATAATAAAGTGTGTTACAGTATATTGCATAGTAGAACATTTTAACAAAACAAAAACTATAGAATGGCTTCCGCACAGGTCATAAACAAGAGTGGGACCGGCTGGCCCAGACGAAATAGTCAGGGTACATCAAATGATAATTCAAATAAAGTAGCAACAAATCAATCAATGACTATAAATCGAACAATAAATTTGTAAGTAAATTAGTTTTCATCCCATTTTGGTATTTTATAGATTGATTGTGAAAAACAAACATGGCTGAAAAGCATTTATAAAAGACGCCGGGTATTTTCGAAATGTCAAAATTATTTTCATGTGCATTTAATAGATTAAATGTTTATAAATTTTTTAATTTGATAAACACTAAAATTCGTAACTTTTATTAGGTTTTTCAATTAAACATTTAAATATATTTGATATAGTGATTTTAGTTATGTTGAGTGACTTCAAGTGTACCCCATTATTTGAATTTAGTTCATTTTTCATTTTCGTGTTAGAATATGATGAAAAGACTATGGCCACGTTACTCAATACCACTTCTACAATTCGTGGACTTCTATAAATTACCTATTATCAGTTATTATAATAAATATGATTATTTTTGGAAATCCACACCAAAATTAGAATCATATTATTTTATCGATAATTGTATTTCTAAATATGTAATTGTATTGTTTATAGTTTGCTGTGGCGACATACCCAAATCGTAGACTTAGTTATTCTAAACGTTCAATTATAAACAATTAAGATATTTTCAATGAAAAATCAATGTTCATTAATTAAATATTCTTATTAGTTAAGACGTATTCACGAAAATATTATTACTGAAAAATTCTTGTAAGAATTTAGTTTTAAATTAACCTTCTCGTATACCCAAATTTAAATGTTGTAAGGAGCTGAAAACATTCTAGATATAATTAGATAATTGTTCAATAGAGGACTGTGGTAAAAGAATCTATAAAGGCCGTAAACGGTCATAACTGCATCAAAACTAAGACTCATTAATTCATATGGGTGTACATTGTAGGTGGTTAGCTCAACGAATACGAATGATTTTACACACAATCGCTCCAGATCATGTTAATTTTCTTTTGATCAACGGAGAGAATAGAACTCGAGATCTTTAACATGAAATAGGTGGCCCTTGAAATAAAGGAACTGTGCACCTTGAATTCTGTACTACAACAGGACGTTTTAGATGTGTTCATTCACACTACTGATCGTAATCAGATGGTAAAATTGTCGAAATTCATCTTTAGAATATCTCATACTTTTAAATTCAATCAAATAAAAATTTGATATTTTTAGTTCAAAAATATTCCTTATAGTGGAATTTTTATTTTTTTATATTAGAAATATATTTCGGCAATCAAGTTGCCATATTCAGTATTCCACTATAAGTAATATTTTTGAACTAAAAATATCAAATTTTTATTTGATTGAAAAAATTGGTAAAAATGGTAAAAATTCCCATTTGTATTCTGCCCATATTGGGATAAAAAATCCGGTACCTCCCGGGGAAAATGTCGCGGCTTTTACCACTGCGCTATTTGGTTTGCATGAAATCCTCTTAACGATAAAGTTTAAATTTTTTTAAGGGTTTTTGATTATACACTTGAATACGTTGTTGTAAGCACTGTATTATTTGTATTAGTTAGAGATGAAGAGTTCGTGTAGGTGACAATAGTTTTAAATTTTTATTCCATTAACAACCCAGTGAATTGTTTCTCCAAACAATTGAAACATCTTCACTCTAAAATTCTTAGTATTACACATTTCTCTGGCTTAACTTGCATAAGAGGGCTGGCTCATTGGAGTTGAAGCAGCTTATTGGTTCGTAAACTCGTATGTTGACAACTGCTATAAAATTGAATCGTATTGGATTACATAGGTGTGGTAGCTATTCCCTAACACCTTAAATCTTAACTATTTTGAATTTACTGTTTCCAACATAGAGGTTTTGATAAATATTTAGAAAATAATCATAAAATTTAAGAAGATTGAAAAGTATCTTAAATATTTAACTAGTTAGTGTAGAAATAATTTCCATTAAATTTTCTCCTATCCAATTAAACGCTTAATCAGAAAAAAATATTTTTATTTTAGGTATCCCCTAACAAATTACACATTTGGCACAAAAGAGCCATTGTTCGAAAAAGATCCATCCGTACCTGCACGTTTTCAAAGAATGCGTGATGAATTTGATAGAATTGGAATGCGAAGATCAGTCGAAGGTGTTCTACTTGTTCATGAACATGGTTTACCCCATGTTCTTTTATTACAATTAGGTACTACGTTTTTTAAACTACCCGGTGGAGAGTTAAATGCGGGTGAAGATGAAGTGGAAGGATTGAAACGCCTCCTTACTGAGGTAAATATGTTCAATGAATCTATAATTTTTAAATTATATAAATATTTATTATATTTAATATAATATTATATAAACATATTTATATCTATATATTTTTTATATGTTCCGATAAAAATGAATTATGTTATCAGGGTAATGTTACGAAGATTGTTTTTATGTAAACCTTTTATAGGCGAAAAAAAGAAGATTGTTATTGTATTTTTAAAAAACCATAAACATACTTTCTAGTCATAAATTCTAATTTATTTTCATTTCTGTAAATCAAATAAAAAAAATTATACAGAAATACTTTGTTTTAAATATTTTATTTCTCAATATATATTTATTTTTTTTTTTTTGTTAATAAGTTAATTTGTTTTTATTGTATAAATATATAAAACAACTGAAAATTGGTTAAATATAAATATATATTATATATTTTTTTTTCGATAGTTGTATATTTTCAAATGTAAAAACGAAAATTGTAAAAACAATCATCTGTTAAAAAACAAAAAAATATCTTAATTTACAGCTTTGTCTTACTTTTAGACTATTGATCACTGATGTGGTGAAAGGTTAAAGATGGTAATTTATACTCGATTCCTTTTATTTAATGATATTTTTGGAGTAAGAAGTACATTAAACGTATTTCTATTCTTTTGATTTAATATTCTTCCGTCCGCTGGGGTTTATTTTCTCGTTTATGTCCATTCAAATAATATTTCCAATTATAAATTTAGTAACACAACCATCCATCACGAAATCAATGTCTATTTTTAAAAACAATTTTATTTTATTTTTATATAATATTGTAATTCTTTATTCCTTTTAATAGTTTGAATGTTTTTAAAGGATCTGATTCATATATTCTTTTTTGTATGCAAATATAAAATAATAAAATTAAAAATAATAATATAAATAAATAAATAAATAATAATATAAAAAAAAAATATAAAAAAAAACATTTAAAAAAAATGCCAGCAGATACTTAATAGATAAGCTTCTAGACTTTAGGAAGACAAGATGGCATCAAACAAGAATGGATCATCGAGGACACAATAGGAAATTGGTGGAGGCCAAATTTCGAACCACCACAATACCCCTACATTCCTCCACACATCACAAAACCAAAGGAGCACAAACGTTTATTTTTGGTTCAACTTCACGAGAAGGGTAATATACCAAAGAAAATTGTATATTTTATTTCTATTTTTTACTATTATTTGATAATTTATCTGACCAAAACTTAATTTTTTTTTATAGATACAATCGATTAATACTTAAATGTAATGACAAATTTTATATTGAATTTTAATTAGATTTTTTTTTTTAATTTGAGTTTGTAAATTAATTACAAAAAATAATTGTAAAATATGTATTTGTCTAATGAATGTGCTTACAAACTCATTTATTTTTTTTTTCATATAAGATTTGTAATTCAGTTATTTTTAAATAATATTTTCGAAATAAAATATTATTTTTATTTAAAAAAATTTAATTAATTAAATGGATTAACGATTGTCTGTTTTATAAACAATTTTACATTTCGAATATTAATTTGATAAAAATGTGAATTAAATTTTTTTTTACTTCTAAACCTCGCGATAAACTAAGTTGTTCCAAAACTGTTATTCCTGAAATAAAATGATCCACTATTTCTGATTTTTTGATCAATTTACATTAAATAAATCTAAATTAAAAAAAAACTGGTAATTTTTTAGTCAATCTTTATTTAAATTTAATTCATATTTCGTATTTTAAAATTAAACAACAAAATTATGGAAAATTATTTCTCAATTTTTGATATAGTAGATAATTTTTCATAAAACAAATAACTAATTTTAGATAAACAAATTTAAGATAAAGTTTATAAAACGCCCAAAGAATTGACTAAAAATTGTGTATTATTTTTTTATTTTTGTTTTATTTTATTTTGTTATGTTTAGAAAAATTATATAGAATTTTTTATTTACTTAAATTATAACTTTATCTTAAAGATTTATATAAATACATACATCTTAAGTATTAGGTATTGATCGAGTTATGCGTGCTGTAACGAATAATATCCTATTAAATTACGATACTAGTAGTTGGGCTTTGTATTTTTAGTGGTAACTGCAAGATTATTTATATTTGAGTTTATTTATATAAGTTTATCCTACATATACTAGATTCTACTAAATTCACATGATCTTTAATTAAGTACCCTTTAAATCAGTCGTGTCCCATAACTCGAAGAATACTTAACTACATATTTTTTTATTTAATTATAATTAAATTAAAAAATAAGTGTTTTTTTTTATCTTACTAACTTAACATAAGAGACTTATTTTATTTTTTTAATAAAAAAAGCCTTGCTATTTCAAAAATGGGAAAAACAAAAATTATTAAGAAATATATATTCAAGTTGTTACATATAAGAAGAGAGAGTGTAGCACGTACAAGAAAAATATAAATAAAATACACGAAAATTATAGAATAATATATAAAATATGTAGTTAAACAGTTAAAAATAAAATGATATAAAATTGAAAATATGAAAAAATTAAAATATATTAAAAGCTAATGTAGTGTTGTTGTGATGTTTTGTAAGACAAAAATCAAATCAGGGTTTAATTGTGTTTGACTTACAAAATAAGCATGATTCTTAAATTAAGAATTATTTTAAACTTTTCAATAAGTATTTCATTTAAATGATTATTAATTTTTTGTTAAGAATATAATGCAATAAGATTTTGCAACTAGCACAAGATTGTAGAATTTTTTAAATCACAATGCACTAACGATTTTTGATATACGTTGGGAATTTGGTTGACTAACATTTTGAATATTTTTAGTAAAGTTTATTTTACTTTAGTTTCATATTTGGCTAATTGCAATATAAGTCGATCCAAATTTCGTCCCACTATTCTATTCGATCTAATTGTGGGGAAACCCATCCATTCGTATTGTAAAAAAAAATAAATAGTATTACTTATAATATATCTCATTATAATGTAACGAAAATATTGGTTTCGGATGGTGTCGTGAACTAAGAACACAGAAAATCGTACCATAGCGCTATAGACTTAATAGCGCAATGGACGTAATTCAAAGAGTAAGAGATGAAAACATTCTAATTTAAAAAAAATATTTTTGTTTATTATCAAACCAATAATTTTGAAGTTGCACCAAAAAAGTTGATTATAATTATTCAATTCTAATATCATAATTGCTTTATATCGTGATGTAGGTTAATTAAAAATTATAGGATCATAATAAAGCATTACTTCTTATGGTCTCAATTCACGACATCATGTTTCGGGTATTTTCTTCTAAACACGCACATTTCTAAGTATTAAATAAAATTTATAAATTTTACAATTTAAGTAAAATATTACTATTATTTTCTTCTATATGTAATTTTCGAACAAAAAAAAACATAAATTTCTTTTTTTTTGTAATTTGAATCTTTGTACGACGATGATATAAAATTATAAATGTTAATTTAAACAAATAAATAATTGTACATATTTTTAATTTTAGATTTCATAAAACAAAAGAATTCTTAAAACTAAAATCTAAACAGATTTAAATGTTGTATTTAATTTGTAATTTTCATTATTTATTTATTTTATTTTTTAATTTTTTTAGTAAATATAATATACATATATAGTTATTATTTTTTTTTTGTATATGATAAATTGACATTAAATATTAATATTAAATTTATTTTATAAAAATATATTTATCATAAACTTATATAATATATTACATATCTTAATGCATAAGTAATATAAGAATATCATCTTTGTTACAATGATAATTAATTATATTCAATTGTTTTACTTCTTTAGCTTTATTTGCTGTGCCCAAAAATTACAAGTTAGTTGCGGCCCCATTATTTGAGCTATATGATAATTCACAAGGATATGGACCAATAATTTCGTCGCTGCCTCAAGCACTTTGCCGGTAATTAACGTTTATCATCTCTATAAAATTAAAAACATATTAGATTTAATGGTTTTACTTTTTTTTAGATTTAACTTCATTTATATGTGAGACAATAAGTTTACGATTTAATTGATTATTGGAGAACAAATGTATTGCGTAGGCACATACACATAAATAACATAATAAATATAAGTTTTTAAATTATGTAATTTGAATAGAATTAAGATTGTACATTTCTATATTTTACTATATCAAAACGTTTAATTTACTAAAATTAAAATTAATTTCAAAAGTGAATATAAAATGGTAATTTTAAATTAAGATAATAAATAAAAATTAGTTATAAATCATCGTATTGAAATAGTTTTAATTTAAAATGGTTATATACCTACGATGGTATAGAATTTTGGTGAATATATTCCACTTTGTAAAAAATAATTAAAGGATTGTGTCCCGAAGTAATTGGCGATTAGTATTTTCTCGAGGAATACCATGTTGTACCAGCTGGATTTTAAATGACGGTTAAATTTATGTACTACATCTGTATATCAGAGTGCTCTCTAAGATAATTCGTAAGGTGTTATCGATATACAGGTTTTCAGGCAAGAAATTCGAAAAATTGGTAAGAGATCATTGTCATTATACTGGGAAGTTTACAGCAAGAAATTTAAGAGCCAACATATATTAACAATATTTCTTATGTATCGATTTAATCTAGGAATGATCATAAGTACAAATTTTGCTTACATTTTTATTTTGTCTCAACCTCGAAATGCATGTGTATATACAATTTGGAGACCGAGTTGGTTTCGGTTTACAGCCCTCAATCAGTTTTCTACACAATCCAATGAACTGTAATTTAACAAATACCCACCATTTTTTATTTTTATTTTGTCAAGCTTCATAGTGTTTATAAAGTTATATTTAAAAATTTTGAAAACGTTTTATAATTAAAATACAAACTAAAACACTAATTATTGTATTGTAAATTGTATATATAACCAACATATATTAAAATGAAATTAGTCAGGTAATTTTTAGCATTGTAATTACCAATATACTTAGTTTGAGGCGTTTGGTAAATTCTAACCTTAAATAAATGTCGATAATATTTTTGTTTTAATCCTTACAGGTTTTTAATGAAATTGAGTCATGAAACTGTTACAATTGAATTAAAAAATGGTACACAAATTCATGGAACGATAACTGGGGTCGATGTAGCGATGAATACACATTTAAAAGCGGTAAAAATGACAATAAAGAATCGTGACCCGGTACAACTTGATGCGCTCAGTATAAGGGGAAATAATATACGATATTATATTTTGCCGGACAGTTTACCGCTCGAAACACTACTCATCGATGATACACCAAAGTCGAAATCAAAGAAAAAAGATGCGGCTCGTGGAAGCCAACGAGGACGTGGTAGAGGCACTCGAGGAAGGGGCGGTCCTCGTGGACGCGGCGGTCGTGGTCGAGGAAGACGATAGATCTATATAATACAATATACTTTCTTTCTATTTATGCGTCTTAAGGTTTTTGTATTTTTAAATTAAAATTACGTGAAATAAAACATTCTTAACTATATATTTTGAATTGTATGCATAGTTGAATATGTAATTAAAACAAACTGAACAAAAACATATGTTGTGTAAAAAATCATAAAAAAAAAACAAATTTATTTAAAAGTTTCCATAAAGCATCACATATACTCCATAAATTAAGAATAATAGAAATATCAAAGCTCCAGCAACCATAAATGTTTTCGTGTTCTCCTTGTGCAAAGTGCCTAGGAGTTCCTTATTTGTATTAAGCAGCTTTTTGATTTCTTTCACTTCGTTTTCGATTTCAGTCTTTTTAGCAAGTGGCAAATCTGGAGATTTTAATCTATCTTCCAGGGAATGTATACGATCCATTAAGCCTTTGATCGTGTCTTCGGCCAGCGTAATCTAAAATAGAAAATAAAACATTAGTATTAGTCATGAAATAGAAATTTTGGGACACGTTTTGTTTTTGTACAGTCATTAAAATAATCAATCAAATGATAACATACTCCGTCATAATTACATGCAAATTCTAGATTTCGCCTTGCAGACTTAACATAAGAAAAATCAATTTTTTGGAACTAATATTTACCTGCGATTGAATTGGGCAGCTGCGATTCATATTTTTGGTTGTTGTTTTGAAAAACCGTCAAAACTTCATTAATAAAATTATTTGACGTTTCAACAAAAATATGGATGGTTTAGGTGGATTCACATAAAAGTAATATTGATAATTATTTAATGATATAAAAATATATTTGTTTTGGTTTCAACGATGAAATTAAAGTTATGATGTATTATAATATGATATTTTATAATATTTATATTATTTTTAATTTTTATTATTTGTGAATTTTGAAATGTAAATGTCACAGTAAATTCAAATTTCACCGCCAATAACACGAAAATGTTAATATTATGTACATTTGGTAGTGAACGTATAGTAATCAAAATAAAACAAATTTAATTACAAATTAATAAGTTTAATTATGTATTTTACATAAAATTAATAAAATAAAAAACGATATAAAAATCGTCTGGCAACACTGTAAATATGACAGGTTGAAAATGCGTGAAAGTTGTACAAAATGTTTTTTTGTTGTAATACAAATTGCAATATGGCGAGTATTATTTCGTCTGTATAAAGAAAATAAAAACAGAGAAAATAAAAAAAATATATTTAAATAAAAAATATACAAAATTTAAAAATATTCAATAAATTTGAGTGTGCTGTTTGAGGTTCTGTGTTTCTTGAGTTTTGTACGAATTTAAAAAAAAAATTATTGATACATACAATTACAATTATGCAAAAATAAAATAATAAAATACTTGTGTGTTTGTGTTTCCAATTAGAAAAAATAATAATAATAAAAAAAAATTTTGTGAAATATAAATAAAAAATGTACGTGTTTTGCTGTTTGACATAAAATTTCCAATTTTGTTAAATAGTTTTTATTGGTAAAATAATAAATTAAATTTTCCTTAAATCATTTCATTTACTAAATAAACATAATATTTTTTATTCTGCTCATATTGTATATAAAATTTAAGTTTTTCTTCTAAATTTCTAATCAAAATTCATGCCAAAATTTGTTACAAAAAATTTTGTCTTTAATTTTATTTTAATTATATGTAATTACTTAAGATATGTTTAAGATTAGATTAATAATGTAATTAGGAATTGGTAGGTGGTATATTAGGTAGGTTTATTTTATAGTTTTAAGTAGCTAGTTATAGTTTTTAAGCGATAAAGGATGTGCATAATCTTCAATCAACGTACAGTGATAAACCATCGAGGAATCATCTTATCACCACTAATACGGAATTTTTGTGTATATTCTGAAATACAGGTTAGTGCTATTTTTATTAATAGAGAACAACAGACACATTCCTAGTGATACTATTTTTGTGTTTTTTTTTGTGTGTGATCTTAAAGATATTTTTCTTTTTACGTATTTTCTATAACAAGATTATTGATAACACAAAAAAAAACAATGAAACCGGCATTCTTCAAGGCCGCAATACGAGATTAATTTAAAGAAGTTGTATTCTGTTGTTTTCACATTTTGATATAAAATCGTTTTGTTCAGAGTAAATTTAAGATTGACAAATTCTTCGCTTCATGTTGTTATGTATAATCGATTATCCATATTGTAACAGTTTTACTAAAATGAAACGCGAATTCTGTAAAATTATCTAACAGAATTATCTTACCTTCGAGATATATTAATCTAAGTATATTTATATGTATGTACTAAGGTAAGGATTGTACTCCCAAAAGAAAAATATGAAGTTTCCTGCATATTAAAAACAATACTTTAGGGTTATCCTTTCTATATTTTGGTCCTCTATCTATCGTGTATATACATGTTAAAGAACGTAGAAATAATATTAAGAAGGGAAGTTAATTTTACCTTCACCTTAAACTTTAACAAAATCAATATAAAAAGGTAATCGTAAGTATGTTTATACTTACGTAAATTATATGCTGTTTTGTGGTTAATTGAAATAATAATCTATACCAAATGGCCATTAGATCTCTAATGACACATTTCAAATATATTTTAACATTTGTGCACCTTGTATCTGGTCAGCATAATTTAATTAGCACCTTGCAACTTGTTTACAAATTGTGTAAACTGCAATTTTCCCAGTATGACTTTGTAGCACTCTGTACTTCTGTACCATTTAACCTTCTGTACTGCATAAGTAAGTAACTGATGAACTATTGATCAATTGGTATTTCATCGAGACGAGCAAATATTGTAAAATTACATAACTAATATTTATATAATTTATTTAAAGTTATTTAAATTCGTCCAACTTTTTAAACGATGTAGTTGAATCAATTTTTATTTTAGCAGATTTATATGTTACAAATGTTCTTGCATAATTTATGTTAATGCATAATTTGTTATATAAAGTTTCGATGATAAGTTCAATATTTAAATATGTATGTATAGTTGTATATTTAAACCAGATCAAATGTTCTGGTTGTGTTCAATATTTAACTCTACGTCGTAATAGCTTTTGAAATCGAGGTAATCAACCCAAAAAAATTTAAGAAATATCTAAGCTACATTCAAGCTTTTATTTGACATTAAATCAAGTTAAGTAGTCTCTTAAAATATATATTAATTTAAAAAATAAGTAGCATGACTTCTCATATTTTAAAACAATTAATTTTTGTTATGGGTTATGAAGCTTAAAATGTTTAAGCAAAAATCATTTAACGTTAAGATAATCCAACCAAAGCAAACGTTTACTGTTGATTTTTATCAAACTTTACTTTGATAGAGGTTCAAAACGGCTAGAAACAGGGAACTATGTTTTATTTTGCAAATTCGATACTAAAACACTAGAACCATGGTTCTTTTACCTATAGAGAAACCTTTAGATTATCGAAATAAAAATTTATATGTAAGTAGCCATAACAGGTTACCTTAATATAACTGGATAGCTACCGAGATTTACTTGTTTTAACAACATCTGCGTAACCAAATCTATGATTGGGTATATTTCTACTGTCAATCTTACCGTGATCCACAACATCCTCTCTGTAAAATGTACATCTGTAGTACAGTTAAATGTTTAACTAGCTGTAAAACTTATTAAATATAAGACAAAATTGTGTCTTTTGTTAGCCCGTACCGTGCCAATAATCTGACTATTGGTTTTGATCACGTAGTAGCTCTTGATAATGTTGCAAGCAATTAGAAGATGCTAGATGCGCTGTGAAGTCATAGTCGCCCACAGCGACCTCTTCGCCTACCGAAAGGCGGCTCTTCCTTCAAAGATTGCTGCATCATTCGGTTATATTAGGAATACGCATTTTGGGCCATCTATGTACGCATGATTCTTCTCTCGAATGTTAGAAGCCACCTTTCGAACTCATCCGTCAAGGTTCAACTCTCACATCTATACATGTCAACGGGTCTGCTCAATGCTTTCTACGATTTTGGCCTATCTGTATTTTAAAGATATTTTATATTCAGCAGAGGACGTAGAGGATATAAAGTTTGATTGCCAGTGGCGGGACGAACCTTGATATCCTCTCTCACACTTTTATTATAATTTCATCACTCCTTCAAACATATGGTTACCACTACTGAAATCAATTCTGTTTTGGTTTCGAAAAGCAAAGATAAGATATTTATTTTTGAACTTGTTAATTTTGAGACCAACGGAGCTGAACACTGTTCCAGTGGATCAAGTATCTCTTTCACTCCGTTGCTACTTAATCCAATCACACAGATATCATCTGCATTTGCAAAAAGTTGAATAAGATATTGTCTTGAGGTATTTCACTTTTACGAAGGACGTATTTCAATATGAGATTAAAAAGTATTGGGGTCAGCGCATCTCCAGAAGTAATTGCAAAAGTTCTCGATAGCCTGTCCTCAACTTTAACACAACATTGAGACTGTGTTACTGTCATTTTACACAGATGTATGTATTTGTTTGGTATTCCTAAACTTATATTTAATAAGTGTTGCTATTAGACTTTTGGAGTTTTTAACTTTCCATTCATCATCGGTTCTGTAATTTTAAAGTCTATAGTACGAGTCAAAGCCATTATGAGCTTTTGTTGAAAGATTAACTAGTTATATAGTTGTTTATTTAGCAATTTTATCAAGTCTATTAAATATTAAAAATAAACTTAATCATCATGATAAAAATGTCAGGAGATTTTTATGACAATTCTTTAATTATAATTTGTTGTTTATGTGGAATGGCATATCAAATGTTTTCTATATAAAAATATCGAGACATGTTATACTTATATTAAAGTTTGAATGATAAGGTTACTTTTTAATGGAATTAACTTTTAAATAAATTTATTATTTAAGAAATTGATCATCAATGGCAATTTATATAGCTTTTTTTTATTAACAACTAGAAATAATATGATAAATCCTCTCCTACGCTATTACCAAATTCGCTGCTACTAGTAAATTTAATGTAGACGTTTGAAAGGTTAAGTTGAATGAATTATCACATATGCACATCGTACAAGTTATTTTTATTTGATTGGATGTTTGATGGAAAAACAATTTCATTACTAATATAGTTAAGGTGTTTACTTTGAATTATGATTGATTTGTGATCAATTTACTTTATTAATTCATCTTACAGTTTGCAAGATGAATTGTTATTTCTCGCTTAATTTCATATAATTTTAGGCTGTTCTATACCAAATATTGCTTAAAATTTTGGTTATACTGTGGTTTAGTTTGTAAAATGTTACTAAATGAGCACAATCCTTCCGGTTCTATGTAACCACATTTCTAAAAATAGGTGTCTACAAAATTAAGTTTTAAAAAAAATAAATTTCCGCCGTCTAGTTTGTTTGTTGCGGTTTGTTATCAATCATTCGTTTTTGTCGCGTTATCTTTTTATGTTAACCGCTTTTTTAATAATGTAAAATGCAATTTTTTGGCGCTATTTTTGGTCATTTTATATTTTCTAAGGTACTTAGAGTTTTGGTGTTCTGTCTTGGGTATTTATACGAAAGTGGTTCAATTAAAAATAAAAAATTTTCATGAGGGGTCAACCTTGGGTTTTTTTTACCTAGCTGACAACATTGCGTATATTTATAAAATTAGCAGAATTATGTTACAGAATTAATTTTTGGCCCAGTTATTTATTGTTTATCTGCATGTATATCGTGTGTTATGTTATTCCTTACAGAGTTTGCCAACTAAAACTATATATAATATCGTTCTAAATAGTGTATTGATTTTTTCCTTAGCATGTTACCTAACTTGATTTAATCAACTACATACATATATAGTGTAAAATATAATAAAATTAACCCCATCCTGTCTCAAATTATAACTACCATTCCTATTTGTAAAATAAATCTCACAGTCACCTTTAACTGACCATAATTGTTATATGTAATTAGGTAAATATACTTAATTTTTATATCGTTAAATTTAAGACAGAACACGACATTTATGATTGGCCAAAATAATACAAACGTAGCATTTGAAATATAATTGCAAGAAATATGATTACATATCGCGATTACATCTTCTCATCTAATTAGTAGCTTAAGCATGTGTTCCAAAAAATCAATATAATTTTATTCATTCATATAGGAAAATTATTTTATTGAATTTTCATTTATAATACGGCAAAAAGTATTATATATTATACGTCTACGACCAATTTCATACATGTATATAACTATATAATATGTAATACCAGTATATGTAAGGATAGTGGCAGTAGCATAATTATATTTTTTATATAGTATGCTAGATAATTGGCGCCTGAATCTTGACTTGAGTTTTCATTTTCTTATACGAGTATATTATTTATTAAAAAAATTCCGTATTCTTGAATGTATGAATATGAATTTCTCCTTTAAAGATAGCAACATATTCGCTATTTCAAATTATGTGCTTATTTATCATATATACTACACACTCGTGGATTACAATTAGATCTATGGGGGATTAGATGGGGAATTTTTCACCAAATAATTACGATCGGTGTTGTGAATAATTACGATCGGTGGTGTGAGACATCTATAAACCCCTGTTGGAGTGCAGAATTTCATGGGCCAACCCATCTTTCATGTCTACACTATAGGCTGGCAAAAATAAGTATTAAATGTAAGTTGTAAATGTGTAATGAAATAATGTTCACTCTGGTTCTGACTGTGTACTAGATCTTTAATTCATGGTGGTGAGGTTTGTAGCTTAATGCTTATCAATAAGAACTAGACTCAGCTTCTGTAATACTATTTGTTTATGTTATTTTGATGTTTTTTATTATTTAATAACATCGAAAGTTAGTCTAATAAGTCATCTAATATTATCAACTATATAAACTTGACTAAATTTAAACAACATTTGTTTATAGATCTAAATAAGATAAAAAAACTATTTAAAATAAATATTTATGAATTTGTAATGAAAATGTACATTGGTCAGAGAAATGTACACAAATGTCCGATTATACGTAATAGAAATTCTTACTAACCCATATTTAAAATACATTAAATTAATCATGATTTGCTTACTTTTTTATAAAATAAGTGTTGATCTATTCATAAGTCGAATTCAAATACCATTGTGTTTGTTTACATTTCATTGTGTATTCTGCACATCATTAGCATTAAGAGATTTGTTTATATACTTTATTGTCAATCGTAGTCTTATCGTTATTAGAGTGAACGGTTCGAAAGAAATGTACATTTTTTATTAAGGATTGTGAATTGATGATCGCCATTAATTAGATAATTTTAGCTGGCATTCAAACTGAGAGACATACTCCTGTGCGAAATTCTTAAGTATGTATTTTATTTTCAATCTAAGATTTGGCTTAATGAAAATAATTCCACTTAATTTCGAATTGTCACATTTTTGGTTGTTACGTATACTGTATATTAACAATCCAATTGTTTAAATGTTAAGAATGCTATCTAATTAAACCAATATGTTTAAATTTATTTGATTTAAAATTAGTTTTAAGCGGAGGAATTACGTTGTATTATAGATAACATTGTTATTAATTAGAAATTAGTTTCACTTTTAGATATACATATTAATTCTAAAAATTAAATAATGATATCACCATATAGATACCTACATATATTATTATTTTATCATTTTGTGATGATTTAGGATCGGGTGCTTCAGTATCGGATTGGATAATGTTTTCATCTGAAAATGTTGGATCAAAAAAGTGAGAATATGGTCAAAAATGCAGTAGCCATACTAATAACAGATGAAATCAGGTCTATAGGTGGTGATTTGGGTTGTAAAACTTACCTCGTAGTAATTTATGGGGGCATCAAAAATTATGTCAAAATATTTTCGGCTATGGATATGGTGCCTAGTTGATTCAAATGTACAATAATGCTGCCTCTTATAACAATAACGACCCCATAATGTTCATTAGAGATGAATACATTTTAGCAATGAACAGATCAGTGAAAAGATTAGCCATCAATTATGTTATTCTGAAAAGGCGAATTCGATGTAATGATACCATTAACTTCTTGTTCACTTGAGAAAATAAATGTTTCTTTGTAAATACAACAAGACAGCTCTTCTTATTTGGACAGTTAAAGGCATTTATCTTTGTGAGACGTATGTATTTATTGAGTCCTATTATATCATTACTATAGTGGGTCCGATAATTAAAATGCTCGAATTTTGTTATTCTAATGTTCTATTCCACGGTTTTTAAAATTAATTCTTTGATTTATATGTATGTGCAGAATCCGAATTTTTAATATTACCAGCAATCCGTATGGTAGATGGTTGAGATTTGTCCATACTATTTGCTTTAATTTTAAAATGTATTATTCTTGGTTGTATATTTACTACAAACATTTTACATAGTTCTTTCAACATCTTAAAAAAATAATAGTAAACATAATAATATTACACATACGCTTTTTGAATTAACCAGTCACGATATTAATATGTACGAGACAAAACTGAATATGATCTGGTTTTAGTTATTTATAAGAAGTGACAATTTTAGTAATGTTATACACGTGATATGAAATAAAAGTATGAATTGTTTAAACTTAAGACCGAATTGTTGCTACCATATGTGAACATATTGGATTAAATACGGATCCACAGCGTCTTAATTGACTTAATTCTTATTTAAAAATTTGGTCGCTTTTTTTTAAAGTACATACAATAGGTATGTAACAATCAGCAAAAATATTGAATTGTATGCTTAATTCTACAATCGATGTGTTTATACTCGAACGAACCTATTGTCGTGTATTTAAACAGCAGTTAGTTGTCTTCATTAACTTTTAGATTTAGACATAAACAAAGAACAAGTAAAACTTTGTCAATTTTTAATTATTCATCATGATAACAAACAACATTGTGTGCTATTTATAAATTTAGGAATTATTCTGATAAGAAATTTAATTTAAAATTTAAATAAAATAAAATTATAATATTTTATCAATATAAATTTTCCATTGTACATAGTAAAAATGATGTTTTTTATTTTAATGACTTTAGACGCGCAACATATTCTTCATGTTCACTGTTCTAATTTAAATAATTCGAATGTCGTATTATAAGCGTTATATACACATTAAAGACACTGAAGTTATTATTTCCATGGTAAGATTTATTTACTTCCATAATTTTCACTATAGCTTTTCGAAAGTGTGTAGAGATCGTAATGGATTACTATGCTGATGTACCTTTACCTTACTATAAGCAATTAACTTACTCTCAAGACGTAAGAAAAGTCATAAAAGTAACTAACGTTGCATCACTTTCCATTTATAATAAATCTTTGTGGCTAAAATTCCTACTATTTTTATGTAAGGTGTAGGGTATATGGAATCATTGGTCTCTATGTCGTCCCGGTGATGTGTAGATTAATAATTCGTTGACTAACATTAAGAATTATGTAAACCAGTGACACAGTCCCTTGACTGTAAACGGTATATAGACATGATTTCTAACTTTTACGTACATATTGCTTGTCTAGAATTTATCTTGCTATGTTCTATTTTAATTTAAAATAGTGAACCTGTAAAAAACACCTCTTATAATCAAATATAGTATAAGTTTGTTGGGTTAATTAATGTTAAATAATTGCAGCTAAATTAAATATTTATGACAATGACCTTAATAGTTCAGTCAGATAATTTGCATACTGCTTATAAGCGCATTTCAGTTAAATATATAATTAAATTATTATTTTCAAAATCAGCCATTCTATGTTAAAAAGAAGTGTTTAATCATTTGACAGAATTTATTTGCTACTTTAACTGGAAGTTAGGAAAAAAATTAATTATAGTTAAAAGCTTAAAATTAAAAAAAATTGGTAAAAAAATAAATGTTTCAAAGAAACCGAATTTCATCTAATAAATTAATTTGAAATTTAGTTCTGTCAACGTTTTATATTAAGGGTTAAATTAAGTAATAAACTAAGAACCAAAATAGGCTCGATTCTAGTTCTATTTACTGGTTTCAATTAAATACAAGAGTTGTATATTAAGTTTTCGATGAACAATAATTAAAATTGTAGAACATTTGACATAGAATACAAATTACAAATCGAGTCGTTAAGAAATCAGAATATTCACAAGTTGTTTGGCCGGAAATATTACTGCTATAATGGTGTAGTCCAAGCCCATCAACTACCAAAAATAGTTTCAGACCAGTAATTAATGACTGTTTGAGAAAATCATATAATATATTTTTTTTGACTGTTTGAGAAAATCATATAGTTAATATATATTTATATCTTGTCAAATTGTTATGAGGCCGAGAAACTTCTTCAACCCAACTCTTTCGCTGTTTCTTTAACGGTTTACCTTACGTCGAGGAAAAGAAGCGGGCTTACAGTTATAGGTCCGAGATTGCATTGGTCCAGCCTATAACACTAACATGAAAGAAGGTATGTCCATGAGTTCTGAACATAGATGCCCAGGAGGTCATAGTCTGTCCAAATCTCTAATAATAATGATTAAAAATCACTTTGTAACTTCTCCCTATTTGGATTCGTACCACAGCTATAATTATTTTCATCGTTTACGATATATTGTCACTTGACGTTTTTGGCACCCTGTTATTGCTAGTGATAAATATTATAATGGTTTCGTACAAAATTGATTTTCGTAAATTTTTCGTTGCAGCAAAAAACGAATTGCAACTGTAAGATATGTAAGATATATAATTAATTTTTGTAGTTCTCGCTAGATTCGACTTCAAGAATACTATTTGTTGTGTATAGTGAAGTGGTATGGTGACATATGGCGTCGTATCATGTTACGACGACTATAGAAATTGGGGTTGTCTTCCTTTCTTTAACAAAAGTTTTCATCAACAATAATTACGAAATTGCAGAAGTTTTGCTTCAAAGATTGCCAAACATTTTAAAGTATTCTTCCAACGAAAATAAGTTATATCGCCCAATCAAAAAGACCAAGAGCGTTTAAAAAATAAAATCAATCAACACAAAGAATTGTCTGGCTAGCAAAATATTTGAACTTCCTTTAAATGTACCGGCAATTGAAATTAATTTTTTTTTACTTTTTTAGATTTGAATTGTTAAATTTACATTTTAATTCTTAAAAACTGAAATATAATGTGGTCACTGTTAATCGAGCGATGCACCAGTGCCTGTTCGTTGGTAGGTAGCTGTTCACATACTAACGAGCTCGAAGGGTTTGGTTCTTTTTAGTTTCCTTACCAAATGTTCCTTAATTCATGCTTCGTTGCAAATCATTTTATTTCGTGTTTTATATCCGGAATCTCCAAATCGCGATGCAAATCACCATTTCGAATGTACCGGAGTGTATTGACTATACTCCGAAATACCTTGTTCTGGAAATTTTGTATAACTTTGATGCTAGTATTCTTAGTACAGTCCCAAAGCTGAATGCCATATATCGGCCTGATTGTAAATCAGAATGTTGTTGCATAAGCACAATTGTCTATATTTAAGATCAAGCTTTTTTCTTTTCTTCTTGACATGCTCTTTCCATTTAAGTTTAGCATCCAGAGTCATATCCAAGTATTTAGCAGAGTTCACATCCGGTACGATCACATCGTTTCGGCTGATTGTCGGTGGATTACCCAATGATTTATTCGTAAAGTTGACATGGGCAGATTTTAATTCATTAAGTTTGATTTTGCGTCGCTTGGTCTACTGATTAATTTCATCACTTGCACATTGAAGTTTATTTGCCGTCTCTTCCACAGTTTGCCCTTTTGCTAGTATCGCAGTGTCGTCAGCAAACGTTGCTATGTTTATGTAATTGGAGTGTGGTATATCACTTGTATATAGTAGATAAAGGACTGGGCCTATAAAACTGCCTTGTGGGACTCCTGCCCTTACCTCTCTCAGTCAAGAATACTCATCTTCTTGTCTTACTCTAAAAAGCCTTTCAGATAAATATGATCTCAAAAGATCCCGGAGCATAGCATTTAGTTTATGTATTAAACCCTCGTGCCATACCTTATCGAAAGCTGCTACCACATCCAAAAATTAGGTCAAATAAATTTGTTTTTCTTCTAACACCTTTTCTATAATGTCTGAAATCAATGAAAAACATAATTCTTTTGATACATCTATCAGTCATCAGCTTATAAAACTTTCAAACTCGTGAGTTCCTGTCATCAAATTATGCGACTTCTTGACCACGTGGTAGGTTTGTAAAAGCTAGAAATAATATCGATAGATGTCGATATCAAAAAGTTACATTAAATTTCCATTTAAGTTAATTGTTCCTTCATCTTTAACTTTCTTCAATACATAGCCTAGCCTTTTGAATTAGCTACTTTTATAAGTTGGGCATTTTGTATGGGTTTTAAAGGTTCACTGTATCAGCAAATAGTTTGTCAGAAATTCATGATCTTCATGCATTTATATAGTAATTTGAATATTTTAAATCTGTCATCATTCGATTACGATAAAGCGTTGATTATTTTTAGATATTTCTTATACAATTTTTCTGTGCGATGACTGTTAGGTTTCTATGTTTAAGAAATAATAAATTAAAGTTCATGTGGTCATTAAATAACCGCAGCCAATGGCACGGCACCATCGTTATATTTAAAGAATAACTCATTCGAATCATCTTATCGCAGCATGAATTAATTTTCTAAAATTTCTTGGCAAATTGCATTGTGTACTTGTACAATTGATGCATATTAAAAAATATAAAAGAAAATTTATTTATGAATCATGATTATAATCATTATATTATATTATGTTGTTATGTTATACCGTTAACAGTTTTATGAAATATAAAAAAAAACATATTCAAATCCGACACTGTTTCGTATCTTGTCTTTTTATATATACATACTATATTGATTTTATTATTTTCATTATTTCTTATCTTATGCGACGTGATACGATATACGATATATATAATTTCCAATTCTTTAAAAAATTATGCATATAGGTACAAAATAACTTTCAGTTCCTAACACTAAAGCAAATTTATGTGCCATAAAGTTTAAATTTTAGTCATTACATGTACATGTATATATGCGCGCGACTCCAATATAAGATAGTCGAAAGCTGTTATGGGCAATATTCCAAAGTTGAAAGCATTACAAATATTTACCGTATTAGTATACATATATGTATATAGGTACATCCATATATCTATTTTGGTACGGCCAAATAATATAATTATGTTTTAGTTTCAAAATATATATATGCTCAACCATATAGACTCGTAGAAATCATCATCATCATCATCATCATAAAGAAATCGTAGATTTTACTAAGATGAATTTTAAAATGGTTCTATATAGTCATAATTATAGATGGGAGTATATACTTCGAGGTATTTCAAATATTTCGACATATACGACTCGACATTTTCTTTACGCAAAGTGAATATTCGATATGCACTTATTTCTTAAAAAATACATTTTTCATCTCATTAAAATTGATAATCATATTAACACTTTATATTTTGCTGTGGGCTTGTACTCATACGCGTATGTATATATGCAAATTATGTGTAGGTATAAAATTTATACAAATTTCATGTATTTTTCAATTCATCAATTATGTATTACGCTTATTCATGTAAGTATTAAACTGTTTCAAAGAATATTTTAAAAAATTCGTTGAAATAAACCAGTTTGGTGACATTCAATATTGATTCACACATGTTATATAATTTATAAGATATATGTCGAGATGTGGAAAAATGTCGAATTAATTTAAATAGATTTTGTGTGTAATATGTCGTATCTTATACATAGTGTTCGAAAATTCGGTTTCACGATTACATACCATTAGATTCCTTTGATAAGAAAACATAAGTGACATATACCATTCCTACTATTGTATACAAGAAGCTGGTTATTTTGAGTTACAATCGATTTAAAAGAAGTTTCCCATCCAAGTAACTTTTGTTGAATAAAGTCCGACTTATCATATCTCTTACAGTGGCGATTATATTTTAATAGATACATATTTTGATTTATATTAAATAAAAAGTTAGAAATTATAATTTTTGTGTCATTAATTTGGTTTTGCGAAACGATAGTTCTGTCCTCTAGCTTTCACGTAACTAAGTATGACTTAATACAAGATAATCATTGATCACTAGAGGATGTATTTCGTAACTGCTGGGTGGACAAAATACCTAGGTAATGCGTGTTGTATTAACAACCTTAAGCAAGTACGTCGAAGTGATGCAACTGAAAGATAAACTTTTTTGCAAGAGTGAAACTGTATTATACAAGAGTGAAACTGTGTTTTCTGTATACGAAGACGAGATTTAAAAACTATCGTAGAAATCTCTACAAAACAAAATATTGTTGAATTTCAACACTATTGGATCTAGAATCTAATAAATTCTGTAAAAGCTGTCAGGACATGGAAGAGGTAGAGATTATTCTTGATTATAATCTTCTCCTGTTCGTCACGATACACAGGCGTCATATGCACTTGGTTGGCTACACGATGGGCTATCTTCATCAGAAGATCTAAGTATAGATATTCTATAATACTATACTCAGGAAGGAAGTCTGTGGTATTGAAATGAGTTGGCACTATTTAAGTACAACCTTACCTAACCTACATAACTTTATCAAATATTTTTTTTTATTAAAAATTAAGTTTTCCCTTTATTTAAACTATGAATAGTGCTATAGTTGAATGTTAGTAATAATTGCAATAATTATGAATTACATATATTAAAAACATTCATATTTTAAGATTACGAGGGTGGAGTGAGCAGTCTATTAAAATTTCAACAGGATGGCGCCATAATTGCAAATTCCAGATGTCATGTGTCAATACCATCTGTCACTAGACCGAATCTGCGCCGAAGACCATTTTATCGGCCAACTAGGGCAAACGGGGATTACGTGCAGTAATATTCGCCGTTAACTGCGAATATTACTGCAATTTATTGGATTTAGATCTACTGAGGAGATCATCGATGCAACAAACGCCTATTTTGAAGGGTTGGTGAAATCCTATTATTCGGAAGGGATCGCAAAATTTGAAAAACATTGTACTAAGTGTATCGAACTAAAAGGCGACTACGTTGAAAAATAATTTTTTTGGCCTAAAATATTATTCCTTGTTTCATTTTTACCGTACTTTCACTCAGGTCTCGTATATCAATATAAATATAACTACATATTCCCAATTATTTTTTAATTTTTTATTTTTCATTTTCTAAGTACCCACAAATAACAGCAACGGATTTGGAATATCATTTATGAAATGAATTTCTGTCTTTCGTAATGGTCTATCTATCGCCAAGGATATTTTATTTTAAGCTATTTCTTATATTTCCTGGAAGATATGCTAAAGGTCAACCATGTATAAACCATATCCTTCACAAATAAGATGAGAACTTTAAGTATACTTCTTATTTGTGCAGTACCACTTATCTATATGTTAGAGGTACCATATGTTAGATGTAGGTACTTAACCATCCCGCGTAGTTCTTGCATCCACAAAAAAATCAAATAATCTTGTTGAAGGGTAAATTTCCTTTTTCAGTTACTCAGTTACAATAATGTATTCTTGCAACTAAGGTTGAATATTTTCTTTGTTGTAAGGAATTTGAATCACCTCGTTTTAGAACTAACGTCTTATTGAAATATTTCTGCAAAATTAGTGGTATCTTGGAAAACACGGTACCGTTCTGAACTAAAATTATGACATGTGTTTTCTTTTAATGACAGGAAAAACTTATTAAAATTGAAAAAGTTTATTATATTTTACACTGTTAATACAAAAAACCATATACTACTATAAACCATAATATCTGTTATGTGTGATATATACGGCATTTCCAAAACGTAATTTTCAGAATTGATTTTCTTGTCTAATTGATTTTATTGTTATCATATTTTATATATAAGAAAACATGTAACGTAAAGTTTAAAAGTTGTTTTGTTCGTTTTATTATGTATTATATACATATTTCCGTTCAACTGAATTTACATAAAATATTTATTATAAATCCTCATTTCCTATCTTTTTACATATATACTCGTATATGTACGTGTATGTTATATAATATCATATGTATATATATTATGTACAAGAAATCTTAAATAATTTTCTTTCTCAACTTTAGTCGTTTTCAAATAGATCTTAAACATCGATAAACAAAAATTCGTTTTCTTTAGATCAAAATTACCTTCAAGACAAAATTACGTTGAAATTTAATTCCAATTTCATATTCTATATTATTTTGAACGGTGGTTTAATCTTGTGTATAACAAATATCATACTGTGATTGTGATTTCAAATGTGAACTTAAGATAATGAGGATGGAATATGTGTGAGGACAAAAGTTTAAATCCCGTGAAAAATTAGATCAAAATTCAGTTGAAGAAAAAGCTAGCTCTCGCCTAGGTTTACAAATTTTCGAGTTCGAATAAAGGTAGGTTCGAATAACGGGTGATCAAATAAGAATTTCTGAAAGTTATTTTGAAAAAATTGTATTTGTGACGTTAAGTTCGGTTTATGCCATTTATTGTTTGAAAATAATTTCTTTTAAATGTTGTCGACGACTGGCTCTTAGATGATCGCGACTGGCTATATGGGTTCAATTTTCCATCATATTTTCGACTATTTCGGCCAATTTTCCGTTAATGACATGATAGTTTGGCCTGCTGTGTGACACGTTGCATCATCATGTTAAAACCACAAGTCAGCTACAACAATATTTTGTTTTTTTAGCAATAAAAATTCATTGATCATTGCTCTGTAGTTTGCGCCACTGACGTTTACATGCGTTGTCGTTTCGCATTTTTACCTGCCCATAAACCACAACAAACAGTGCATTTTTCAGGATGTATTGGAATCTGTTCTGACTGTTCATCAGCCCAAATACGATAATTTTGTTAGTTGACATATCCATTCCGTTAAAAATGACCTTCATCACTGAACGCATTTCTATAAAACTGCGGATCAATTTGGAACGCATTTCTATAAAAATGCGGATGAATTGTTCCAACGCCCGTAAACTTAATCGATGACACAAAGCAAGATGTATTTTTGATGCCTTCAAACCAAGATCTCTTTTCACTATACGCCACAATGTGCCATATAAGAGAGCTAGAACTTGAGAACGGTAACGAATTGATTGATTGTAGTCTTCACGTACACTTTCAGCTATAGCAGCAATATTCATATTAGATCGACTTGTATACACTCTAGTCGGGTTGTTTCGCAAATAATGCGTTCAATTAGACATTTTGAACACTATAAATTAATCGAAGAGCACGAAAATAATTTTTCACTGAGCACTGGTTTTTGAAATAAATTTCCACAATTTGTAAACGTTGTTCTCGCATAAGTCTGTTCATGTTGAAATGTCAACACAAATGTCATATCAACATGACATTTGTCAACGCAAGAATCTCAATTGGGAAAAGTATCTCTTATTGGATCACTCTTTATATTCGTAAAAATACGCGTCAAACTACTCTTCGATCGAGTTTGTATTCTTGTAAAAAGTCAGTATATCTCCATGGAATATAAGACTGTATTATATTTGTTTTATACTTTTGTACAATATGCGTGATGTGTGCTTTGGATCGTTGTCTTGTTTGAAAGTACACATTCTAATACAAATGAAAATGAAAGTACAAATATACAAAGCTTGCAATACATTATGTTTTAAACTATGTTGTAAAATTTTCAAATAAAGATTATTGTGATTATTAACAAATATAAATTTTACTACGTCTGCGGACGATATACAAAACCTTATATAAATCGTTTTATTTCTTAATAGTATTTCAATATTTGTTTTCAAACACACTCATCCGAGTCTAAATTATTATTCCAAAATACGGACAAGGAAGTTGAGCTAAATTAAAGTATTATACTGTTGATTCTTATTACTGGTCTCGATTGATGGTATAATTTCCCTGCATTGTCCACAGTTGCTTAAAATGGTATTAACACTTTCCGTTCTTTTCATAGTCATTCTAGAGTTCCACTTTTTCCTATGTTTCTACCAATTTTAATGGATTTTTTTTTGGTCCCTCACTTTTTCAATTTTATCACTAACAAACGTAAATCCTTTGAAATTTCCCAATATTATAATTTTTACAAATTTAGTGAATAGATAAACAGTCAAATTGATAATTACATAATTATTTATTTTTAATGTAAATTGATTTTATGTAAATCTATTTACTACTCGAACGCGATATTTTCCGAGCTCAAGTTATTAAAGATACTTTCATACAATCTATTTATTTAAATAAATAATAAGTTTGAAGTATGTATTTGTCTATCTCTCATTATGGATAACAACAACGATTATGATACCCGATAAATAATCATAAATAATTATTTTGACAGTATATTTTTAATACAGATTCACACATTTTGTCATTTGTCTTTATCCATATGCGCTCAAAGAAAAATTATCTCGTAAGAAAAGAAGTTCCACGCAGTTAGATTATATAGTTACAGAATTACAGATGTATTGAATGCAAGATTTCTCATCCTGAAAGCACTTAGCATCAAATTGCGGGAAATGTGAGGTTTGATCTAAGTTTGGTTCGAAAAGTCGATCATCATCGTTTTATGTCATATTCTAAGCACTAAAAAATTGCATCAATCGTTATAACTCGTTATAAGTTGGCCTCGCAGCACTGCAAGTTGCACTTTTAAAATCTGTTCTTTCGGGTTTCTTTATTTAATCAGTTATTATATAGTCATTATAACCAACAACATCCCGAACTGTTTCGGAAAATTTCCAATTTTTCTTTTACTGTATGATTTTCATTTGCCAACTTTTAATAGAATGATAGTGTTTCACTATTTTCAAAGCCCAATACAATGGACGTAAGTTGAATCCTATATAGAGTCACTAAATGATCTGTTTCATCGTAAAAAATAACCTAGGATATTTTCTGAATTTTTAATTAACGAAATTTTTGAGCTATATACAAGTAGAAACTAGTTTTTTTTAAATTATTAATTATTTTAACAAAAACGAACACAATTGATAATTTATGCTTTAAAAATTCATTATATACACTTGAATGCTCTAAATTATGTAGGTATTTTTTACAGGGAAGTAAAGATGAGCTGTAAAAGGAAAATTTTTTGATTAATGTCTCTTATAGATATTTTAATTAATTTTACGTTAGCTATATAATATCCTTATTATTTTATGACATTATGGCTGTTTATGACATTAAAAACAACTTCAAATATCAGATGATGCAGTTCTTAAGCATAAAATACTGTAAATTAATGAAGCATAAACGCCAGTTTCGAAATTAGTGGTATAGAGGTAAGCATGGAGAATGAACACGTTTAATAAAATAAATAAGAATATTTTTAAAATGTAAATAAAACAGTAAACTTATTTGCTATTTAACATAAAACTGTCTATCCTCTATCACCTGTAGGTTATACAGTTTTCTTCACAATTATTTTTTCTTATTCCATTTCCATGTATATTTAATTTCTAATTATTATTTTGTTGGCGACTACAAACCGAATAATTTGTTTTTTTTATTCAAATAAAATTTTATTTAATTATATACACAATAAACCAATCTGAATAAATCTAAATACTCGTGCATATACAACTATAAATAATAAATACACGC
Organism: Tipula lateralis; assembly: GCA_963932295.1. Taxonomy (NCBI): domain Eukaryota; kingdom Metazoa; phylum Arthropoda; class Insecta; order Diptera; family Tipulidae; genus Tipula; species Tipula lateralis. Next base: position 42,023,947 of record OZ010738.1, read on the forward strand.
GACCGCAAAATTTAGTTAGTTCCTTCCCATGGTGTATTTGCAGCTGTATCTTATATATAGTTACCATTTTATCGTAACAAATTAAAATGCAAGAGGTAATGTTTCCAAGATGGTCTTACGGTTTACCACATTGAATTTAAAATCTACCATGTCACACTCATAATTAACATATGACTCGGGTTTGATCTGCGGTGTAAGGTATCAGGCATAATTCCTTACAACTCCAGCTGAAGCGTTAACTAATCAGTGCAACGTAAGTCTTTGTAAGTATAACAAATTGCATAATTAGGCGTACTATTAACATAATTTAATTGAAAACAATTGTATTATTAGTAATTTAATAATAAGTGGTGAAGTTATTGTTTACTGATATCTGTATAGTATTGAACAGAATAGAGATCACATATGATGTGAAAAATTTAAACCACAGATGTATAATTTAATTAAAAAAATTTTATATGGTAATAAATTGTATAATTTAATTTTTAATTAAATGATTTTAAATCATATTCTAGCCATGAATATATCAATAAATTAAAACAAGCCACCGCAACATTTATTTGTTCTTTCCGTTTATCAGAATGGTCTCGCAAAATGTAATGTAATCGTACATGGTAATTTGTCGCTCATCAAAATGCCAAACACAGTAAAAAATACACTGTAAAACACACTGAATAATGTAAAATGGAGTTCTGTGTTCCAAAGAATTCGATAGAATCGTTCGTTCATCAGTTGAATAATGTATAAACAAACGAGTTGCACCCTACCCCGACCAACTTGTTAATTTCCAATATACATATAGGTTTAACAACTGCTTTATAGGGCCTAAAGCCATGGTATGAAATAATTTGCCCTTTTAATATTGAAAATAATGTGATCTTTCTTTCCATTAAATAACAAATGATACACTAGTAATTCCTCTTAGGGTTTTTATAGTTTATTTGTCTCATCCCTACAAGCTTTTTGATTTTTAAACTCTATGATAAAAGATAGCGTTGTATCGCCGGTAGAAAGGTAGTTGTTGTGTATGTTAGATGTTAAAAGGTCATTTATTTAAATTAGAAACATTTCATTGGTAAAATTAAGAAGAATGAAGTGGATTTGAATATGAAGGAAGATTTAGGAAGTGAATGTGAATACAAAGTTCGAAGCTAATAAATACATTTAGCATGAAGCTTTATGATTTTGTACTTATAATCGAAGATAAAATACATCTCTCATCAGGCATATGCTACCGGCCTTGATTTATCTGTGCTAGTGGTATATGTAAAGGTTGAAATCGTCAAGCGATAGTGTTGACGAACTACAAGATACTTAACTCGAAATTGAGATTTATTGATTATTGATATTGTGGCGTGGATGTCAATTGTATTACGAATTATATTATTTGGTTACTTAATTAAGCGCCACATTATTCCCCCGTAAGTTGATTATATTATTTTGCCGTAATTGTGTTATGTTGCCTGATTTCGCCCGTTTAGTATTAATTGATTAGGCTTGTTGCGACATGACACGAACTTACCTGCATTCTGTATATGTGGGTGTCCGAATTGCCGCGCTTTAGTGGTGTTTGGTTTTGTTGCTCCTAACATATGTGCCTTTGAGAAGAGCAAACTGGACTGCCACCATTGTGAGAGAAGGCAGTGAAATTCCAAGCCGTGTTTCGGTTAGAGCACGAGGTAGTATATGCAATGATGTTTGGGAGGTTGTGCCCTAAAAGGGACCGTAAGGGTTACCAATGTAATGCATGAAATACCTGAGGCTTTGAGAATAGCTATCTTGATGCCACCATTGAGAGAAGGCAGACAAATTTTATTAGGAGAAGTTATTTTTGCCGTGTTAAGGTTAGTGCAAGAGGTAGTATGAAATGTTTCGGATAATGTTTGGGGAGGGTAATGTGACGTTCACAACAAAGTACACAAATTAATCATTATACACAAATACAATAAATCAGTCACGCCACAATAGAGAATTAACAAAAATCGAAAAGCATTCAGCTATCTGTATTTCGCATTCGCATATAACAACCCAATTCACAACAAAATATACAAACATAATGCAACATACGTAAAGTCCGGTAATATATGCTTGATGAAATGGATTTGACCTTTTCAATCACACGGTTATTCAATGACGCTATTGTCAGATTGAAATCAGCTTAGCGAGCAAACATTACAGAATCCACAAAATGCCAAACAATTCAAAATACTCAAAGCCTTCAACAGCTGGTTGATTCAGCGCTTAAGCTGTTACTCTATGCTACCTTGTAGTCCAAGAATAACTCCCATGGCTGTCACAATCACAGCCTAGCATCTCACACTTATCATATTATCATATCATACAAATTTTCCCTAAACAGGGACCCTTAAGGGTGAGAAAAGGCTTTGGCTGATGATGATTTATATCAAAGTTGTTGTGGCGGATATCGAACACTTATTAATAAACTTCGCAGTTCAGCGGCAGTAGGCGATTGTACTATATTCTATCAAAGCGAACCAAATGACCAAATGGTATTCACGTCGATGCAATATTTACCAAATAGAGTATTTCAAGATCAAATAACTACGGTGTCTGTCCAGATCTAACCAGACTGGAAACTTTATTAATCATTCCGAGTAAATATAGTAATTTATTTCACATATGTGAACTGATGTATATCACTCACATACTTGAAAACAATAATTTAAAGCATAATTAAATTAAGTAATTATAAATTTTATTACTGCAAGTTTATTAGTTTTTGCTTACTAACAACTCTCAATTAAATCAAAAACAGATACTTTGATTACTAATAGCAAACATGCGTCTAATTGCTCTTATAAAGTGTGCGGGTACTTTATTAGTTTGGTGAACGGGTCCACTTAAAATTACTTTAAGTATAATTGCTTTAGCACACATTTCAGGACTCCTTATTATTAAGAAATTAATGCTTTATAACAAGTTGGAGTATAATATTTTCAGTCGTTACTTGTGCTCACTGCAGGGTTTTGTTTATTTGTCAGTAATTTATTTGTATAAATGTTTGTTTGAATGTTTTAATCGTAAACAAAAATCAATGTAATTATATACAAGTTTTCGATATTTGTAAATATATCTACATATCTGTACACTAATCAACCACCGTTTTGTATCAATTCGTATATATATTTTTTGAGTTTAGTTAAAATGACATGTTATAATATTGTAGATAAAAATTCTTGAACATGTCGCGCGGTCTTATCTCAAATCATATGTTTATATTTCAAGTGATTAGTTTGAAGTGTGCGCGTATGGTATAAATTAAGTTTCGTGTTACGATATAAGTGGCAAGACAAATATGTATATCAAATGTCAATGATTAAGCCTATTGTTGAATCATAGCATGAATATTATGAATCATAGCATTAGCACAATAAATTAAATATAAAATTTGTGGTATTGTTCTTTATATATATAGTTTTATGATAGCGATTCTTGCTGGTAATTTTCTTATTTAATTATATATCTCGGTTCCGATACAATTTTGTATGTTAATTTATTTACAATAAAAATTAAAATAAAAAAAAACCAAAAAGAAAACTAAAAATAATGTTGTTCTGTTTAATTGAAAAATAAAATCAAATTAATGGTAAAAAAAAGTTTTATGTACGATTATTTGGCAGCCACAATTGTTTTCACTAATGTAAATGCCAAAATACATATTATAATAACGAATCGTACATATAATTATTATTGTATCGTTAACTTTTATAAAATCGAAAATTTGTCGTTTTTATTGCTTACAAAAATATATTGAAAATTGTAGTTTGTAAAGTAATTAACTAAGCAAAATTTACTATCCGTAAAGTTTTTTATTGACAGTTGAGAATTATATGGAGATGATTTAAAGCAGTGTTATCCTAACTTCATATAATACTAGAGCAGAATGATAGTTTTTTGTCTGTCTGATTACGAGATAGATTCAAGAGACCAGTCAGGGCGACAGAGAGACAAAGAGGACAGGTAGATCTCGGATAGCAATATCTCGTGAAAGGAGTATATATCTCAGACATGTCAATATATCTCGCAACTACTACAAACATTCAATATAATATTTCCAGAGATTAAAAAATATCTCGAACTTTCTCAAAATATTTGGAATTTTCTCAACATAATTCAAGGTACGTGGATGGAGTGAAAAGTCTGGTGAACACGAAACAAGGTATAATATTTTCGGCAAAAAAAAATTTATTTTCAACGTAGTCGCTTTTTGGATCCTTTCCAAATAATACGATTTGTCGAACCCTTCAAAATAGGCGTTTGCTGGCCTCATTAGAACCGAATCTCTTTTCGCAGAACCATTTCTTCAAGTTCAGAAACATAAAATAGTCGCAGGGGGACTATGTGTGAAAAATATGGCGGAGTAATTCGAAGCGTAATTCATGGATTTTGGCCATGGCAACTACACAGGTACATTCAAAACGTCGTTGAAACGGTCCAATAAGTTGTAGTAATATTCATGGTTGAGTGTTCTCCTCTTTTAAAAGAAAATCGATATGGATTATGTCGCGTGTATTCCAAAAAACCGTTGCCATGACATTGTTGGCCGATAAAACCGCCTTAGTCTTCTTTGGCGCAGATTCGCACGCAGAAATTCACTGTTCTTTGGTCTCCGGTGTAAAGTGATGGTTCCATGTTTCTTCCACAGTTATAAAACGACGCAAAAACTTATTTTTATTTCGCTTGAACATCGCCAAAGCTGCCTTTGAAGTTGTCAGCCGTGTACGTTTTTGGTCGGTTGTAAGCAAACGCGGCATCCACCGTAGCTTTTGTTTAGCTATACTTAAATGTTCGTATTATATCTTACGCACACGTTCATCTGAGACGTCTACTATCTCAATTATCACGTGCCCTTCCACTCTGTGGTCTTGCAATACCGTATCATAAATTTTGTCGACCATTTTTGGTGTGATGTCTTCACTTGGACTTATACGTTAACGGCATCGTACAAATAGCAACGAAATTCAGTAAAACACTTGTGAATCATTTTAGTCTATGGTGAAAAAATCACGTAATATTTATCAAGATTTCTTTTGGTTTGCGTTATGGATTTTCCACGCTAAAACTTATGTTTAATTAACACACGAAATTCACTTTTTCACTTTTTGTTTTATTAAATGGCTGTCAAATCTGAACTAAATGACAGATCCGTCTAAAAATTTTAATTTTTTTGATCTAGTGAAGATTTTGGCTCCATTTGTTGCAATTTTACCAGACTTCTTATTCCCCCGTCGCGTCTTAAAATATTACGAAATTTGGCGAAATACCTAATTTAAGATGTTTAATGTTTTGTAATGTACATAATGTATTGTACATAATTGATTGTTAATCTATTTAGATTTTTTTTATGTCACGAGTTGTCTTCAGATGTGATTTGTTTGTCTCGAGATACCTTAATTTGTATTGAAATAACTGAAGATGCCTTGATATGTCTCAAGATTTTACGTGATACGTCCAGATATATTTCGATATGTCTCTGTAAGTCTCGTTAGGCCGAAATTTTTCTCAATATGTATTTATGTCTTAATCAATATCTCTAAGTGAATTGGTATGTCTCGATATATTTCGATGTCTTGATATATTTCTCGGTATATCTCGAGATCTCCAATTATATTCCATTATATTCAAAATGTAAAAAATGTGATTCGTTAAAAATGTATTTTATTAGAAAAACATATCCCATGCAATAAATTTTTTTTTTATTGGAGCATCTTGGCGATAAAAAAGTATTAATTTCAATGTGGTTTTCGCAGGTTTCCAATAAATTACAGGTAAAATAATTTAAAATTAAAAAGTTATTTTGACATTTTTGTTGACATTATATGTACTGTCGAAATTTATTTAAATTTTATTTGATTAACGTTGTGAAATTTATTAAATAAATTAAATCTAACAAGGGACAACTTCGAAGTTGTGCAAAATCTGTTGATTTGAGATTTGGCAACTTTGAACTTTTAGTGTAATCGCACCCTTAAAAACTATCAGTGTTAAAACATTATGTAAAGACAACTTTTTCAACATGGTGAAGTACAAGAATGAACGGCGTCTGCAAATAATTAAAATTTACTACAAAGGGTTGGTGACTGCAACTTCAAGATCGTTAATTTCAATTTTTGGTCGTAATAATTGTCCCAGTTGAAAGGCGATTCTTAGTCTACTGAAAAATTTAATTCTAAATATTAGCTGCTGGATGTTCCTGTATCAGTGAGACAACGGGTTGGCCGAAGTGTCGAGAATATTACTCCGTTCAAGTACCGTCCAACGCAAACGGAACCAATACAGTCGATTCCACGGTGTTCTCAACAATTTAGCATCACTCAGGCGTAACTTTGTCAAAAAACAGAATATGCGTTATTGGTCACACCACTTAATGCACAAAAAATAAGGTGTGGTTTTGATGCTGGTGATCAATGAACCGTTTTTTTCGTTGATGAAAATGACCGTTACGTTACAGTCAATGGAGATCGCTACAGAGACATGTTGCAACTTCATGTGGTTTTAACAGGACGTTGCGACATACAACACAGCCGGTATAACATTCGACGTATTGAAATTATAATTCGATGAACGTGTTATATCCAGAAATGGTCCTGTCGTTTGGCCGCCTAGATCGTGTGATTAAACACATCGATTTGTTTTATATTGGCGATACATTAAATCATTGATCTATGCCAACAAGACAGCGTCGTTAAAACAGTTTAGAGCCAATATTGAACGAAAGATAGAGGCCATTTCCATCGAAATGTGTGTACGAGTCATAAATTGGGTTCAACGAATCGAAAACTATAAACGTGTTTGCGTGGGGAATACGTATATGGACGATATCGAATTCCATACATAAATATTTTGATTGTATTTCGTGCCAATAATAAAATCTTCGAGATATCTCAAACGGTTAGAGTTTAATTGGCGCATTCTATATTTGTAGTGAGATAACTTAAAATGGGTAACGCCTGATTTCCATACATTCACTTATACTATAGATACCGAATTAAAACATATATGTGTCTTTAGTAGAACGGGTGATGATGATAAATGGCCGCTAGTTAGGCACGGCTGCGATGAGATGTATTATTCGTATACACTTGTAATAAAATGTAACAAAATGATTCTATTGGCACACTACAATATTGAAATATGAAATTATGGTTTTTGTAGTGTTAAAGCACTTCATTAAAGACCAGTGCATCGGTGATTGCTACCACTGGATGAAAATTATTATGATTAAGCTTTTAATTCTTTGGTGTATCGCGTGCCAGATAAATAACTTTTTTACATGCTATTTCAAACAAATATGGTCTTAACATTCGTTGTACATATATGTTATTATTCTAATGTGTTTGTTCGTGCTTAAGCGTAAACTTCGAACTATGGATATTTACTTCAGTGGAAGGTATGTCGCGTTTTAAAAAAAAAAAAAATTATTTTTAACACAAATTGTTATCTCAAATAAATAAAACTATTGAGTCTTTTGGTTCATTGTATGTCTTGTGAATAATATTTTGGTTTTATTTTTAAATTTTACAGTATTAACATACAAATGTATACAGTTAAAAATATACAAACTGCGATGTCTAACACATATCTTAAATTTTATATATTTACAAGACGCGGTTTCTTAATTTTTATATACTGATTTATAAATAAAAAGTGTATTAGGAACAAATTAGATAAATAAAATGTGTTTCATCAAATTATAATACAAATACGTAAGAATCTGACTCAATCAAAAACTTATAACTTCTTATTTGTTTTGATAATTAATCGATTATTTTAATGCAACGATTTATCATGTCGCAATTTTCTTGTTATAATAAAAATTCTCTAACTGAATCAATTACGAGTATATATAAATACATCTAGACATTAAGGATTTATGATATATGTTTATTATTATTTATATGTGAGGGAGATTATATACTCATTAAGCTTTAAATTTATGTTCCATCTCTTGAAAATTTATATTTTGTTATTGATTAAAGACACTTACCTCCCAAATCTATTTTAATGTCCTATCGTTCGTTGCCAATTTAATTGAAAAAAATGGACTATATTGTTCCGATGTACGTTAACCATCCGAACCTCGCATACTTTTATTTACTATTAGTGTTGATATGTTAATTAGGAGCTTCATGAGTTCTGTACTCCAAATGGGGACAGAAACGTTTTCGTTCATTTAACCGATCGTATAGAGAGTAATTCAGTATCTCACTGATGTGTTACTATGTAATGGGCTTTCCAATAAGATGTTTCATTTTGAAATTTAAAAGAACGAGTATTTTGTAAACGAAATCAATGAATATTTATTTCATTGTAATAAGTGGAAGGTATACATGTGCGGCTGTATGTTCTCGATAACTTCAAGAATTCTATCTTTTAGGGTCTTGAATCGATTGTGGAGCATTGATATAGACCTTATTTTTCTCACGCGACCTCAAAGAAAATAGTCTAAAGGTGTTAAAGCGCAAGGTCTCGGTGGCCAATTGTTATCACCTCTTTGAGAAATAACACGAACAAGTAACTTTTCTTGGAAAATTTCGATTGTTTCGTTGCTTGTGTGGCACGTAGCGCCGTCTTGCTGAAAATAAACGTCGTCCACATCAATATCTTAATTTCGGTCAGACAAAATCATTAATCATAGCTCGGTATAGCACAATACATTCAGCGTAATAGTTGCACCAGCCTTATTTTCGAAAAAGTAAGGTCACACGGCCAGCCCAAAAACTGCACCAAACAGCGATATGTTGAGGATGGAGAGGCTTTTCAACAATCATTCTTGGATTTTTCGACCTCCAAATGCCTTATTAACTTGGTCTCCGATGTGAAAATGGACCTCATCACTGAAGATCCGGATCATTTTGCTGCATTTGAAGAACCCAATCAGCGAAGATACGACGTTTATGGTGATCGAACGGCTTGAGTTCTTGTGTTAACTGAACCTTAAAAGCTTTAAGACCTAAGTTTTATGCCAACTACGGTGTAATGTCGTTTGTAGAATGTCTAATTCCAAAGGTCGACGAGGAATCGACAAACCTGAGTTTTCATCAACACTACGGGCTACAACAGCAATAATCTCAGTTTTTTGAGCGACGCACATGGTTTAGAATCTTCACATTACTAACGTGTCCCAACAGCTCAAAATTTTTCCAGCAGTTTCACTATTGGCGATGTGCTTCGCGACTCAAAAGTGGAAACATTTTCACCATTGTTGTAGTGAATTTTTACAATTTCAATACCATTTTTAGTAATGGCGTATTTTTTACTTGTCAAATGTTAAAAGAGCTTCAAAATTGAAAGATGCCCAAATAGCAGGCTAATCGAAATGAAACCTCTTATTGGTCCCTTATAAAAGCGTAAGTGAAAAGTCCTACGTTTGAGTCCTAAGTTCATCTGGAGAAATTTAATTCCGTATGGATCTTTATTGTCGTACAAAATCTGAGGATTTCGTATTGAAAAATTACGAATTTGCGAAATTATTAATTAGAATAACCAAAATGTCGTCATCAGTGTAAATAAAGAATGTCAGGTTGTTCATTTTGTTGTATGTTTTTTGGTGGATTGATCTCCGGGTGTGATAGAACAATCGCTTAAGATAAACAGTTTTATGCATTTTGTCGCAGCTATGTGATGATACTAGCAAGAAAAACACAAATATGCACATTCTCGCGTAAAAGAAGTCGCAACGAATACCCTTTTGTGGTAAAAGGCCACGTTCTCGTCGGTTGTGACTCAATTCGTCTGCGTGGTTTTAAAATTAGCAAAAATTTAAAATGGAATGAACACACTATCGCATTGGCCAAATCAGCTTCACGTAAACTTGGGTTCCTCAATAGATGCATACGGTTTTTTAATCACATCAGGTTCTACAGATATATAAAACCTTTAATAGACCTTATAGAATATTGCTGTCAAGTTTGGGGTGGAGCATATAGCACTGCTCTCCAGTTGCTGGATAAAGTTCAGCGGCGTGCCATCCGAATAATACGAAACTCCAGACTTACGAAAGATCTAGACAGCTTACAGCACCCCAGAGATATTGCAGAACTCTGCATGTTTTATATAGACTAATAAATGGTAAATGTTCTGCAGAATTAACGGAGAAAATACCATTTGTAACGTCAGGACGGGTAACACGAGGAACGGTCAATGCGCATAGGTTTACGGTGAAGCTGCCGAAACCTCGAACTGAAGGTGCAAAGCACGAATTCTTTTTTCGAACATCCAGGAAGTGGAATTCGTTATTCGGTGTTCAGTTTCCGTTGGAATATAAAATGCACAAGCTTAAGGCAGCTATCAACCTTTACTTGAAGGACCGCGTGTTGGGTGTAGGAGCTCTGACAGTTACAAGGAGCTAGGACTGTCTAAAAGTCCGCCCTACACCCAATTAAAGCTTAATTAAAAAAAATAATAATAATAATAATTAGGCTGGTGCTATTGCTGGGGCTACTTTCGTTCGAAGATCGTTGAACTTTGGATTGGAGCGGTTGCTGTTGTGTAACCATGCCTTTTTTCTTGTTAATCGGTTCTCGATTGTGGCATTGCTAGATGCTGCCAGTATTGTCAGATTCTTAAGATGTCGAGAATCTAGTTGTGTAACGAGGGCAAATATCTGTGTAATTTTTCTCTATACAAAACTGACATCTCAGCCTTATAGAGAAAGAGAACATGTACAAATCCTAGATTGTTTCTATGTTTAATAGTTTGAGTTGCAGGTACGCCATTTTTAACTATATGTGGGTGGATATTCATGGAAATTATTTATTCGTGGCCTTTTTTGTATTCTGTATTTTTTGTTGTGACGTGATTGCTTTATTGAACGAATTCTTTGATAGTAAAGATCCATTTAATTTTAGTATGCATATTTTATTGAGTTTCTCGTAGGTACTGTGCAATTTGTATACAAATCGTGTTATCAATAGTGCTCTAGCGAATTTTAATTTTTAAATAAATTGTTAGCACTTGTACTTCCACTCCTACAAAAATTAGTTCGTTTATTTGGTACTAACTGCAAAAAGAGTGTAAATAGATTATAATTTTTTGGGTGATAAAGGCACAGATAAATTGTAAATCACTACTGTAGAGTAAGAAACAAGGGACTTCTGGGAAATTCACACAACTTTTAAGTATGTTATATCTTTAAACATCTAAACTGCGAAGATTAATTTACATTATTTTTCAATAAATTACAATGCTAGTTTTTATAATTAGATATTCACTTATTATAGTGTTGAACATTCTGTATTATTCATCCAAAATTAAATGCTTATTACTTAAAATGGTTTCAGTCTCATATCATTCACTCCTCAATATTATTTGTTGATCATTTCGTTGTCGAACCACTCCTAACCCATTCGTAATTCGTTTTGAGTTTACTCCATTATCAGTCAAATCGAAAACCAATACGGCTATAGATATATACATTTATGAGTTAAGTAAGTATTTAAACTACAAAAGTGACTTAAAGCTTACTTAGCATCAAGTTGTACGATTAATCCCTTTTAAGCCCAAATGTTCTGAAACATTTATAAACTTACAAACGGGATGAAGCATGACTATGCTAAAGTGATGACCCAATAATTCCTTATTGAATGATTCATCGATTTGTTAATATAATAAGTACAATTTTGAAATGGTGCGTTAAAGAACTTTTTAAAAATAACAATTAAAAAAGACGGAAATTAATTCTAAAACTAAATGTCAAGGGCCTACGGTTCAACACATACACTTAAAGATTAAAAATACCCAGTTGTGAATTTTAGTCACCCCAGGAATCGAACTCGAGTGACCCCCAATGACAGATCAAGCATGCTACTTCATCTGCCGCGAGAGTAACATTAGAATGGACATTAGGAACTACTCTTAATAATCTTCAGTAATTAAACTGCTCATAAAAATTATGCTAACTTTTTCTATAACTTATACAAAGTTCTTAGAATAGAAGTTATATCGTAATAAAAGCTCTCAATTTTCAATAATTGTATCTCGATTGATTAAAATCATTTATATCGAATATATTCAGGAAACGCTTTACTATGTATTTCGAATACAAATATAATTTCCGATAAATTGCAAGAATACCAAAAATAATTATGTAAAAATAAAAATAATAATAAAAAGAAGATATCGTATCATGAATTCATAAATGGAGGAGCATTAAATCGATTTAATCAAACGAAACGAAAAGAAAATAAATTATGAACCAATAAATTTTATTAGGTTTTTCCCAATAAAAAATTCTTAATTTGTATAGATTGAAAAATTACGAACTACAAAAGCTAGTATATTATTGTAAACGTTTATATTTATACTCGCCTAATATTTACAATTTACTATCATTTCCATTATTTGAAACATATTTTTTGCCATCTTCGATTTGGACGGGCGCAAATAGTATATAGATACATATAAATCATATGTTTAGAGGATTAAAAATAGAAAATTAAATTTCAATTTCCGTTTAATTTTTACTCGAAATTATAAGGAAATATCATTATTTTTTGAAATTTTTATTGATTTTTATTTATGTTTTATCCAATAAGTTGTTCCAAAATATCTTTAGAGGCTGGGTGCTAAATGAATTTCGTTTTGTATTATTTAATGGATTGATTTTGGTTAGGATTAGCTCTAATCTAATTTAATAGGCTTAATCAATTTAGTGTATTAACATTCTATCGTACAGAAATTGTTCAATATAGGGTGTCGCCATAACCGGTTCAGTTTTGACATCGGTTTTTTGGCTCTGGACACACTAATTACTATTTTCTTTGCCAGAATTTCAGTATATTCAGTATAGTCACACCCAACGGTATCAAGAAGTTTGTGCATAAAGTGTGGTACGGGCTATCTAGTCGACAATCCAACGCGTATGCGTGGTGTCCAAAAATGTACGCTAACTACCGACAACATCAATACATCAAAGTGCAGCCGGTCTTGCATGCAACGAATTCTGCGTAAATATCTTGATTTGTGGCCCTAAAAATAAACTTCAGTTGGTTCAGCAATTGAAGCCCCGTGACCACCCGCTTCGATATCGATTCGCTGTGTGGGCCTGCAACAAATCGTAATTGATGAAGATGTTGCTAAAAAAATCATTTTTTAGGACGTGAGGCATTTCCATCTCGGTGGGTTTGTAAACAAACAAAGTTGTCGCATTTGGTAATATGAAAGTCCACAAGGAGAAGCCAATGCATCCATTGCGTGTTATTGTTTGGTGTGGCTTGTAGCGTGGCGGCATTAACTATCGCCACATGTTAACATCTTTTTCTGTGGCCATATCTTAAAGATATTGGTTTGGACGACATTTGGTTCCAGCAAGATGGTGCGCCATGCCACATATTGGGCGTTACAATAGTAAAACAGCGTTAAAAATTCGATGGCCGCATTATTAGTTAAAATGGCGACTTAAATTGGCCAGTAAGTGTGATTTTACGCATTTGGATTTTTATTTGCGGGGTTAAGTGAATGGCAAGTGTTATACGGACAATCCATAAACAATTGAGTATTTGAAAGCCAATTTTGAGGCAACCATTGCCGAGATAGATCCGCACACAATCCAAAATGTAGTCAGAAATTGAACCGACCGAATAGAGTACGCCAAGGTCAGTCGCCGCTCTCATTTGAATCAAATCATTTTCCATAAATACCCAGGAGGGTTGTACTTTCAAACAAAAAATATTTGGAAATATATTTACCTGGTTTTGTTTTAAAACTGTTTAAATCAAAACTTCTAACTGTGACACCCTGTAATAAAAATGCAGTATATAATTTATCATTTTTGAGTGATAAATTTTTCTAATCTTGTTTAATTTTCATCTTTACAATTTTTTGTGGAGTCACTCCTAATCCTTTCCCAATATGATTCTTATGTTCTATCTTGAAATTTAAATCAGTGACAATAGTTTCCAATAAGTTTTTTTGTAACAGTTATCAAAAACATTAATTCCATCATGTATCCAGGTTATAAAATAATTTTTGAAAAAAAATTATCTTTATTGAAAAAAATTTTTTTGTAATTTTTCGGGTAGTTTCATAATTCTATCGGTGTAGAACTTCTATGGTCTCACGTCGAAAAACTTAGTCAAGTGGTTTTCAATGGCGCATCGGTTCGACAATTTTTTACCACCAAAAAGTATATATTTACCACCAAAATGATAGTCAGGTGGTGCAAGGTCACGGCTATATGATGGATGCATCAAAACTTTCCAACTAAGTTCCGTCAATTTGTTACGAGTTATCAAAGATTTGTGTGGCCGAGCATTGTCATGATGGAACATAGCCCCCTTTTTAAATCAATATAAATTTTTACAAACGCATCTTCACAAATAATGGAGGCTAATCTGTCACCTATTAAGTACATGCACATTTGAGACCTTCGGGTGAGTATTGTCCGATATATGTAGGCATCAGCACTATCTGGTGACAAAAACCGCGGCGATTTTTATGTGACCCAATATATTCGTATTATTTAGGCAGTAAGTAGTTGTTCAGATATCGATATAAAAATTATCATCAAATGTTTTGAACATTACTATGATTATTGCTACATCATTTGATTTGTTTTATTATTCTTTGATTTTAAGACATGTGTACATATATACAAGGCACCAACTTGTATACACATAATTATCTGAAATATATGTTTATAACCATCATTTAAGCCATTCGAATAAAGACATGAAATCGACTGTTAAAAGTTAGTTCAAATAAAATATTTATAGCATTGGGAGAAATTTCAACTTAATTAAATATAGTTTTTTGTTCAATTAAGGATTAACATTCTTATATACAAGAATATTTGAGATATGTATGTATACACAATTCTTATATGCATATAGATTACTGTTCGCGAAAAAATCAAATTGTCTTTATATCGACACACTGAAAATACAACCCACATTGGAATCAAATTCGTTTAATTGAAGATTATGAAGCCATGGCAAAATAGATCATGAAAAGTGGTAGGGTTTTATAGTTTCGCCAGCAAATGTTTATCTACATCACTAGCCGTGTTTTAATATTTGCTCTTAATAGCTGCTCCGGATAGCGATGCGGAAAAAGCATTTTTCTCTATTTAAAATTCAATTTAATGCGCTATTTATAGGTAAACACAATTTATTTAACCGCAAACTATAATATTTCATTCAATTAGATATCAAAATTTGTGAAAATAAATATTTAGCTCTACCTATTTGTATAGAGCACTATCCGGAGCCGCTATCCAGAGCAGCTATTATTTGATGGGAAATTTACGAAAAATATGGGTATTTTAATGTTCATCCCTAAAAACGAAAAATTTCTTTGGATTAAATGTCAAAATTTGATTTTTTTATGTATTTATTTTTTGATTAACAGTGACACTGGCGGATAATAGAATAAGTTTGAATATAAATTTCCCTAGCTCTGGATAGCGCGAATATTAAAACACAGCTACTGATTACATTCACATTTTTGTATTTGGGTATTTCTGGTTTAGATTAAAAACTCACATTTTTTTATGTTAAAATTTAATTTTGAGAAAACACGACACAAACTATAACAATGGTTATGCGACTTAAATATTAGGTCGAAATTTCAAAATAAAAAGGAAATTCATCCTAAAAAAGAATTAGGCGTAATTTCCTTCTATTTGTAGGCCGAATTATTTTTTTGTTTGAGAAAAGATTGATTTTTTTAAAGTCCCTTGAGAGACTATGTATATGGCTTATCTAAACTGGTTAAGTGAATTTTTCTATAATATAAGGTTAGAAGAAGGAATAAAATAAAAACAAAATCGGATTTATTATACAGCAGTTAGTTAATTTTATAAAATCTATATCTCATCATATTTTTTTTATGTAATATGTAAGATGTGATTTTATTTTTTTAGACCGAAATTGGTTTTTTTTTGATATTTCCATAGAAGTTAAAAATAAATATTTAGCCTTAATATTTGGACAAATTTAAATATTTCATAATTTCTGGAGTAACTTAATATGTAATAGTTGGTACATATATTAATTTGAGTTGAAGCTTTTATCGTTTTGTACGGTATCAATTTGAAAAACTACTCGTTAAATTAAGTTATAGTATTACAGTTTATAAATAAAATAGTTTTTTTACGGTATAGGAATAAGACGATCAAACAAAATATCTATTACAAAATTTATCTATTAGTTTATACATACAATGCAAATTAAATTTTAATTATTATTTGAAGTTTTGGTGTGAGTTTTATGAAAAACAAACACCTACCTGTTCAACAGTTTATACGTTTCAAATCAGTAATATGTTATTGATAGAATCCCAATTAAAGTATCTGTTATCGAATATGATTAGTTTTAGAAGAATTTTTGTTATTTTATTTTTGTTTTAAAAGAATTTTTGTAGAATAAATCAATTTACCAATATTATCGATTTTATTGTATAAGATCGGTGGAGTGGTTCATAAATATGTGGTTCCTAGTTTACTTTTGGAATTTGAGGGGTATACCGCTCAAAAAGAAAAAAAATAACTAAATTAAAAAAGCTAAAGTGTCTCGTGTAGTCGTGGTGAGCTAAACTATTATTTATCAAACTTTGTTGATTCTTTGACCGCTGTTATGACAGCAATCATTTTTTTTAATCCATCCCTTTATTTCCCAACGTTAATTTATTCGTCCTACGTTAATTTATTCGTCCTCCGAAAATTAGAAGAAACATATTAGAATCAAGAGTGTCATGATCGAAATTTTATACAGGGTCCTTACTATTGTTTTCGATCGCCTTAATTTTGCGTTCGTTTTTCTATGTTTGTATTTGTACTATTATTTTCGATAGAGTCGAAAATGAACGACTGTAGGCGAAAATTTACAACTCAAATTTCATCGTTGTTCATTTTCGATTGTCATTTTAAGGCTATCGATTTTGCGTGAAATTTCCATACGATTTTACCAAAGTGAACTCAGAAATGAAAATTTTCATTTCTGTTTTCACTAAGCAGTACTCAGTTCATTAGCGCAAAAACTATAGTTATCTCAATGCACTATGGTTATACTCCAAAAACTATAGTTATACTCCAAATAATCTGTACTAAAATATTGCTACTGATCGAAAGCAAAATAATGAATGTTTTTCTCAATCGTTCAGAGCTTAGCGATAATAATCGAAAACGATAAGGCGAAAGACGAAAACAATAGTAAGGGCTCAGCATTCATTTTTGCGATTGTGTTCTGAGAGTGTATTTAATTCAGTTTGTTGTCCTGATCATAAGAAATCGTTCGATCATTAGCAAAAAAATTCGATATTTAACTCGCATAAGGTAATAATCCAATTAAATATATTGTTGTGATCATTTATGATCATAAACAATGAGTAAAGCGCGCCGATTAAAGTTCAAGCTAGATATATGGTTCCCTCAGCTACCCAATTAGGATCCTTATAATTCTTAATTTTAATCAATGAGATAAATTTGTCTTCGTAATTTTAAATATCTGCTTTATGCTTAAATTATGAACAGTTTTGTTAAGGTCGGTACTTATTTGTTTATTAATTATATAAATGAAATGAAATTCATAGACGGAACACTATCATTAAACTCGTAGCCGTAATTAATTAAAAAGATATACAACTAAATACAATTTTTAACTCGAACATTAAACTGTTGAGGCACGTGAATATATCTATTTTACCTAGTGTAGATTAGATAAAAACTCAAGGTTTAACGTTGCAGTTGCATTACTTCATTTGTCCGAGAACGAGTCCAAATTTATAAATGTAAAACGATTAATATAATATATGGTACATTATTTAATGTCACTTACGATGGTTAGAATCTTATTGCCAATTCATTTAGTGAGGCAAAGTATATAATGAATCGCTCAATTCTATCACTATAAATTTGAAATATGCGCTTTTCCATATTAATCGATGGATATACAAAATTAAACCTCACTATAGTTATAAAATATTTCTTTTAACCCTATACCTCAGGTTTGGCTTAATATTGGCCCATTGTGATATTGATTGAAATATTAAATGCAATCAGGTGTTAGAGTTGTTTTTGTTATACTTTGTCTTTGATTTTTTTCTAATCAGAAGAAGAAAATAGCTTTTATCTAGCCACTGTTAGGATTCGAACCGGGAACCTCTCGCTTAAAATAAAACAGCTTTAATCATTACGCCATTTGGCGGTATATAGAATAATACAAGATTTTAATTCAATATAGAGATTATGAAAATTCTTTGTAACAAGACGAATAAAACCAGGACTATTAGACATAATTAAACTATGCATATGCTTCATACAAAATTTAATTAATGGTTCAAGGTAATTCCCAAATCTTTAAATATCATAACACGATCTAGTTGATGAATACTAATAAAAAAAAAAAGTGTCAAAATTTACTTTAATTCAATACTAGCCACTTGTCACTTGTGAAGGCTATGACACTAGTCTTCACTTTACTACTTATACACTTTAAAATTTCACTGGTTAAAATCAAACTTGTCCGATACGGGATTTATATACAAATTAGAGGAATTCTCGATTTCCATACACTCGCAACAGTTTATTTCGGTGTAGTATAATTCGAGATTTTTCCATGCGTCACTATAGTAGTATTTTCAACTGTATTCGCTCGTTGAATATAGTGTTATCTCGTTCCTCATTTGGTTATCACTTCTCAAGCTGAAATATACTTTGATCGCTTGCGGCGTTGCAGATAGATAACATCTCTCGCTCTTCGAAATAAACTTATTTATTATATTCGGTTGGATTCGAACCAGATTTTGACTTCTACTACGTATAATACCGCATGCTATAACACCTATGACTGTTCGAATGTTTACTGCGTTGATATAGGCGTATTCGTTACAATATATACTGGTTCCAAAAATGTAATCGTTGATCTAAGAAAGTCAATCTGCTCCATAAAATATTCAGTTTGAAAAAATTTATTATTTAGGTGATCAAAGATATGAAACCAAAAGTGCAAAAATCTGGTTGAACTATCTAAGAATTGGTTTTAGTAAATTCACCAACTGGGTGTGTAGGTTCGATCAAAAAAATTAAAATTTTCTCAAAGCAATACCCCATAAATTATCAATGACCAAGAGGCTCTTCTATTTATGTTTGTTGGTCTTTAGTATTGCTCCTCGCAAAATTTTATTTTATTTATTGAAAAAATTGGTTTTTCTCAAAGAAGTACCCCATAAACCATCAATGACCAGATTAATCTTCATTTTATTTTTTTGTTGGTCTTTAGTGTTGATCCTCGCAAACATTTTCTTTTATTATTTTTCAAAAATAAAAATTTATTTCTCTGTACATTGGTTAATTAAAGACTGCCTTAAGTTCTATTATTAATTATTTTACATTAACCATACACCAAAACGCTTTTATGTGTTTTATGGTATGTTTAAAATGATAATTGAAAAGTGAGCTAATGACTATAAAAATATGTATTATGTTTTATGTACGAATATGTCTATAGTTTTCGCGTGAGAAGAAGATATGGGATTGTTTATTTACTAAACGCAGAACGGGGTGTTATCACTAGGAATGATACATTTTAAAATAAAATATTAATTAAATTATATATGTTATAATTAATATTACCAATTTTCGTTACAGATGATGTTTAAATACCATTTTAGTGTACCTTAAGACCTAGTGAAATGAATAGGTAAGTTTTTTCATGTTAAACATTTATCTTTATATTTTCTTATAGTTTTGGACAAAATATATATTTTCTACCATGATGTACTAGGTCATCATAGCAGCTCAATAATCTAGATAAGAATTTATTTATTTTAGCCCCTATTCTTAAACGTAATTTAGTTTCCGTTGGTTTTTGTTTTAGTGGAATTTTTTTTTCGGTTCCTTTTAACAGTAATTTTCTTACCGATTTTATGGCTTAAATGTGAATAAAAAACGAAATAATCTATAATGATTTTAATTAAAAGTAACGCAATTATATAAAAAAATAATTCAAATCGTTCCAAGAGAATATTTTTGACACGCTATAAATTATAAAAAGAATGAACACATTTTGTAAGGCCCAAGCGCATATGGAATATCTTTGATGTGGTATGATGGTCTGAACATCCTAATTTTTTTGTATATACATTTAGAAATACCACCATAGAGGGGTAGCTCTCTCATGTTAATATATCAATTTTTCGGCTTGGTGAATGCGAAACATATTGTTTTTTATATGAATATTGTATGTTCGGTAGTAGTTTATTAATAATAATAGTAGTAATAATAATAAAAATAGTAAAAAATAATAATCTGATAAAAACGTATAAAAAATTACTTTCCTATTTAAATACACGATAGTTTGCTACAATACTTTAGGTATAGAACATATAAACATAGTATAAAAGCATATTTAATGTGAATTCAACATTAAGCTTTTATAAGCTTTCTTCGAAAGTTCTTTTTGTTTTTAAATCATTTTTATTATGAAACTATATTGATTGTGGTCGGTTTTTAAGTAGGGAGAATTATTTTTCTGTGTACAGTTGCAGTTAATAAATCAATAATATTATTAATTGTTAAAAGCTTTTACCATATAATTATACCAGTTGTAATAGTTTAAAATTTTTGTTTCGCGTACCAAATAATGACTGTGATTATTTAGTCGTCAGTATTGTAACTGTATTGTAGTTTTACTTGTAACATCATTATAATTTCACGGTTGGAATGCAATTTATCATCGGCAGTGATAATATATGTAGTTTAATTGACTTAACCTATTTGAGTTTAGTTGGTAGTTTTTTATTTTTTCAAATTAATTTAAATATTTTAATCATAATTAAATGTATAATTTTAATTGAAGTTTTCTGATTAGGATTTTATTATTAATTTAATTACTTTGAAATAACGTGTGATTCATTTAGAGGTAGTTTTATGGCAAAACACGTGTTAGTTGTGTCAGACAGTAATGGTATTTCAGTGTTGTTTGACATTTCATCATAGAAAGACTTAGCCCGACGTAGACGCTATACAAATTATTCAGTTGTTTTACGGAAATCAGCTTTCTGCGAGGTATGTGTTTCGTACACTAAGAGCTACTTATTGCCAACATAATTCGCCTAACGAACGCACAATTCACTAGACATTCGAAAACTTGAAACCAAATTTTCATTATTAGATAATATGCGACCCAATAGACCACATACAGCACTTGGTAAGAAGATATAGCTGAGTGTGTACACGATGCGATGAATCGATTCGGCGCTGTTCTTACACTGGGAAAAATTTATGTTAAAGCTAAAAATTTTATTCTTTGCATCAAAGAATTTTCGCCTATAGATTTTGCGCAAAACCTTTTCTATTTTATTGTAAAATATGTAAAATCTTTCGTTTAAATATTAATTTAAGCTTTGAACTAAAATCTTATAGTTATAGAGTTAAACTTTCGGTTGTTTCAGTGAAACACTTAGTCTTTTGTCCGAAAGTATTTTTTAGTTATATTTTAATCTTTGATTTTAAATTTGTTGTAAAATGTTTTGGGTAGTATAGGTAAAGGTTTCTAGTCTTTACTTTAACAATTATAGATTTTTAAACTAAAAGCATTATATAATATATTTTAAACCAAATGCACTAATATTGAAAACAACATTTTTTTAAATTAATAATAAATTTATAATCAAAAGTATCATGATACTATTTATAGTATCGCACCTTCAAACATGTCCTGAAATCAGCGTTGCCAAATTTTTTTTTATTTAAAACTGAACGAAATACTGATTTTAATGTAAAAAGTCGGAATGCACTGAGTTTGAAAAACAAAAATTTTGACAAACAAATAAACCAAAAAATTATTTTACTCCTAAAATTTTATTGTGCTAAAATTGCAGCTCCAAAATTACTATCGTTCGTTTTAATGGTTTTACTGGACAATGTACTATCGGTTTTTTGGGCATTTGACTGTAAATATATTCAGTCCTGTTTAATAAAACAATCAAAAATATTCATGTACAACCTTACAACTTCAAAACATAAATGTTGATATTAAGGTACTTCACTCTGAAATAGACGTTTAATAATTCACATGTCCTAAAATAAACTTTTAAAATTTCTAATAAAATTTGAATTTAGGATTTGAAAGATTATTAATTGGAAATTTTTTTGCTAATCTTTGTAAATGAAAAACAGTTTTAATACCTCAATTCGACTAAACAATTACAAATAAATAAACTAAATAGTAAACATTTTGTAGTCAAAGTTTTGATAAACAGCTTGTTTTCGTAATTACTAAACACATTATTTTGGAATAAAATAAAATGAAAATTATTAATACAAAAACTGTCCAAAATCTGCATTTTCTTAGAAAATCTTTTGTCCTATTAGAAAAACTGAGATTTTCAGATAAATCTGACAATCTGGCATCACTGGTCCACATACACATCAAAAATATATTAATCTTACCCTTTTCGTAATTTACTTCAAATATTTGAAATTGTTTGATACAAGCGTTGGTTTTTTTTAAATAAAATAGTAATTTAAATACTTTGTTGTAGTGAATTTCAAATAAAAACGGGTAAGGTTCGAGTAAATAAATTGGTTTTGATCTAAAAGTTTTTGTCTTTAAACAATTAATTTAATGCGTAATACACAAATTATTTTTAATAAAATTTTGAAGTATATTGTTCTTTATTTTAAATTTTTTATGTTATTTAAATTTCAATAGTTATAGAATTCAAATTAAAGGTAGAAACTTTTGAGTTAAAAAAATTAATTTTTTGTATTAAGCATTTCAGCCTTTCAAAAATAAAATTTATGCGCAATATAAAATGAAGATTAAAACTTCTTTAATCGAAAATAAAATACTTAATATTAAATACTGCTACTTTGAATCAAAGATTTTTTTTTAAAAGATTCAAAATTTTTAAAATGAAATTTCAACTTTTTTCTCAGTGTATCAGCTTGACATATTTAACGTTAGAATCAGGTTTAAAAGCATACAAATGCAACACGTGAAAGAATTAAAGCTAGCCGACTTTCCAAATCGTCACTGTTTCAGCTTCGGACTCTTGAAAAGCTTAAATGTTTTCGACCAAAATTTGTTCAGCATTGAGGGCAATTTCTGACTTAATGGCTACGTTAATAAGGAAAAATTACCGTTTTTGGGTTTAGTCTTTTTGCTTTAGGGCTACAAAAAGTCTGAACTCTACGATTTACCGGTTACGATTGAGAAATTAGAGCAAGAAATTGTCCAAATACCACACGAAAAGGCCAAATATGTCATCAAAAGTTACGGCCAACATTTGAAAGAAATAATCTTTAAAACATAAATGTAAAAAATGGTTATGTTTTTTGATAATAAAGATTAGAAATCATCCATTGTATGTACATCTAAGTTTTGAGCTCATTATCTTATTTAATATTAAGTTGCTTTTTAACACCAAAAACATTTACATGGAGTGGTTAAATTAAATGGTAACATAATAATGTAGCGACGAAATTAATAATTACATTTATTATATATCAGTTTAAGAATTAAGGAATTCAGGAGAAGACTATATTTGAAGTATGTTATGTATTTGACAATTAATTTATTTACTGAAAATTTAAAACAGAAAATTTATGGTTGTTTAAAATGAAATTATTAAAGTTTCAGATTTTTACAGTATATAGACTGAATATAGGAGTAGTAGCACATAATAATCTGTAATAAAAAAGAAAAATCAAATGGGGTTTGTTTGATTTCATAACTTCAAAGATTTATAGTAATCAATCTTCTGAGAAACTAATGAAAAACCTTCTTAACATTTTGAACTTACATCCAAAAATGTTCCTGGTAACATTTTTAAGGCAGTTAATAATTCCATATTCTTTGTAATTAAATACATGTTAACTCTCAACATTTTAAATAATTAAGCAACATTTTATTTTTAGTAACTAAAAAATTGTATTTTGTTACATATTAGAAAATAATAATTACATTATAATTTTATAAATATTTATTACTGTATTGTAAATTCATTTGTAGCTTAACATATGCACTTTTCAAAATAAAAATTTAAATAGTGTCTTGAAATTACAACTGTCACAATAACCAATAAAGTAGAAATATAGTTAATAAGTTCACTGTATTTCTAAAGCAAATGTTAAAAGTTTATAATCTTTTACCTTTCGTAACCATTAACCTACATATCGAGCAAAAAATTTCTCATATTAATATTAAAAAAAAAAACAGAAAGTGTTCAAAAGTTTTTCTTTTATTAGAGATGCTCTGCTATTATTCTGGAATGGTGAAGTATTGTTTTCTCTTTCTTGGAAATAATTAAAGTTTATTGTCAAATTTATTCAATAAATTATTTTTGATATTACGGGTAATGTGACGAAGTAAAATAAATTGGAACGACTTTACAGCAACGGAGTAAAAGAGATCCTTGATCCATTAGAATGGATCAAAATAAACGAGTTCAAAATCAAATATTTGGCTTTAGAGACCTAACCGAAATTGATTTCAGTAGTGGTAACCACACGTTTGATGGAGTGATAAGATTCAAGTATCTTGAATCTCTCATTATTCCAGACAATAGTGTATGAGAGTTTGTTTGAGCCAATAATATAGGATTATTTAAAAATTAATCTTCAGTTTACCCAGAAAATTTAATTTTCTTAATTTTTATATTGACTGATGTGAAAGATATTTTCGTGGGATTAATATATAATTAATATTAAAATAAGAAAGATGTAAAATGAAAACAATAATTTTTTATTTACAGTTAAGATGTATGGTCTTGGAAATAACTTATTTCCTCTTAAATATCGATAGTAAAATTAAAAATTTGGTTTATTCGAATTTGTTGAATGTTTCAACTAAAGTTGTTTGCAGCTGTGTTTTTTTTAACCGATCTGTTATTTGCCCCTTGTGTCCTTGAGTTCTTCTTATTGTTATTCGAATTCCCTTTTTCCAAATATATACTAGTCTTTCAATGTTGTACGGACTTCCTCAGTTCAACATCCATTAGCTCGTATAGAAACAGCATTTTTGATCAATTGTTCAGCTAGCGTTCCGTTCGGCCAGTCGAACTGTATTAATTTGGCCGTTTCTTTTGCCAGTTTCGGTGTAGTAAAACTTTTATAATGTTATAACTCTTCTAAAAGATTGTTTATAAACTGTTTCGATTGACGCGTATATCACGGTTGGGAGCATTTAGTACAGTTAATAAAATTCTACTTACAGTTTCCCTGGTTCCACTTCTAATTTAACTGTTGGTTTTAAAGTAGTACTTTGCATGAAAACTTCGTTGTTTTTCAAAGTCTAGTAGATTTCAACACGCCAATTATTAAAAGTCAGTATATATTTTTGTCCTAATGCACTGGCCTTACACTCCACGTGTATGCAGATATCAAAAAGTTTGTTTAATTACAAATGTATTATCAGTATGAAATGGCCTCAATTGTGATTCGAACTATATTGAATAATTACGAGTGAATATATATCACCCAGGTACGAGTAAATATCTATAACCCAGTCCAAGTAAAATTAACGACGAATTCGATGATGAAGACAGAATAATTTTGTAAACACAAATGCTCCTAAATTACGTAAAACATAAAAATGGCCATGGCATGAAATATATAATCTCTTACTATAGGCTGTACAGTTCGGTAGAAGAGTACTCCACCTATGCTAGCGTAATTAAACATATTCGACAATCATTAAGAGATCTTGATTATTTAAAGTAGATAGTAGCATTGCATGTGGTTGTTAGTAGAATTGTATAGCTAGTAAATTTGGCAGTGAAAGCAATGAGAAGTAATCTCACTTTATCATTCTCTAGAATTTGAAAAATTTGAAATCCTCGATTGGAATAATAGCTTAATGTGCCAGAAAAGAAACTCAAAAATATTTAAAACAAAATGGGAGTGATTTTTTTTTGCATAGGCCAAATTTTCAAAAGTTCTGGCGATGCTCATACCTACACGATTATCCTGAAACTTCATATTCGGATGTATTGTCCCCTAAATTATTAGAAAATCATAATGGCATATTGGCTACAGGGAAGTCCATCCATAGCCCACCAGTGAAATACTGATTTTTATGTATGGATCAACAATAAATTTTGGAGGTGATCTAACTTACACCAGCTTATGAAAACAATTTACAAGGTTTACGTATAGTAGTTAGTTAGTTAAACAAATAGTTTTGTTTTAAATGTTGACTAAAATAAAAATATTTACCGATAAATTCTGCTGACGGCAGAAGAAATGGTCTTTAGAGATAATATGGCCCCTGATGGTGACTCGAAAAAACATTTTTCTGCTATCTTATACAGCATGATTTTCTTAATATTCATCACAGTTGAACATTTTACCTATCCCGGAACATATTATCCAGAAGTTTTGTAATATAGCGTTTAAATTATTTTTGTGTTTAGTTCTAAAATCTGGAGTGCTGTTGTCTTTGGCATACTGACACTCATCCGACGATATGGTATTAATTATTAAGTCTTACTACCAATATCTTTTTCATGGTGTGGTTGTTAGTGATGCGTATGCGGATACAATTAGTAATGAATTGTTCCAACATACTACGAATAAATAAACAAATCCAGAAACAGATTGAAGCATACATTAATACATATTTTATTATTATTTTAAAACCAAAATTTATTACTTTTATTTTTAAGAATTGCATGTCACGATCATATCATGGTTAATGAAGCATAATTTACGAATAACCTACAAAAATATTTTATGATGAATTAAAATTTGCTTGCCAAATTATTTTAAGAATGATTTTTTTTAAACATATTTTCTATGAACTTGAACTTGATTTGTTTTATAAACTTAATGATATTTACGATTGGGTTCATTTACTTATGTTATTTTGTTATTTTTAAATCGAGTTTGAGAAAAAGTAGTACACGAAATTATATTTCTTTATTTAATGTTAATAATTAATATTAAGAAGGAAAACAGATTAGGAAGCAAAATGTAACTTCCATTAAGCATAAAAACCTCTTTAATTGTGGCTTAATATAATCAATCAAGCTATTCACCTTAATTCATTCGTAGATTTTTGGCTCAGTTACTCGTAGTCGTCATGTAATACTTATTAAACATATATAATTATCCCTAAGCTGCTTGTGTGACCTATATAAAAATAATTCAATACAGTACCTTAACAGGAGACAACACAAATCGATGTCAAAACATTAAATGAACGAAGAAAAGTATTAGATTTTCTGTTATTATCTTTTTCTTATACATTTGGGAAATTATAAGAAAAACTACGTGCAAATTTTTCAAAAGTTAATTTATGTTTTGTCTTCACTCAAAATCTCAAAGGAAATAAAAATTATCAAATATATAAGTAATATTAGCCATTAATTATAATAAATAAATAAAAAAGTTCGACCATAATGTCCGAAAATTTATATTGATCAAATTTTCTATTATTCATTGAACTTGAAATTGATAGATTGGTTACACATTACAGAACATAAAAATGTATTCTTATCTTATGTACATATTACATCTTTGTTGGTCTTTTATATATAAACTATATACATATTATATACATATGTATTCGACTAGAATATGTACATAATATCTTATTTATATTGAATTGAATACATACATTGATGTTACTTTATTTTATTAGTTAGAATAACATTATATAGTTGCAAAATATATTTAGTTTTGTTTACCGGGTTTTAAGAATAGCTATATGATACACATTAGATACGAATGTTATATGAATGACTGACCTCGAAATTTTGGTATCATCAAAATGTTAAATTAAAATTTAATCGCATAGTTTCACACATTCTCAGGTGAAATGTTCAAAACATACGAGGGGAGTAACAAAAGTTCTCTTAGTAGGCGACTCTTTAATATAAAAAAAAAATTTAAATACCAAACCTTTGCAATTGTTTTATGAGAGTTCTATCAAAAATTCAGAACGATCGGTTAAAATGAAGACGCGACATAGCTGAAGATGTATCGGACGAAATTCCACCACTTTCATTTTTTTCGGCGTTAACTAAAGTCACTACAAATATTCTATGGAATTGCATATGGAACTATTGTACTGCCAGACTATTTCTAAGTAGTCCTAAAGATTCCAGACAAGATATTTTTCTGTTTTTCTTCTAGTGAAGTCCAAAGTTCACGAAGATCCACGATTGACACAACAAATTATTATTGATGAACTGGCTGTTTTACACATTAAATAATTATCAGGGTTATATGAAGAAACCTGCTCGTTGGGTTCCACGAATTTTAAAATGAGACCCAAAAAAAGGTTCGACTGCATATTGCTTTATTTTTCGTAAATAAGAAATGAACAGTCTAGCAACTTTAGTAAAGTCCTTACTGGTCAAATCTTGGTTCTATAAGTTCGATCCAAAAACTAAACAGCAGTCCATGTGGTATGGAGCCCAACTGAAGCAAACCGACCCGTAAAAACTAAAATTGTAACTGCAATTCTCAAAGGGTCAGACGGTAACTGCAAAATGGTATACCGAAGACTGCTTATCAAAAATTTTCAAAAATTTGTTGGAAAGCCGAAAGAAAGAGGATTTGCGGTGCAACTTCTTACATGCCATCGGCTAGCACCACCGTATTACCCGGGTCTACCACCTTGTGATTTCAGGTTATTTCCAAAAATTATAACAAATTTAAGAGGAGAGGTAATTAACAGTAATGCGGAAATTATTGATCCGGTTAATGCTGAACTTGATAAGTTTAAAAAGCAAAATTTTAAAAACTGTTTTGTGAAATGGATGGGCTTAAGAAATGCATTGAATTATGTAGAGAAGATAAAAAAGATGAAGATTAAGAATAAATACGAAAGGAATTTATTTTGTTTTGTTTTCTGGACAACTAACTTTGTTACTCCCATGGTATATGGATTCCAAGATGACTTTAAAAGTATCCAATGTGATGGACGAACATTGTTATTTAGATAAATCGAAGTCCATTTAGTAACTCTTTAGAGGTAAACTAATAATATATTCGGTTGCGATAAAGAAGATACAACACCATTGATATACCCCACATCGATCATTTCGATTTATCACTCCTGATGGTGGAGTAGTTTGTATAGAAAAAATGTTTTAATTATTCAATGATATGCGGTTGATTTTTATCTAACCCATGATAGATGGTGTTTCGAAAACCCATGATGTGATTAAAATCTTAATGTCAACAATTAAGCTATTAAAATTTAATTTGTTTGTAACTTTCGTTTCTTTACCCTCGCAGACACAGTAAAATGTGTTTAACTGCCCATATCGTTTCATATGTTGATATCTAATATATGTATGCATACATTGGTAAAAGGTACCATAAAATGATTAGTTTGTTGTTTAATATATTTATTGGTTGTGGCCTTTTTGGCTATAGGTCTTTTAATCTTAGGACAAACAAAACTGGTTTTGGTCAAACTGGCTTTATATGTTCTTCCATATGTCTATGGTAATATTGAAGATATACGAAAAAGTTATTATTGCTTTTGCGTTCGTGCACTGATGATCTTAATATGTAATCCTTAAAGAACTGGGTTACACATACCCTTATAATTTTTTAATCAAAATTAAATTTACTGTGTTAACTAGCTTTGATGATGATGATAAAGATAATAAAGAACGAAACACAGAAGAAATGAAAAAGTGTGTTAAACAATATTGATTGCTGGTCCAGGTATTATAAATCTCGCGTAAATTCTGGTCGCCCTTTTAAATTTTCAGATCATTCGATATTATTTATTTAAATAAACTATTTTCCGGGGCAATATTAATATCTAAAAATACTCATGCATATTTCGTATACGTCTCTAATACGTGTGTAATCGATAAAGTGCATGCTAATCCATTTTATAATTAAATTAATATTGCACATGCCCAATGTGTATAGCTAAATAAATTTTTTAAAAATTTGCCACGACTGTAACTTGCGTTTTTACAAAAATATATACATACATATATATTTGCGGTTCAAGGTCGAACTATACAGATTTGAGGAAGTAATCATGAAAGAAGGGTTTATTAAGCTATAGTTAACTTATCTTCTACAGGACTTCTCCAATCTAACTATCTTGCTAATCTGGAGCGATGCACGCGTATACAGAGGCTTAGGAATTGAATACCAATTCATAATATTGTGGATGAAATCAGAGGCCAACGAGTATGATACGATTGGTCACTTATACCTAGAGCTATGATAGACTTCCATAAACTTGAATGGAGTGATTTTTTGATGTTTTTTAGGAATTTTATAAAAAAACAGCGAGTTTGTTAAGTTTTGTGAAAGTTAAAATAACGAAGAGGTACTCACAAAGGAGTAATAAAAATAAAATCTTCCACTACTTGCTGAAAATTTTTCATTTGAATGTGGTTCCTTACATTCAACAAAAGAATTTTATAGTACGATGTCTTGTTGTGTAAAGGTCGTCTTGTCGCTCTTGTGCCAGAGAACATTGCGTACTTGCTCTGTCATTTAGATGTCTCGGGTTCGATTCCCGGGGTAGTGACAAAACACATCAATTATGATTGGGTATTTTTAATCTATAAGTTTATGTGGGATGAACTATGGGCCTTAGTGGCATTGAGTTCTGGAGTAATTCCAGCCTTCTTTTTTTAAAAAAAGGTCGACTTAATTTTTTAGATTGTTGTAACACTTATATGATCATAGAATCGTATTATTAATTATTATTCGTATTATGACTTTAAATTATATTATTCGTAAAATGACTTTCGTAGATCCGCATTCAATATCAGCTCAACAACAATTACGTATCTTCACATAGTAAATTTATAAACCTTACATCTTTCTTAACTAAAACCCAATTTCACCGGAATTTTTAATATATAATTTTAATTCCAAGAACTATTTATTACTTTCATATTGTTTCCCAACCTATATTAACACTTTTGAGTTTTATTAAAATCCTGGAATAAAATAGTGGCTTCTGAGATAAATTTTATTTATTGTTAATGTTTTTGAAGTTATATTATATTCATTTTCTTTGTTTTTGTATTAAATTAAATTATCTTGATAAAAATAATTAATTAAATATTTGATTGTTTTATATAATCTGGGTAATCTATGGCCCTAACCGTGTCGTCAAAGTCTTACGAACCATAGAATTGGTGCACATTGTAAGTGGTCACTCCAATCGATTTTTATGTCTATACATGGGAAATACATGTTTTGCTGCGGAAATCATAAATATTTTTTATCGTTTAGTGTACTGTTGAGTTATGTCGTCAAACAAGATCTGTTAAAGATTCGAGGATGCTTTTTTAATTGATTACTTAATCAATATCATTTCGGTAAATTATAATATAGTAAAATAACATCCCAAAACATCGTTTTAAATTCACTATTATAAACTCACTAATATAAAATATTTAGTGTGGTGGTCTAGCATGATTACCACGACCGCCCTTGACACCATTTTCGTTTTAAATTGGGAATGGGAATCGATGAAAAATATAACGAGAATATGCAAAAAAATTCCAATTAATTTTTTCATATTTCGTAAAACTTTGTGCCCTGGAAATATAATATTTGTTCTACGTAAATTTACTTTGCCTTTCATCAAAAATTTTCAATCAATAAAAAAATATTTTGGAAAAACAAACATCAAAAAATCAAAACTATACAAGAATCAACTCAAAAATGTAATGGAAAGAAATTTCAAGTAGGTTTATATATTGTACTATTGTTTATTATTAAAATTCGCCAGAATTTTTTAAAACACAGAAGGGGTTAGTAATAAGGTTTTGGAGGTTATTTTCATTGACAGGGTTTTTACCAAGAAAGTGGTTTGATTTAACACAATGGCTGGCATGTTTTAAATTGTATTTCTTTAAATGATGTAACTAAGCATGCATTGGGAATATTTGTCAAATATAACTGAAAGCAGTTGTTCTTAGGGAACTATAGTTGATTTACCTAATTATAGTTAAGATTTTAGTATTTCGATTTCAGTGATTGAATGAGATGATTGGCAGCTGTCCCAAACGTATATAAACTATTCTAATATCGTTAATTTGTGTTGTAAAAATGTCAAACTTGCACCAAGATCTTATATTTGTGCCATCAATGTGTGGTCTAAGATACAGATCAATATGACTTAGAGTTAAGGTTGTAGTATGTCGATTCCAGTGATTGAATACGATGATTGGAAGTTGTCCCAAACGTATATAAACAATTATGCTAATTTCGTTAATATATGTCATATCATTGTCAAACTGGGTCCAAGATCTTATATTTGTGCCATAAATATGTGGTGTAAGATACAGATCAATTGAGTTTATAGTTAAGATTTTAGTATTTTGATTTGAGTGATTGTGTGTCAATTAGTGAGGATTTTTCTACTATATGGTATACCCACTATCAACATTTTCTGTTTCTATTATGTAACTAATAGTTTGTTCTAGTATGTTTACTTAGCATCAGTTTCACTTTATTTCAATGACATTTTTTCAACCAAGACTTTTTGAAATACATAGAGTGCGCATTGTATAGGGGTCAATCACAATAATCCATTTATCACACATTTTATATTTAATGTCATCCATAACATGAATCGTATGTTTAATCATATTTTAGTGATAATCGAACTGTAGAATATAATGAAAGTTATGGGTTTATCGTAATTAAAACAAACCCAACATAAATACATAATTTGAACTATAATCTAAAGCTTTATTTTAAAGGTAGTTCGGAGAATATTTTCAACTCTTCAACTGCTACCGGAAAGGTCAAAGTTGGGGAGACCCACCCATAATTGCACTCAAGACTGTGCTAAAAAACAGGCGGAAGCCTCAGCGAACGATCGGTGGACGAACACCTTCTTCTGTAGAGTTGCAAGGCAAATCTGGTCAAAGCTGGACTTGAAACGCTCAAAGACATTCATCTCCCTACGAAGACGTGAACTTAAAACGATCGTGGGGATACTCACGGGCCACTGCCTTCTTGGAGAACATTCGAGGAGGCTAGGTTTAATGACTTTTGAAGAAGCTGTATGGGCGAAGAGGAGGAAGAGGCGGTAGTCCAACTCCTATATGTTCATGCCCGGCTTTGGCACTCAAAAGACATGAACATTTGGGTAAGTTCTTAATGGACTGCCTCTCTGATCTCGAAAATTGTAAGGTGCTAGACTTATTACGCTACGTAAGAAGCTCAAACTGGTTCTCATAAGGATAAAAGGGCAGTAAGATCGTATGGTATCACAACGGACCGTCGTCGGTCTAATTGTGCTGTAGCAGCCACTCAACCTAACCTAACCAAACCTAGTTCGGAGAAAAACATTTGCTGCTTCTTACGGTATTTAATTCATGATTTACGATGCCCCAAAATTATAAGAAGGATTTTACAAAATTTTTTATGAAAATAACTAAACTGTGGCATAAATATAAGCACGTGTGTTGGTTTCAACAAAACGTATTAGAATTCAAAGCACAAGCGAGAATTTATTTTTCGATTTATTTTAAGTTATCTAACTTATTTGTAATGAGTACGATTTATGTAAGACTTTGTTGATGTTCTTTAATGAACACGTAATAAATGTTAAATGGAAACTCTATAAAGAAAAACGTAAACTATAATTAAAATTATAAGATAATTCCTAATATTTATTTTCTTTAATTGTTTACGTATTTCCTTGCATAACTTAATAATTATTTCAATGTGTTTCCGGTCAGCACGGTATACTACAAAAATATCTAAATGGTCATTCCAGGTAAGTCATTTAATGAGTAATATTGATTGAGTTGACAGTTAAAAATCATAAATTTTTTGTAGTTTCTTTTTAACACTTTGACTTACGGTTTTTATTCAGATGATGAAAAATCTCTGGTGCGTCTCGCAACTATAGAAATCCTGTACCTTTAACTCTATAACTAATTCAGTTTTAACCTCTGTATTATTTATTGGTGTACCATAATCTGAACGCCAAATTTTATAAATCTAAACATCCCAACATTTTTTAAATTATTGTGGTTTATCGCTAATAAACGATTTTATCGAATATATTAAATATTATTTTATAGAATCTGGAAGGATTAGGATAAGACACCTTATAATTTGTAAGGAATTAATAATAGAATATAGTTAAAGAGATAATACAAATTGATAATAATAAGAAAATAACTGAAAAATAAATTTTTAGTAATGGGCGTGAACGTGAATATACATCGTTATAAATAAATGAATGAGGCAGATTAAATTAGTAACCAAAACCACTAATTCTTAAATACCCCAAAAATGGTTCGCGTCTGCATATGTAGAAAACATGGCGACACATTCGCGTATTTTATATTTTTCGCGAATTAACCTTTTAATAATAAGTTCGTTTATATCAACAGTTGTTACACGCTATGTTCGGTATAAAGGGGATAAATGTACTAGTATAGTAATAATTTCAGTACCATCTATCTTCCAATAGACAAACTAACTAAATTCAAAATTATGTGAAATATTTAAAAATTTATTATATTCAAACCGTTATAGTTAGTACTTTCATTTGTTACGATAAATTATCGTAGCTCACGATACTTTTAATTCACTCTCATAGTTATAGTCAAATCTGAGCCATCGCTCAAGGTAATTTAATCTAATAAAACGACAAAAAAAAATTCGTAACTGACAAATATGGGCATCTGTCACGTTTTTATTTGACTTCATTTAAATATTTGTTTGTGTGCAAAGTTAAATTTTACAAGTTATGTAGGTCATGGGTTGTTGTGTGTTTCAATTCAATGTACTAACAACAATATATAAGTATATTTGAGTTCGGAGCTTTTTCTTGATTTCATTTCTCCTCACCGTTTTAGAATAAATAATTTTTGAATGGAAAGTAATAAAGTTACAAGTTAACTTCGGTCCGAGGTCGGTTGGTATAGATGTACATACTATATATTTAGGAGAAATTCCATTTATGTTTAGTACATTTGTTTTTTGTGTTATTGCGTGTTTTGTTGTACAGCTCCATATATAAAATATATTCAATTTTATTTCGATAAAATTCCCCTACCTTTGCCAATTGTGTACACTGTACACATATAAATTGTATTTCTCCATTTCTATTCATTATCGTCGTTTAACCGATTTATTTTGCATAAATATAAACGCACGTATATTTTTGTTTCCCGGACATATTTGCTGCTTTCATTTTTTCTTGTGTTTCCAACTCGGAATAGTTTTTCCTATAACCACGCGCATTTTCTTTATGCGCGTGTCACAGTTTAAAAAAATATAGAGGGAGATTTAGTTTTGTTATGTTTTCGTGTTTTTTTTTGACGTCAAGTCTGGAGAATTACACCGAGAGAGAAAGAGTAGCTTTTCTTTTTTAGGATATAATATAGATCCTGCCCAGTTCTGAAGTAACAACTAAAATTTTGTTAGTATTTATTTTTTTATTTGTTTGAGTACCTTTGTTTTCTTGTGTGTACGTATACGTACGTCTTGTACTAAGCGACAGTTTTTTTTAGTCTTTGAGTAGCTTTCATTTATATCAGAAGACTTTACAAAACGAAAAGTTCATTTGGATATTTGTATAACAAAGAAAAACTATTAGTAATAATATAATAATTATTTATATTTTATTATTATTTTTATTTGTAAAATAAAACAAAACAAAAAGAAATTATTGTGGTTTTTGTTTTACTTGTTAATTTACTTGGGTGGAAATAGTTGATTAACTTACTATACAATTTAATTTTAAATTGATTTTATACGACTTCAATCGTGAGTGTGGCAAAAAAGTGTGTATACATATAATAAAATAATAATATAATATTTATAAATTACAACAAAATCGATTATTTTATTTATTTAAATTATAAAAGAGAAAAAAATATATTATTTCGATATAAAGTGAATTTATTTAGTAAACCAAACATACATAGTGATAATATAGTTGTTACATTTATGGTACAGTGTGTGATTTATCTTATCTGAGATCTTTGATAATTTGAGGATATACATATATAATACTTGCAGAATAAAGAAGTGTTAAATAAATTTGTTTATTTATATATTTGGATTTTCAATCAAGTTTCGGTAATTATATTTTATATTTACATTCTTAATTTTTAACGATGAAAATTTTTGCAAAATAGTTTACTTGAATTCAACAAGTACAAAAATGAGTTATATATACATATATCGTAAAATATTCTCGTTATCTAGTATAAAGTAGTTCAGTGTGATATAGTTTTAATTATTGTTTAAATGTTTAATCCTCCCCGTGTGTTATTTGGGTTGGTTTTAAAGCATTCATTTTTCATCGAATATGTTATCATTGTGGTAGCTATATGGTATATGCACGTCCGTATATATAGAATGAAAATATGAAACGAGAAAATGGAAAACCAATCCCATTTTTTATAATTTTTATTTTTAAATGTTTTATGCCTCGAGTCAAATTCAATTAGTATTGCAAATATATTGCAATTTTTAAGAGATTCATTGATGTTTTTCTCATTATGGTACATAAAACATCGGAAAATCTAAAAATAAATAAACTCAATGAATGGTGGATTGGCTATCTCGAATATTAAATTGATTTTAATACCTTTTTGTTACGTAATGTATAGGTTCAGAAACAATTTCGCCGAATAACTTTGTATATATAATTATACATACTGGTAAGCTTTTTCTTTTAAAGATATCGATAAATTAGATTTAACGATTACATATATTTATAGCTAATAAAAATTCGTTTGAACTTATCTCAAGAGATTAATAAAACAAGTGGCTAATCATGAAAATTTAGTGACTATAGACAAAAATGAGTAAAATATAAATTTCTTTTCGCTTAAACTTTCGATCGCTGTAAATTATTACCCCTTAATTTTCTCTCACTTGCACTCCGCTTTGTAGTTAAATTTTCCCAAAAGCTATTAGCTATAACCTATTTTATATTTATTTTTTAATTGGGCTTGTGGATTCTGGATTTCTACAATACAGTTAGAAGACAGAGTAGACTTTTAGTAACTAAGCACATCTACTTTCCAGGTACTTTGTTCATTGTAACCCTTAAAATTCGTTGTCGTTCACGTTGTAAAGTCAAGAAAATGTTTTATTTTTAATTTATATATGACGGGATAGACTACAACTATTTTTCTTCCGGATCCCCTTTGTAATATAGTAAATGTTCTTGCTATGATCAACACCAACTATTAAACTTCTCAGGATACAATATAGGCATTCTTGAATTTAAATTTTTTGAACGCCCCTATATGATCTAAATGCGTGTGAATTATGTTTAGTGGTTCTGAATTCTTTGATGGTTTTAAATCCCAATGTCGAATAACAAGGACATTTAAATAAAGAAAATTCACCAAAGAGAGGCTATTATTCTAAACCAGATAAATCAGAAGTTAGTTTTTCTACGTCCATATCAAAAAACGAATAATCATGTTAGATATCAAAACATTTAGCGATGCTAA
This sequence comes from Tipula lateralis, assembly GCA_963932295.1. Taxonomy (NCBI): domain Eukaryota; kingdom Metazoa; phylum Arthropoda; class Insecta; order Diptera; family Tipulidae; genus Tipula; species Tipula lateralis. The sequence goes on from OZ010738.1 coordinate 42,061,354, forward strand.
AAAATATTTTCTTTCAAGGGAATTCCAAACCTTATAATTTGAATAAAAATGTTTTTTTTCTTTTGAAAAATATATCTTATAGAAATTAAAATTAAATTCTTTTATGAAAATATTAGAATCAAAATAAAATTATAAAGTGTATTCCTCTTTTTGACATTTGAATATCTTAAGATTGGTTGAGTTCTGTTGTTTAAGATACTCAAGCTTTAAAATCAATATAATTTTCATTAATTTAATCAAAAGATTTAAGCGATTAAACTTTAGATTTATAAGTCAAAGTTATTTATTAGTTTAGATCAAAACAATATTGTTGAAGGTCGATTGTGAAAATGTCTAATTGTAAATATAATTGTGGATGTAAGGTGGTGTATCTCTCGAATAGATCAATGTGTTATGACCTTGTAAGTCCTCTACTTTATCAATTGTTTTGCATGAAATACCAAAAACATCAAAATCACTATTGAGCAATATTGACATACATTAAAATGTATGTTTTTTGTGCGTCCCAATATTATCAGTTACGTTTATGTAGAAAAAATAAACAAATTTACATTGCAAGTTTGGGCTAATCGCTAAAATTATATTTGTATATACAATATGAGTATGTACTTAAAATATGCATAAAAATGTGATATTCCGAACACACAATGTCATAAACAATTATTATATGCCACCAGATTATTTATTTTATAAAATACAAATTAATGGGGTTTTAGGATTTAATAAAGGTTTTTTTAATTTAAAGACAAAAATTTATGATTATAATTATGATTGCGGAGGAATGGGTCGGTGGTTTTATACAATTTTATATTATGACGTATAGATGATATATAGGATGATGGGTTGCAATGTTGTTGTGTGCCACTTATCGTATAACTTCATGCGAATAATCAAATCAAAATTTTAATGATAAATCCGGCTTGTGCACACATACACACCATAATTTTTATTACATACCACACAAACAATAAAAATGTATTTATAAATATTTAAATCAAAAATGTATTATATCTCATTAAAATTCGCCTCATCGTTGATTAAATTTGTGATTTACGTATAAGTTTTGTTATTATGCGATTTGAATATAATGGTTGTGCTTTAGCTAGTTTATAAGCACAATCACCTGAAATGATAATTTTTGTTTAGAAATTATACTTAATTTGTAATAAACCATTTCTTTTTTCATTTCAGGTAAGTGTGTTACAAAAAGATTTGTAAGTAAAATACATCTTTTGGTCGAAATAACTATATCATGTATGTGTATACGAAAAGGTTCAAGTTTCGCTTCAATATATCATACAAAAAAAAAACATCTTAAAGTTGCTGATTAAAATTAATCGTATGTTTCAATCATGCTGTGTAATTATTACATCATATTTCATCCATGTTACTAGCATTACATTCAATCTTCTAACATTTATAATCCTCGTTCGTGTTCACAAAAACAAAAACGTTAGGAAAATTGCTTATTTTATAATTTTCTTGATGTAGTTGAAGAGAAAATTAAAAAGTTTCGTATATTTGGGAAAAAAAATGGGAAAAACGAAATTTCCATTGAAAAATGTAAAAAAAAGGAAACCGAATTTTTAGCACATAAAATTATATATTTTTGGAAAGAACATAAATAAAATTGAATTTTAATATCTCATTCTTAACATAGAGGCTAACACACACACTCACATATATATTGTTATGTGCAATTTTATAATATCGAAATAAAGTGTGTGTATGTTTGCGTATTTCGCCTCTCGACGGTCCTTAAAATATTCCATATCCTTTTCTATGTAAAAATAATGTATTGGAGTTTTACTAACACTACCATGTACGAATATAATCAATAATTCATCTTCATTTAATTATGAATTTTGATGTGTATTCCAAACAAAATTGATTACTTCGTTGAAAATATACAAATTTTTGTTTTCGGAGGGAGTTATCCATTTATAAAAGTTTTCTCATTTTTCGGCTCGATCTGATTACTAAAGATGAATACTAAAGAGAAATATTTTGTTATCCAGCTTTACTTCAATGTTAATGATAAAATAATCGTTTAGGGTCTCCCATTTTTTTTTTATTTTATTTTTGGAAAATGTATATAAATTTTATTTTATTTTTATTTCTGTTGAATACCCAAAACCATAGAACTGCAATTTATTTAAACTGTGTGATAAGCCTTTTCTATTGTTTGTGCTGTGGGTGTAATTACTCCATGTATTTCTATGTAAACAAAACTAATTATCTTCGTACATTTTGTTTTCAACTTCATTCACCACTCACTTTTTATTTTGTTTTCAATTTTACTCGTACACCCTCGCGAATGACGCCCGCACATATTGCTTAAATGAAAATTTAGCTAAAAACTTTTGGTTTTTACTTCACGATACTGTACACATAAAAAACTTTTTATTGATCTAACATCAAACTTAGTTTATATATTTTGTTTAGATATACATATAGGTGTAATTTTCATATTTGACATGTAAATTTCTAATCACCCTGTATATTATTTTTTCACTTGTTAAAGAACATATTTTCTCTAAAGTTTTTTGTTGTCCTTAGAATGTATATAAAACTTAAGATAAACTGTCAGAGATAATTTTATTGTGTTTCGGCTCGGCTCTCTATTTGATCTACAATATATTATTTATTTTAATAATTTCTAACCTTCTTTGTTGTTAAACATATTAAATTTAGAGGAAGGAATGTGAACTTTAGTTCGGAAAATATCTTAAGGCATTTACAGATGATGTTCATAAAAGATGTTTAACAAAAAGGGCAAAAACGAATAAATTCGGGGAAAAGGTTTGAAACACTAAAATTATTGTTTTGTTTTAATGTTTGTGCTAAAGTTGATTGGTGCTTTTTATTTTTTTAGGATGCGGACCTCAATCCTTAGTCGGTTGGTATATTACCATTTTTTTCTATGCTATAAATGGTACTGATTCGTCCATGATACTGTTGTATGGAAAGAAAGAAATCTCATATGTTTTAAATAAATTGGTCTCTTTGACATATTTCATACCAAATGGAAATATTGAATTTCCCACTGGAAAGTTTTTCTGATCTGATTTTGTAAAATTCATGTATCAAATTTACTCTATTTGCTATGTATTGTTTGTGGTTACGCTGCTGTCATTGACCCGATTCTCCGATTAAAAATTGATTAAAGTTCTACAGTCACTTTGTAGTTGTAAAGCAAACTTCCGGCGTTCTTCGAACATCTAAGAGGGAAAAGATTGCAGCTTGGAAAATTCTGCTTTGTTTTAAATTTAGGTAGTTTTACCTAATATCTGTGATATTTAATTTTAAGTATTCGCAAATACTCCATCTCTTAATATCTATGTATGTACAATTAAAAAACAAAAATAACAACGTAAGAAACAAAATTCTTTATTGGTTGTAGCACTGGCTCTAATTTATCGAAAACGAATCAAACTAAAACGTCTAGGCTACAAAGATATTTACGTCAAATATACAGAAAATCAAATATTTCATTTCTTATCTCAAGAAAAAAATCTCGTTAACATTTCTTTTCACTTTGATCAATTTAAGATTAGAAAATGTTTAAATTTGACTTGATTTGAGTGTACACTTTTCAAAAATACTGCGCATGATCGATTCTCATACAGAAAAGATTTACTATTTATTGCTCTGTATTAAATCGTTAAAACAGCCATTATCGCGTCTGATTTTTAAATAATTCAAAAATTGGCGTTCATGGTAAAGTCTACCACCACTTATACTGTAACATTGTGAGCTTTTAAACAATTTCCGATATATACGAGGTGAGTAACAAAAGTTCGCTCAAAACAAATTATTTTCGTGTTTATTCTTAATCTTCGTCTTTTTTTACCTTCTCTACAAAATCGCCATTGATTTCAATGCATTTCTTAAGCCTATAGATCCATTTCTTAAAATAGTCTTCAAAATCTTATAAAGTTTAGCATTAAATACATCTCTGCGTTACTGTAAAAGACCTTTCGTATTTCTTCGATGCCAGAGATCGCAATAAAGTTACTCGTTACTACCGCAGTGTGAGCTGGCGTTTTTTTAAACAAATTATTGAAAACTTTGGGTAAAAGCAGTCTTCCGGTAAACCATTTAGTAGTTACCGTCTGGCTCTTTTCCACGAGAATAGTAGCTACAATGTTTGATAGGGTTTAAGTAAACTGACTTTTGTTGTTTAGCTTTTACGGGTGGGTTTACTCTTGTTTTGCTCCATACCATGGACTGCTATTTGGTTTCCGGTTTCCGGATCGTACTTATAGAACCAAGATTCGTCATCAGTAAGACATTACTAAGACTTCCCATTTTAGAATTGATTTAGGAAAAATTAAGCAAAATTCACTCGAGCCTCTTTTTGGGCTTCATTTAAAATACGTGAAACTTATCGAGTAGATTTCTTCCTGTATCCCAGATGATTATTTATAGCATTCAAGTCCAATTCGTCAGCAATAACTTCTTGTATCAACCTTCGATCTTCGTCAACTTTGAACTTCACCAAAACCACAGTAACGTCATCAGTGAAAGATTTTGGATGACCTTATCGTGGCTTGTCCTCTAAAAATTGATTCTAAACTCGGCGACCCGGCACCTTCCTGCTCCAACTTTAACCACTTGGACCATTTCGGCAGTTTTAAATAGCTTTAATCTAGTTATTATTTTTAATTCCCTTTCTATAAATAGTCTGTCTAGAAATGTAAATTTATATAAGTCAATGGAACTTTGTTTTCCAATTAACTATCACAATTAATTCGGTTTTCCCTCACGTTTCATTTTATATATATAAGATACAAATTGAGTATAAAATTGAAATAAAAATTGCTCTTATTTGGTCAACAACCGCACTTCTATTCAATTGCACGAGGATATATGAGCTGTAGCTAGGGAAATACATACGAACATATAAGATAAGTTAATAAGTTATATATGCTCAAGATAAAACAAAAAACCCGAGAATCGAAAAATATAAATTTTCCATGTCAAAGATCATGGATAATTTATTTTTATTTCGTATAACTTTTTCTAAATAATTTCTTTCTTTTTTCGATTTAAGCAAATTGTTATATAATTACTTACTCTGACATATATAAATTTCCTATTGAAGGTCTTATTACTTGCCTTTTTTGTTAATGTAATTAACCTTTTTTTTGCTCATGTAGTTCCCATTACACAATGTTGATCCATAAAATTTTATAGGTTTTGTACGTACTAAAGTATGGATGACGACCACCGTTTTCAATTGGATTGTATTTTGGTTGCCATAATTTTTATTTTTATTTTATGTGTATGTGGATGGCCCAACAATTTTCGAAGCAACAAAAAAAAAGTTAAAAGTATGTAGTAATTTTAATTTTGTTATATAGATCCATCATTATTTATGTCCTTCTTTTATTCTGTGTTTGTACCATCCTAAATGTAAATGTAATCCCACATCTACCGAGTTTTTGTTTTTTGTTCAGTTAGGCATGTTTTGACTTTTTTGTATATTTGTGGTTGTTGACGCGTTAAAGCTCTCGTACCAGAGAAACTGACAACAACTAACAGTATTTTGGATAGTACATATTTTAAATGTGAAGTCATTTTCAATTGTGAATTAGATCTTAAAACTTTTGTATTCAGCTGTTTGAACATTTTATTTCAATCAAGCTTCTGTCTATATAAGACAATTGATAATTAGTAAAACTTATCAAATAAATTTTATCAATTAAATGAATATTCCATATAGATTGAATTGATATCTGCGATAAACCTTTTGATGTGTTAATGCGGATATAGAAATATGACATCCATACAAAATGCCTCTTGTGATTTTTGAATTCAAGACAAACTAAATGTAGATGTTGAAAGCTTACAAGTGTTTCTTTGATTTCAAACTTCCATTTTTTCCTTTAATAATCCATTTGTAGAACCAAATGGTATTGGATCTAGTCTGCCCGCAATATAAGTCTAGAACCTCTATTTCTACAGTTAGCATTACTATTAAACTAGTAAATTACACTTTTTAAGGCTTTTGTCGAAACAAGAAAAATGAATAACTATATAGCACAATTTTCACTTGCATCAACTCAACTCTTAAGCTTCTATGTCTTATTGTTTGAAATAAATACAAATTTTTCAAACTTCTAAATTATATATGTTTTTAATGAAAACTCCACAACCATTTAAAACTATTTCCTATACTTGTATATGAGTATGCTTTAAGATTATTTATTAAGCTTTATACAATTTTCAAAGGTGGATCATGAAACGTATTGAAATTATTTAAAAATTATTCAAACATGAAAATAATGTATTTTAAATGTCAAAAGAATATATTTTTGAAAATGTTATACGAAACTTGTGTTAAAATGTATATTTGATATTATAATTAAATGTCATACTGAAGATGTGAGGGTGGAAATAAAAAAGCTTATTTGAAATTTTCCTTCCTGCTTTAAATAATAGGAATACCATCTTTTACTACTGATAACGTCTAAAATCATACACAATCAATTTTCGAATGTATATAATACAATCAATTAAATTAAATTAAGTGTTGGGTTATATATCAAATAGAAAAACGAAGTGTGGTATAATTTCAAGATTCCTGTATCGAAGTAAAATATTGTATTGTACAAAATTAACAACCTTTTTCTAACAAAAACATGAAGTACGTAAATACTTGAATATATTGATTTTGATGGTATACAAAACTTAGTCCTAAAAACAGTCTTCTATTTAGACATATGTACGTGTGTAAATATATATATATATATATATATATATATATATATATATATATATATATATATATATATATATATATATATATATATATATATATAATATATATATATACATATATATATATATATATATATATATATATATATATATATATATATATATATATATATATATATCGTACATATAACAAGGTTTCTTGTTAAATATTTTCAAATTTGTATTAATTTAAAGCCAAAGCGCAATGTAATGGAGGTATTTTCTATATAATACATAAGTTCATTTACTGAATAATTAATTTATGACTAAAAAAACGAAATTGGGTCATTAAGAATTTCAATTACATATATATACAAAATCACAACAAAATTTGTATATCACTGAAGATAAGCAAATATTTACCGTTGAATTTTATGGCCGGTGGCAGAATGACTTCAAATATGAATTCTGCGTTCATTCAGTTCCTATGGTTATTCTTCTTATATTATATATATGTACATATTAGTCGTACATAATATTCTTTGTAGGGATCTTTTTGTTTCCAATGCTATTTACTCAATGTAATTACAATATCATCTTCTATGTTCGGAATGTTGTTTTAATTTTAAATAAGTATGATGAGTTTGATTTTGAGAACTCTGTTATGTAATTTAATATTTATGTATGTATGCATATGTATGAGTATGTAAAAATATGTTTTCCTCTTTCTAACCAAAAGCTTAGCTAATCAATGTTGTCAATTGCTTGGCTAAATAAGAACAAAGCTACATAAACTTATATAAATAACTTGGCTATGGCGTGTGTGCCATAGATTAAAACCAAGCTATCGATATACCCATACATTTTATGTATAGTAGTGGCGCACTTGTTATAAAAGCGTTCAGGTCTGCGCTTGCTTGTTTTGTATTCCATTTGCTTGTATGTACATGTAAAATAACAAGTCCGGTATTCTAAAAGAACGAAATATTGATTAGAGAGCAACATTATAAATATTATCATCATCAACATCATGATTCTAAATTTCCATCATGTTTTTTTACCTCTAGAAAAACTTAATTCGGAAAGGGGGAGGTATTAAATATATTTTTTTTAATTAACTTTAATTTTTTGTTTTTTTTTTATTTTCATTAAAAAATAAATATTGTAAATTATAAATACATAATATGTTTATTGTACATTATACTAAAGCTCCCGTATACGAGTACACACACACATATTAAGTAACTTACCGCAGTAACAAACATAAAAACGCGTTTCTTTTACCAACTAGCTATACACAACAGCAACAAAAAAAAAATGAAAACGCAATCAAAAAATTACATCACAAATCACATTCTTGCAGTATAACCAAAATGAATATAAATCGTTTTATGTGTTGTTATGTTGAAGAATAATATTATTAAAGTATATTAATATTTATATAGCAATATGCATGATTGTTGGTTTGGGGGGACGACCGTGTCGTGGTACAAAAAAATATTTTTGAAAAATGCACGTTTGACAATAATTGGATATAACATAGCTAGAGAATATAAACTCGACTAATAAGCGATTATAAGGTTTCGGAGTTTTGGAAATGTAGCTCACTAGTCGGAAAGAAATGACAAATATGATATCTAAAATGTAAAATGATATTATGTATTAGCAGAGCCGGTTAGTCAACATATTTTATAAAAACGACTTAGTTATATAAAATTTTATATCAGATATATGAGTTCTATCCATAAACTATATTTAAACGTTATTAATAATAATAATTGAATCGTTTCGACGGACGAGTTGTATATAGTAAAAGTACTCATATATTGAGATTGTAAAAATATAACGATAATTTTAATTACGATATGAATAGTTTCCGGAGAAGTGCCTAATGTATTTCCATTTTCTTTAATGTAATTTATATACGTCAATAGAACTGTTATTATAGCATAAGAATATGCGCTAACGAATTGGCTCGTTGATCAACTAGTATCAGTTGGTAAAATATATAATCTATGGCTTAGAGGCCGTAAACGCCCATTACCGCGTCTCAACTGAGACCTTACCAACCATTTTAACGATTGGTGCACATTGTAGGTGGTCAAGCCCAACAAATGTTTTTACACAAACGCGTTTTTATGTCATCCGGTGCATGTTAATTTTTTGGTCAACGGCGGGAATCGAACTCGAGACCGCGGCGTGATGAGTAACACTCTTAACCATTAAGCTACAACCGTTGTTACTTTCGATTTAGTTGTTTTGGGATTTGTACTTGCCATCAATCCATTTTAAAAATTTTGTTTGAAATCGATAATTATGGAGTATGAATAATTTTTTCACTTGTTCTGTCTAAAATGAGAACTGAAAGATATATTATGTATGTGATGATTCTCTTATACGAATAAACTTTGTTCAGTAAGAAAGCATTAAAATCATTACTGACTAGATGAGGCAGTGGTAAAAGCTGTGTTTATGGAATGGAAATCACCGCGTTCGAAATCTGATTGGGCGGGATGCAAAAGGGATTTTTCACCATCTTAGTACGATCGATGGTGTGAATGAACTCATTTATAACCACTTGTCTGAGTGAAGAATTCATTCGCCCACCCATCTTCTGTGTCAGTATTATTATAGGTTGGCATGGATCTAAGCTCCATAAATACACCGCGAAAGAGTTAGGAGTGCTAAACATGATTCTAAAAACAAACAATAAGATAGTCTATGCTTACATTGTAGAAATTAGGTATGTTCAACCTGAGAAGTGTGTTCTGTTGAACATGTTTTACGTATTAATTAAATCACTTGGCAAAAATAAACTTTTCTGTTGGCTTATAAAATCTATTCTCGCAAGGCTTTCTCTACGTTATGCATTTCTTGTCAATAACTATAGACAGATTGTTTCGAATTACTAGATCCCATTTAGTAGACAGAAGTTCTACTTTGGCAATATTATCAAAGTATATGCCCGAGTTGTTCCATGTAAACCATGAGAGATGGATTCAACAATTCTGATTCTTTAGACCATAGGTTACCAGATACCATGCTGATTATAATCAGTAAAATGCAGGTGTATAAACTGTTCTGTTGAACAGGTTATATGGTACGGATTTGACAAAATGTAGAAAATATTTTAATAATTTGGTTAAGAATCTTCTTGGTTGCCGTTCTATTTAATATAGAGTAAAATCACAATGTAAATTATTCCATGACACAGATAAAACCATCATATAAATTTGATTTTCATCAATTCATTCACGTTCGAATGACAACTTCACGTACCTTTAATTACTACGTCATGGGTCGGTTTCGATCTCGTTAGGTTTAATTTTTACACGAATTGAATTTTTTTAAATTTCAGTATACAGCAATACTTACGGCCTTAAGTTGTTTTGAGCATTCAACAAAGCATAACCTGCTTTATTTAAAAATTGGTTCACGAACTCTACTTTTGCCCTATATCGGTTGATATGTAGAGAAAATGGATTGTATCTTAGATTGCGATTTAAATGAATGTATTCAAATAAATATTCGTCCGCTTAACACGACATCACTATTCTAACAACCAACGCATGTTATCATTTGTCATTAAAGACAACAGGCGCAAATTCTCTTACTAACTTCATTTTTGAAGTGCTGCCGCATCAGAAATGGTTTTAAAATTATAAGTGACATTTAACAATAGGAGGAAAATGTTGCTGAAGTTACCAATAACATATATTGCTTCAATATAATTAATTATATTAATTATACACGCTAAATAGATGAATGTGAGTCCAATGTCGTGCCAAGCTATATTTTGAAAGTTGAACTTAATAATATTTTAAGCTATTTAGTCCATCGAACAATGAATAACGCAATTAGTTCCTGCAAAAGTTAAGGGGTGTGATATGACTATTTAAAACTTCTTCATTGTGCGAAAATAGATTGGACATTTCTTAGTGTTTCATCACTCAATCAATTTATATTTTTTGCTATTATGATGATTTCATTATAATACAGGTTGTATAATTGTAAACTATAATATAATTATTGACATCAATAAATGTACAAATATTAAATGAATTTGGGCCATATGTTGCAGTTTTGACAACATGTTCTAGCCCCTGTTCTATTTACCGAAAAGGAAAGATATAACAAAATCTAACATAGGATATAACAAAATCCATCGATTTATTGCTTAAATACAATGCAAACGATGATAAATCGAAGGTTATATTCTATTCGCGTTAAGACATCCCAGCCTTAAGTTGCAGCAATATAAAATGTGACGTTAAAAAAATGAATTCAAAATAAGCGATATATTAGTATATAAAGCAAAAAATACAATAAATATATAATAAAAATAATCATCGATTTGGAATTCGTGAAATGTTTTCTTAAATTCGTTATAGATGCCTAATAAACAACTTCTGTTTCAAATTCGATTCGTTTATAAATTAAAATAAATTTAAATTGCAACTGTAGAGCGAGAATTATCCGCTTGAGTGATAACCGAATTAATATTTTAATATATAATAATTAACCTAAACTATATATAATTTAATGTTGATAGACGATTACAATAAATTTTATAAGAATATTTTTCAAATTTTTGCATACAATGACGTCACATATAAAAACAATAATACATATCTGTGACGTTGAACCATATATGTATATTCAGAGCAAAACAAATGTTCTGTTTAATTGTGAAATATTCAATATGACACGTCTATAAATTTATCGGTTTTCACACTACCGCACGTACATAAATATATACTGTGCGTTTCTAAGTTCAATATCGAAATAAAAAAAATATTCGAATACATTTCGTTTGTACAACTTATCAATAATTCTATACATATATTTCAAATTTGTAACAAAATTAAAATTTAATAGTTGAACGAATTCCATCGAACAAATTTTTTTTTCATTATGTCGTTGATGTGTTGTTTAATAATTAATAAGTTCACGTAATTTATTATATTATAAATGATATTTTTGCGCGATTGTATATATAAATGGTCGCAGTTGAAACTTAGTTGTCTTAATACATTATTATGTATAAGTATATCGACTAATATCGGTAATATACATACATAATAATTTGAGAAAATAGAGTAATTCAATAGGAGACACTTTTTCCAATTTTAAGTCTCATTGGGATTTATGCATGACACCTGTTATGAAATATCAATGAATACTGAACATATAATGAACATATGACATTATATGTTCAGTATTCATTGATATTTCACTACACGCGAGAACAGCGTTTACAAATTGTGGAAATTTATTAAAAAAAATCAGGTTCAGTAAAAAATTGTTTTCGTGCTCTTCGTCCATTTTAGGGTGTTCATAGTCGTCTAACTGATCGCACTATTCGCGAAACGATCGAAAAATTTCGAACCACTTTTTCACTACTGGATTTCATCAAATGACTAGAGTATACGCACAACTCAATCTAATCTGAATATTGCTGATGTTGCTGAAAGTGTACGTGAAGACCGCATTCAATTAATTCGTTGCCGCTCTCGAGCTCTTTAGTTTTTGTTTGAAGCCATACCAAAGACAACTTGTTCAAGAATTGAAGCCGGTTGACCTTCCTTTGTATAACCGATAGGGTTATGGGTGTTCGAACAGCTCCAAATTGATCCATGTTTTTTTTATCGAGAATTGTGTTCAGTGATGAAGTTCATTTTTGGCGGAATGGATACGTCAACAAACAAAATTGTCGTATTTGGGCTGGAAGAGACTCGAGACAACATTTAAAAGAAATTATTTTCAAAGATTAAATCTCATAAACCGAATTTACGTCACAAATATACAATTTTTGATTATTAAATTGATTTAAATGCGTTTTATTTTAATAAATTTCGAAAACTCTTATTGGATCACCCTTTATATATATATATATATATATATATATATATATATATATATATATATATATATATATATATATATATATATATATATATATATATATATATATATATATATATATATAATATATATATATATATATATATATATATATATATATATATATATATATATATATATATATATATATATATATATATATATATATATATATATATATATATATATATATATATATATATATATATATATATTGTGCACGTACGACATGTTATGTTATTTAAGCCGATTGAATTGAAATATGAGTATATGTAATAAATATATGGTCTTAAAGGGCATTCATTATATTTTGTACCGCGATAGTGAAGTTTGAATTTTTGATCATTTTGATTGACGATGTCTCGCTATACACGTATATGAGTATATATTTTTAAGGTAATGCATAATTAATTTGCTTTAATCATAATATCACTATAAACTGGTATAATTAATATGTCTATTCGCGTTGACGTCATGCAATAAAAAGCATTTTGATAGTTTTGTGGAACAAAAAATCTTAAATTTGTGCGTAATCATATATGCTACTTATGTGTGCGCGCATTCGAGTAATTAATCGTATTTGGATAAATGTCAAAGATGCAGCTATTTGAATTTTATAAAAAACTACTTTTAAATTATTTTTGTGTAACATATACATGAGGTAAAAAGTATATCTACTATAACAATTTTAGAATGGGACACGAGACACGAACAAGTGATATTGAAGATACGCCAACACTCTATGCTGAGATTGGGTTTGCACTCATCTTATTAGCCAGACATGTTCCTCTCGGACTATCAGTTGTTCCGTTCGATAGCGCATGGCTTGGCAGGGCTATACTCGACCAGTTTCAAAGAGTGCAAGATTACTTGCATGAATGATTGCAGTCCAAAGGCGCGTTGTGTTATCATCTTGGTATTTTTGTACTGCCGGAAAGATGCTAAAAATGTGTAGCTAGCGAAGGACAATACTTCAAATAAACCAAATGGTTTATATTTCTATTGAAATTTTCCATTTTTCAAAAAAAATATGTTTATAATTTCAAACTATTGTGTTTTTAACCGAAGTGCCTCATGTAAACAATTTAGAAAAGTTAAGTTTGAAAAGTCTTCTGAGGTACACTGACAGTAATTAAAATTAATTTCTATTTTAATTACGATTATATATATATATATATATATATATATATATATATATATATATATATATATATATATATATATATATATATATATATATATATATATATGTATATATATATATATATATATATATATATATATGTATATATATATATATATATATATATATATATATATATATATATATATATATATATATATATGTATATATATGTATATATATGTATATATATATATATATATATACATATATAATATATATATATATATATATATATATATATATATATATATAAATTTTTCTTTAAAGTTACATTAATCTCTTTGTGGATTCTAGATCATCCCATTTATCTATCATATATATTCCATTTATCTATCATATATATGTATATTTAAGCGTACATCCCCGCATCTCAACTGATTTTGTTGAAATTTTGAATCGATCAAACAAATTTTATTGAGTTATTGATTTTAAATGTAAGAAGTTATTATAGTGGGAGAAGACCCATAATATTATTATAAAATCGTAAAATTAATACTGCCTCTGCAAATTATGCATCCATCTCTATGTATCATATATGATTATGTCTATAGACTGAGCATATATTAGTAAGTACTTTTCGTTTATTTCATTACACGAGTTGGGCGAGGCGGCCCACGCTTATTTAGAAAATTAAATTTCTTTTTGTGTAGGCCTAACTATCATCTCTTTTGTATACATATTTCAAATTATTTTCCAATTTTTATTTAATAAATTACAAAATATTATCGAATCAATTTGATTTTACATACTATATTCATAAAACACTTTATATATATATATATATATATATATATATATATATATATATATATATATATATATATATATATATATATATATATATATATATATATATATATATATATATATATAATATATATATATATATATATATATATATATATATATATATATATATATATATATATATATATATATATATATATATATATATATATATATATCATAAATACATATTAAGTGTAAATGATTCGATGTTTTAAGTGCGGTTGGCATTTTGGTATACATAATAATAATGTGAATATCCGGCATTTTGTTGTCAAAATTAAACCTGTAACTAAAGAGGTTTGTTTTTGGTTTTGATTTCAAGGAGGTGTAGATTATAATTAAGTATGGGATGGTCAGCATATCAATAATGACCACGACATGCTATATATTACGCGACCTTTCTTCGTATTGTGGTACATAATCTAAGGTATATGAAATATAAAATGGATGTCATTTTTGGTTCTTAAATTTTTCAGATCACGTACATTGAGGTCATTTGGGAATTGGAATAGTCATAAAAAAAATTGTAAATTGAAGCTTTTATATATTTCGCCGGCTTATATATTTATGTTGTTTTTGGAATTTTTATCAATAAATGTGTTTTTTGTTGATATAACAACCCAAACATAAATTATGTAAAAGTCACATTTTCGTATTATTATAAAAAGTTTCTTATGTTATACATGTTTATACATATTTATAACATATATCCACAAACGGGCACAAATGAGTCTATATCAATTTCGCATCGAAAGTTTTGTTGTGCTTTTATTATAGGTCAGTAAAACAGCTTGTTTAATAATAGTTTTATATACTACACTGCTTGATATAGTAGTTTTTAAATAAACTATTTCTAATATTAATTAATTATAGTGGAGTGTATATATATATATATATATATATATATATATATATATATATATATATATATATATATATATATATATATATTTATATTGATTGTTTTGTAATGAAAAACATAACTAAAGTTGTCCTCTTTCATTCTAAACGTACGTAGCTATATTCAATGTATATATGTACATAGCTAGATGTAAATAAAACCTAAGAGAAATTGAATAGTTTTTTCATATTCCAAAAACGTAGACAAATCGATTTTTATTCTCATCTATTCGATGGTTGTTGGTTTTTTTACATTATCATGTTTATACGACCATGTATAGATGGTGTATATGTACGAGCATAGATTACTGTGGATATACTGAAAATTTAGCGCATACGGTATGATATTGCAGCTGCAGATGGTACTACTTGAATTGAGATTAATATTTTCATTGATAAAAATATCAACGAAACAAAATAAATATTTTAAAAAAGCACATCGTACCTATTTATTTGAAACATGACGCCATAAAAGTTTTATCTTTTCAACCACGTGTAGATAGTAATGTTATTGGGATTAAAACAAACGAAGCAATTAATAACAATCTGTTATCTACTTTTCTCATTGAAAAAGTGACATTTCAGTTTTCCACTAGATATAAATATATATATATAAATATATATATATATATATATATATATATATATATATATATATATATATATATATATATATATATATAGGTATATCTATCTATATATATATATATATATATATATATATATATATATATATATATATATATATATATGCATATTTATAAACTGTAGATAATTCATGAAATGCAAATAAAATTATTTGTTTAATAATTTAGTTCTAATTATTACTTTTATTAGGCATAAAGCCTCTTAAATGTTTTACTGAATAAATCAGCACACACATCCCATTTTGGGTACAAGATCATTCCCAATGAGATGGTCTAAAAGCTACAGTGAAACAGTGTAAGCTTCCTATACTTTCACTAGTAAGCTATTCAAGAAATTTTGATTTTAACGTCTTGTCAAATCTCAAACTCTTATGAGGGCTGCCGTAATTTTAGAAAAAGTAATAAAAATAAAAATTTAAAAAGAAATAAAAATTTATCAAAACATGATTTTTGAACGCTTCAATCGCTTCTTCAGACGATAAAAATTTTGTCCACATATCCTATCTTTCATGGTTGGGAATGGCAAGACGTATTGGGCGCCAGGTCCAAGCTATTGAACCGACTTGCCAACCAATGATTTGTTAGGATGAGTCATTTAATTCGATTATTTGACAAATAAAAAACAATATTTCTATGTGAATTGACAGATGACATAACCGGAGAAACATAATTTCCAAAAATGTTATGCTTTTTAACTGACCGAGATTTGCATCGGAAAACACTAGTATTACCATTTGCTAAAAACTTTAATGGCAGCCCTCGTAATACTTCATAGAGAAATACCTTTAACTAACAATAAGGAATTTAAAGACCTAGAATTTCAACTAGGGAACAATCAAAGACTAGCGTAATGCGACCTGTTAAATAATAACTTTTTAAATAGATATTTTAGTTTTGTTTGCTTTCTAAATAAAAACGCAACCCCTATACTCATAAAAACTATTTAAACTACAACCAAGAACAAACCTATAGTATAAGGTGAAATATGGTCAAAGTTCCTAATTCCGAAAATAAAAGGAGTGCAAGGATTTAATCATCTTTTTACAATAGTGATATTCTCCTGAAACATAGACAAATAAGTCTACATCACCGTAGTGGAAATGTGGAAGACGGTAGAACATCAACAATCACTTTTTAAACTGACGTTCACTAAACACTACAATTTTATACAGACAGTTAAGTAAACCAAATATTTCTTACTAGCTTTAACAAAATGGTCACCACGTATGCATTTTGTTAAAAATTATCCCCAAATTACTACTAGTAGTTGAAAATGAAATGAGTGACCCATTCAGATAAATACAAGGAAAAAAGACAACGTATTTAACTTTTTTCTGTAAATCATAAATTGCGATTTACGAGCATTTAAGATGAGCCCATTAGAGAGCAAGTATGTATATCGAAATAAGATATAAAACATTTTCGACGCACATTAAAATAATCAACCATCAAGATTGAACATTTGGTACATTTAAAGACGTTATACGATTTTACTGGGACTTATTTGTTGCTAAAATGATAAATATTGTTAATTTACTGTCGAGTAATTTTTGAATATAACTATATTGAAAATGCATCAAAACAATATTCATTGCTATAGTATAAATTATATTAAAGTTTTTGAACATCCGGATATCCATATAGTCTATCTATATGGTACAAAATCACGTACAAAATAGTATCCGGAAGCAATAATGTCTCTATATCAATGTCAATATTGAATTAATTAAGTTTTATATAAAATTTCGTGATGCAAACATATATTTAATCATTTCGTTTTTGTTCCGGATTATTTTGTCCAAAACTATTCTTGTTATATGTACAATACTACAAACCGAAAAATCAAAAGGAAACAACATCGTATAAAATAAGCTCTTCCCACTCTCGTTATTATTGATTTAGTCAAATCACGTAAATTTCAGATTTGATTTGTCAAATTATTGTCGATTTCGATTGGCTTCAAAACACAAATGTTCGCTCAATTGTGATTTTTACGAATAAAAAATTAAAAACGAAATGATGGTACCACCATAACTTTAAAAATAAGACTACTTAAAAAAGAAGAAACTCCAAAAGGTTATTATTTTCAGAAAAATTTGGGATAATTTAAAAGAAAAATTTTTACCCAACTACGACCCACCATTGTTTATCACATAAACAGTAGTAGCACATTATTATATTCCATGCGCGTTTATACAAGCAACTTTTCTTAAACAATCGATAAAAATTAAATTAAACAAAAACAAAACAATAGTAATAATAATAATAATAATAATTTCTTAAATAAACAAAAACAATTATATAGGTATTCGCTTTTCCCACTTCCCAACACACATATAATTTCAGTACACACACAACGATTGTACAAATAAAAAATTAAACCGATATTATTTTATTGCTTTAATGATGAAAAACGAAGAAAAGTTATCAAAATTACCAACAACGAACCACTAACAAATTTTACAAATGAAACTTTTAAACTTCTCTGAAATATATTCAATCAGGCAAATTATTGAGATTCGGAATATTAGATTTGATTTTTCATTTTTTTCCCTTTCGAATACTCATTTTCATTACTCATTTTCATTGTGTTTGTATATGTATTGTATAATAAGACTTAAACTTGTGTTAGTAAATTTTTTCGTTTTATTTCGAAATTCAAACACACAATTTATTTGTGACGTCAGACTGCGTATTTTACATTTTTACCTCGTCGTCGTTTTTCCAATTTTTATTTCTTATTATATTCTAAGGGAAAATGGAAGAGAAACTTAACTATAAAAAACAAAATTAAATGTATTTATATTGTAAAATGGAAAACAAAGAAAAGCTAATAAATGTTGTTTGAATTTGATGTTGGTACATTAATACACGAAAAGCCGTACTGTATATAAAGGTATAAATGTTGTACGATACACGAGACACAGTTTAAAGGTGTGAAAAACGTGAAATAAATTATTTGAATAATGCAACCACTCTATGTATAAACAAATGGTTCCAAGAGGGAAATATCATGGTTTTTAGGAAATAACATGGTTCTGCAAAGCAGAGGAATATTGTTTTATTGCATATCTTTGGTAATTTGGTAACACTGTTGATTATGTAAGTAAATGAGTTGATTACTCTTCAATTAGTGACTTTATTACTTTTAACAAAACTTTTCATAAAAGATTGGCTAGCATGTCTTTAAAATAATATTTATAAATATTTTTATAATCATTTCTGTTCTGTTCTTCTGTATAAGGGGTTTGGCTAGTATTAAATGTTCTCTTTAAGAAATCCACACAAAATAAATTAAGATAAATCATGTTCATCGAGCAGTTCATAGGTAATAGAAAAGATCAATTTACTGGTCCATCGTTTCCTTTTCAAAGTGTATTGTCAAGTGTACATAAAAAATAGATGACACTTCACATTAAACCCACATATTCACTCTCTTGTGTGATGTTTTAACTTAATGTAATTGCGATTAATCATTTTTTTAAACATTAATATGTTTCTATTATTTATGCTTCATGAGTTTATTTCTAGAAGTCGTTAGCAATCAGTTCAAAATTTGAAAATAAATGCGAAGACTCCCACTGAAATAGAACCGTAATATATATCTTATATAATAGTCAGAGTGATTTATTAACTTTGAAATAATGATTTGAAATAAAATCAACCTCTATTGACTCGATTATGTTGGAAGATTTCCGATATTTTCGATAGTAAAGTTTTTACGAAATTCGAAAATTTTTGGTCAATCGAAAAAATCGAATTTTGTTCTAATACAAAACGCTTGTCGGCTTATTAATACAGAAGCAAACGCTTGTTATACTGTCGGCTCTTCTCGCCAATACTGATAAGGAGACGTCAGTTTCAAATGGTGTGAGTACCATCTAAACCTGTTGTGGTAATCTCTTCACACAAAATTGTTGGAGAGTTGCTTTATTTAAGGTGCTGTTGGAGACTAAGCATTACTGAACGGCTACCTAGAAAATTACACAAAGGATAGTTGCCAATTCAATGATTGTAAAAAGAAACTTGCGGACGTTATTTTACAGATTCATCATTCATCTTGATTACTCCTGACCTTCATGGCTTCCGATGCTTCCGATATGGCGATCGGAAGCAGTAGCTAAGCAGTTCCGTTTGGATTATTGGCAACCACTCAGCTTCTTTTTAGTACGTCTCAATGATACGCAAAACCGATAAAGTGATTTTGATTGGGAACTTCTCGCGGCTTACTCGGTATAAAACATTTTCGATACCTCTTCAAAGGTTGTATATTCACACTTTATACCGATCATACACCACTGATTTACGCTTTCAATTAGAATGTGAAGGGAGTATCCTCTAATCAATTTAAACAATCAATTCAGCACATCTCGGGATTGGATAACGTTCTCGCAGATAGAAATCTAAAAGAGTTATTCGGTTTTTAAATTTGAGAAAGCTACTAAACGGACTCACGCAGTATGCAGATCACTTGAACTACCACAGACAGGACCATTTTTAGTTATCGATCGTACTCTGAAATTTTACACTTTAGATATAAATGGAAGACACATTTAATTTCCATAAACCGACTTAAATCGTGTTACATGGACACTGAAGACATACAGACTTCACGAACTGAACTACCTTTACGGATTCATGAATTTAGACTGACATATCTTAATTTCGTACTGTTGAACTGAAAGTTGGCAAATGGGTTCGCGTCGATCTTTCAACTAGATAGTTCCGATAAATACGAGCCGCGTGCTTAGGACTTCAATTCGATTATAATGAGGTAGATCGATAAAACTTTGATCTCTCAGAGAGTTTAGTAGTTGTGGTGGCTTTGAAAATTTAAACAAGTTACAAATTAAAAAGTAAGTAAAATTTACTATGCACTTAATGATGATTGTACGAATTATTATTTGAAACGTCACAAAACAATAAAATGAAATCTTTATGCAAGTGATTTTGGTTCGACCATAACTAAAAGTCTTTGTATGTTGTGTAACATGCATTTAAATATTTTTTTCCACAAAGAAGTCTTACATTGTGTTCTAGTTGGTGATGCGTACTTTTTGAGCTATTTGAAGATTTGTATTGAATTGTTTATTTATAACTCAGAATTTGTAGCTTTAGCAAGTAAATTTTTATAAATAAGATCGTTAATCTATTCATTATAAGCGACGGTGTTTTATAAATTATGTATATCATAATTTTGGACAGACAGCTAGATCAAATATTTTTTTTTTGATTATAACATAGCCACATAAAATACATAATTAGTATTTGTATTAAGTCATATAAATGTTTTCCACAAAACCACCTCCTATTCTACGTTGACACAATTTAATTTTTTTTTCACACCCATGTCGTTTGAAATGACATATTAATTAGATTCTTTATAACTAGAATTTCTGTATTTAATGCTTCATAATTATTTATGAGTTAACAACAGCTTGAAAGATTACTCTTTCTTTATAAAAAATTTATATATTCTGCCATAAATCTCCCGTCCCAAAAAATTTCACCCTTGCGTCGTATTTTGCGCCTTTTAATAGAATGCCGCAACAAAACGCGAGAAATTATCAAATCGCGCGCGCACAATAAACCAAACAATTGTAGTTAATTATAGTACATTTACACTTAAATTATTTAACGTATAATTTTTTCATTTCGAGTTTTTTTTTTATTATTAAGAAATAAAAAAAAATGTGATTAATAATAAAATTTAAATAAAAATAAAAATTAAATCTCATTAGTAAAACTTGTGTTGAATTGTTACCATAAGTTTAAAAATTATAATTACAAAATTTTTTGTTTTGGAATGACAAAAAAAATTGGTTTGAACAATAGTGTATGGAATAAACGACATGATTAGAATAAATTTTTTGTTTAATTTTTATTATATAATTTAACTTTTCGTTGTTGTTGTTGATTTCTTTAAAAGAAAAAAAAACTATCTATATGAAAATAGAAAGAAAACTATGTATATGAACCCCATCCCATTCGAAAGTTTGAAATGAGTATATGAGTTGTGTATATACATGTAGGTTGGGTTGTGGTTGTAGTAAAAAATTGTTTTTCATGTTTAGGGTGAAGTTAGCATAATTTCATATTAATCGATGTAGGGTTGTGTGTGTGTGTGTGTGTGTATTTCGGTTGTAGGAGAAGTATATTAATTTTCCGGCTTTAAATTTATTTTTGAGTTAAATTTTCTATTCTTTTCTGTATACATCTATATAGAGAATTAATTGGTTTTAATGATTTTTGGGAAAAAATAAAATAAAAATTTGATTAGGAAATATGAGAATAATTATAGATAGATTTAGGGTATGGTTTTAATTGGTTGTACGTGTTTGAAGTTATAAAATTATTGTTGAGATTCGAATTGGCATTAAAATTTAAACACAAGTATTTAAGAAAATCCTTTTGATTAATGAGTAGTATTGCTTTTAGATAATCTCTCAAAAATGGTTTAGATTCTACTTGATATTTATAAAAGATTTAATATTGAATCGCTTCTCCAAGATTCTTGAACTTTATGTATGATTCATAGTTTACTCACATAAGCATTATTTTGCAGATTAGAAGCTGTATACATTACTGCCAATATTGACAGTTTTAAGGTACGCTTACAATTGTATTGCAATTTGGACCAGTGCATTGCCAAAAAGATGCTAATGCATTAATTATGACCAATTTAGGGTATACAATATTAGGGCATAAATATTTTATATAATAAAGGATCAGGACAGCCTACAATTCTATGGGCATATGAAGAGGTGCAGTACATTCTTCTCATTTCTGAAATAATCAGTTCTGAACATAATCATTACTGCATTTTTCCACACGTACTCGTATATGTATACGAATCCAATTGGAACAGTTATTAATTCTGATTGCTACTTTCTGATTGAGGCGTCATTTACACTGATATGATTTATAAATCGTATATTTTTCAGTAAAAATTTAAACAGTATTTTAAACAGTAATAAATATGAATAATACTAACCTTTAAGATTGTTAAAATTAAACTTTGAAAAATCAAATTTTTATTTTCAAACTATAATTAATGAAATTATTTAACTGAAATTGCTTAAGTTATGATAAAAATAGTTATTATTATTATCTGTCATTTGTGTTTTTGTTCTAAAATTATTTACACGTTTAATCCTTTGTAATTTTAGAGTGTAATCAGATAATTCCAATATCTATAGTACACAAAATCCAAACTTGAGTCAACATCTATAGGGTTAATGAATTGAGTGCAATTCGTTATTTGTAGAAATAATTTTCTATGTAACTATTTACACAAATAACGACTCACATTCAATTCTTCAATAGATGTTTTGAAGTGTTCTGAATAGGTATTGGAATTATCTGATTATACACCTAACGGCAAAAGGTTTGAGTGTTCAGATATTTTGATAAGAAATTATTTCCACAAGCTCCGAATCCATATCAAAGTTGGCTATCATAGAAAGTAAAATTATACGGTAAAAGACAAAAGGTTCGAGCGTTCAGATGTTTTGCTATGAAGTTTTTGCCACCAGCAACAAATCACATTTATATCTTCCACCGTCGATGGCTATTATTTTCGATCCATAATGATGTTGACTCAAGTTTGGCTTCTTTCTTGTATAGATATTGAAATGATATAATTATATAGCAAACTGCAATAGGTTTTAGCTTTCAGATATTTTGATATGAAATTATTTCCACAAATTCGGAATCACACTTAATTTATGCACGTTCCAATGCCTTATCGGTCATCACTATATAAATTTGGACTCAAGTTATGTATAGATATTGGACTTTTTTAATTACACGGCAAATTGCAAAAGGTTTGAGCGTTCAGATGTTTTGATATGAAATTATGTCTACAACAAATCATACTCATATTTTATCTGATTATACCACGATCCTTGGCCATTATCGACCATCCATATAAATTTTAACTTAAGTTTGGCTTATATTTCTCATAAATATTGAAATTATGTAATTATACAGTAAAATACAATTTGAGCGTTCAGATATTTTGCTATGAAATTATTTCCACGTTCCATATTTCCCTCGATTGTTGGTCATTTTGAATTTTCCTAAATTTAGTTTGAAGTTAAATGAAATGTGTTTCACTTCTTGCTTGTGAAAATAAAAATATTACAAGTACCAAATATTTTTTTGTTGAACAAGATCTAGTTAGCTTTGAAAAGCATACTTATTTAGGCTGAGATTGTTAGACTTTTTAAAATTATTGCTCAAATAAATAAATTTACTGAAATCTTAAATAAGAATTAATTTTTCTTATTCTCTTATTTTAACAGTGTATTACTAATAAATTCAAACATTCTGGAAAATTGTGGAATTCTTCACACTCGTAAAATTTCTCGTCATAAAATTATCTTGATTTTTTAATGAAAAGTTTGCTACTGATTTATTTAAAGAGAAACTGTTGTACAGCTACAGAACTACGCTAGATTCTCCTAGATCCTAGATTATATAAATGTGAAAATTTAATCCATGCATACATGAGTGCTATATAATTATATGATACAAAAATCCAATGTAGCCCATCTAAAATAAATATTTATCTGATGATGCCGATTTCTGTGGACACCGGTTGGTCGAACTTTCTATATTGAACCATTTTTGTGGGATATTCTGTATCCTCCTTAACTATTCCAATCGAAGTTTGTAAGGCTTGAAAGGTGAATTTTTATCATTCTTGTTCTTTTGTTATGCATTTCCATTGATACTTTGTTAACGAGTTTCAAACTGTATTCAAAATGAATACTTAATCAAGGGGCATCATAAAATAATCCTTATCAACTATATATGATCAAGTGTAAAGTTTGACATTTTTATTTATCATTTTGCGTAACAATTTGTCTATTCATCTTAAAATGTTAACATAAATCCTATAATTGTGACATTTTAAGGAAAAATTAAAGCTCTATATTTTGATATTATGTAATGTAAATTTTTTGATAATACGCACATCAGCTTTAAGTACAAACATTCAAGTATATGTATATGTTAATATTGTGCGTGTTTTAAAAAACATTTTCTAGCGAATAAATTAACATTTTGACGTTTTCAATCGTCTGGAGTTGCTGTACAGTTTATTAATTGTGAGATTTTGCCAGGTCATTCCAATTAAATTTTAATTAATCAAAACTAGATCTTAGAATTGTTATTCATTTAATCGTTGAAAACTAATGGTCTACCCAAAAACCAAAATCGTATTTAGTGTAGTATTACAGTACATACTATATAAAAGATGAACTTGGTTAAGAATTACGTCACCATACTATATATACAATTTAAAAAAAAAATTGAAGTAGTAAATTCAGTAATTACGTAAACTCGAGTATGCTCGTATATACAAATCAAAATTGATTTTCTAAAATTTTCTTTGATCGAACCGACACAAAAAATGTGTGTATTTGATTTAATTTTTATAGGCCAGTATATAAATATATGTGTTTGAATTGTTGGCCTCAGTAATATCTCACTTTTGCATATTATTGAAATTCCTAGTACACATTATACACAAAAACGGTTTTAAACATCTGCAAAAAAATGAAAGAATAAACTACAAAATGAAAATGCGACCATAGTAAGTTATCTATAAATATAAATTATCTATTAAGTCGACATTATGCTCTCTGTTAGGATCGGATTCAATTAAACCTGACTATATATAAACAAACATTAATTAAAATTAACGTTTTAATTCAATAAAAAATATGCAGTGGCCTATGAAGGGGCCATTTAATACTCGGCGGGATGTTTAAATTTTCTCGTTTAATTATTAGTGGGTTGGGGTATTAAATTATTATAAGACAATTGACGTTGTGTAACTATACACATATACTAATATACTAATAAATTAGATTTTTGTATATAATTTTATAATTTTAGTTGTAAACTCTACTACTATCTATTTAACTCTCGCATTTGTCGTTAAACGTTCTATACCTTATGTTGCAGACAAATCATAGACACACTACGGCTGTAGGCTTGATTTGTGTGGACCGTTTGTACATTGCATTATTCTCTGATATCCTATAGTATTGATATAGAAAATATGAGCCAGTCCCTCGTACAGGGTGTCGTCATCATCGATCGTTTTCAAATGATGAAAATTTTGTTTTGTATTCAACTTTTGTCGAAATTCGATCCCGGTACCTTCCGCTCCAACTCGAATTATTTATTACAATCAAAATTTTTGGTGCTAATGCTTTTAATGCTTACACATCTGGTAGAGTTTTATGTTTATTTAGATTTAACTTCGGTTGATATTATTAAGCTTGATTAGTGTTTGGTAAATAATACTTTTATATATATATATATATATATATATATATATATATATATATATATATATATATATATATATATATATAAATTTGTGTATATTTAGATTATTTCACACACCCTCTGAAGAGTTTCTCTGAAATTTTAATTTTATTCTATTTGTTTTAATTTGGGTGTATATAGATTGCAGTTTGGTTGTGTTTTAATGGTCCTTCTTTGGTTTTTGATTAATTCTTCATCACTGCTTCACTCAAATTTGAGCATGGTCAGTCAAGCTAACTAGTTCCAACTTTCACTTTGACATTCTGTCAGTTATTTTGAAAGTTCTTGAAATAGTAGGTTTTCCTCAAGCAATCAGTACTAAGCCAGTTCTATTAGCATTTTTGGAGTGTGTTGGTGCTAGTTTTTTTGTTGATCTTTCTAAGACCTTGATTTTATATATTCTATCTGACATTGAGTCAAATAAATGGTTGACTTTTTATCTATAGTTACAAGATAAAGCGATTATAATCAACTATAAACATTAACTTAATTTATAAATCACTAGATATTGGTTTATTTCAAGGATCGATATTAGGTGTTCAATACTGTACTTAATTTACACTAATTGTATTGCTATGCTTAAATTCAATGGCAACAGTGCTTAGCTTCTTAATGATTTAGCTTAAGCGTATAAACCAAAATATTCCAACATGGTGATCTTGGTACTCTCCGATCTAAACAAGAGAAACTTAATACTTAATCGGGATGTATATCTTATTCAGTGCGTGTTAAGATTTGTTAAACCGCGAGAATCATACTTGATGCCGTAACATGATGAGACACTGTTTTGGTGTTTCGATACTGTATTTTTCAGCGCACAACTATTCAATTTTCGTTTATTCTAATGTAGATATACATATATGTACTAAAGATTTTCTTGAAATGAAAATAGCACAAAATCTTACAATAGTTGCAATTGGTTTTATTTTAATGAAATTAAAATGACAAAAAAAATGCTACGTTCCTTCTATACGTATTAAATTATTAATTTGGGTTTAAAATACAAAAATAAGTGTTTCCTCTAACTTTAAATTATTAATTTCTTGGTGGTAATAGTGCCACTACTAAAAAAATACAGAAAAAGCTTTTAAAAAAAAATTGTGTGTCACTCAGATAAATAAGAATACAAGAAGACGAAGAAATTATATTTAGAAGAAACCAACCGACAGGTATCAAATTTCGTATATATATATATATATATATATATATATATATATATATATATATATATATATATATATATATTATATCGTTTTCTGTATACATACAATATTATAATTCATTGTTGAGAGTTGAGTTGAATTTAAGTTTTTGGGGTTGGTTTTTACCATATATTTAAGTCTAAAAATAAATTTTATATTTAAGTTATTCAAATTAAACAAAACAAAAAAAACAAAAAATTGAATATTTAAAATTTTTCCCTCAATTTTCCTTCTTTAAATGTATTCATGCCATTTACAAAAAGCACACTCTGCAAATTCACATTTGGTTGTTTATACTGTGTAATCGTTAAATGTGTGTTCAAAAACACATATACCCAAAGAGAAATAGTTGAGCGCAATGAAACTTTTTGTGTAGAAAAAAAATGTATTCTAAGATTTTGTTCGTTTTAGTTTACGGTTTTGAATGGTATTTTCTAAATTTTAGAGGATTATTTGATTTGCATGATTTTGTTTCAACTATAGAAACCATAAACGTTATTTTCTTAGACTAATTTAGTGAAAATATAAAATACATTTTATTTTTTTAATATTACAACGATGTAAGATGAAGATAAAAGCTGTTATGTTTCTGTTATACCGTACTTGAAAAATTATTAAAAGTTTTTAAAGCACATCAACTGTGGTATAGTAAAATTATAAACTTTTCAATCGTATTTTAAAGGTTTATAACATATATAAAGATTACCAAGGCAATGTTCTCTTTGAATATAAGCTTAGTGCTCTATACAACCAATTCCATGGTATCAACACACAAATTCATTTTTAATCCAGTGGTGTGGTAGGTTATATTTTCAAAGTTTTTTTATGTTTGCTCAAATCCAAAAATATATATATATTTTTACATACTTTTACACACATCCTTTGGTTTTTCCTTAACACTTGTATATACTATAATATATACAAAATTACAGACATATGTATGATGAAAATTTATATACAAAGTTTAGTACTATAAAACTATTTTCATCCGTTGATTTTTTAACTTTTTCCAACGAAATATTTCACATTTACATATCTATATAGAAAAGCTTAAGGATTATATTGATTATATTTGTATCCCCGACATGATACACATTTTGTTTCAAATGGTATCATTGTTTTTTCTATGTATGTGTGTGGAGTAAGTGTTCAGAAAAGCTTGCGATAGGTAATAGCTGTCAAATTATTTCATATCAACAAACATAAACGTAAAGTTTTTATATACTTTTCAAACTAAGTATTTATTTATTTTCACATTTATATATTGGTTAGCTGTTTTGTTTTATGAATATGTGTGTATATTGGGTGGTATTGCGAATTTAATAGTCGAGCTTTTATGAAATTCGTAGAAGTTGTTTATTTCGTATCTGAAATATGTATTGATTTTTCATATAATGTGCCATAGCATAAAGTATAATATTGCTATCTGATTCGAATATAATTTAATTGTTATTGCGTGAATGGTACTGTGTATTATATGCGTGTGTATCATTTTCAATATTGCGATTTTCTAGTTCCACCCTCGACAAATATTACAACAAATATATATATATATATATATATATATATATATATATATATATATATATATATATATATATATATATATATATATATATATATATATATATATATATATATATATATATATATATATATATATACATATAACACCCTTTACCACCCGTATATTGTTTATGTGTTTAGAATTCTTGATTTGTTATCTTGAAATTTTTCTTATATAAATACTGTATACACGCTTTATATACGAATACAAATTTTTAATTTGTTTTTGTCCTGTACACCTCATTAAATCGCATCGTAAATGTTGTGGAACATAAGATGTTTTTTATATGTTTCGTAAATTATGTCGCTATTTTTAGCAAAAAAAAATTGTATGAATGCTATAAATTATAGATTTTGTGTCATTAAAGAAGGTGATAGAAGACATTACAATACGTTTAATATGTATATTAGTTAAGGTGTTCGATTAAACCCGAAATAATTAAAAATGAAAAGATAGAAATTATGCTTGGCTTTTAGTATTTATACAGACTTTGGAAAATACAATATATATACACGATTTTTAACTGCACAAAATATTATCTTTAATTTTAAGATAATATCTTTTCAACCTGATTAAATACAACAACGATGAGCTTTGAATATATAAAAGAATTATTTAACTTTTCGTAAAGACATATATCCCTGTCCATTGTTAATTTTACATGTAAAAACGAGTTTTTACTTATTTAAAGTAAACTATGTAAAATACAGCGTAAATTACATACAAACTAAATTAAATGTAAAAAACGTAGATAACAGTGCCATCTTTTTAAATTTTGACGATCAAAATTCAATCAATTTAAAAGTGTTAATCTTTTTCGTTACTTAAAAATCCAATAGATCAAGCTATAAATTTTGTCAAAAAGATCAAGTTCATATTGTTCTCGATTGTTTTGAGAATATGTCTACATTCCGTTGAGCTTAGTACGAAACAAGTGAAGCTTTAGAGCATTGAATGACTTTAGCATTCCTGATCGATAGACTGTATCACATATCCAGGAATTTAATTATCAACTGAATATTTACTACATTACATTTTCCATCAGATTCTAGTGATTCCATGTGACATTTCAAAAACAGCCATCGTAACACATTTTGCGTTGTTCGAGTTTTTTTTTAATTAGATTTGAACTCAGGAATGCAGCAAAATCGTTTCAGTAAGTGTAGCTTGGATTGAAACTCTTTTTTGGTAATATTATCTGCTTCATTGGAGCAGTGCTTAACACATTTTGTAATGTTGTTGACATTATGTTTAGTCATTAACAACTAACATGGATAAATGTGTATTGGCAAAATCTGTTAGTTTCTTGTCCACATTATTAGTTAGAAGAGAATTTTTTGACCTTCACCTAAGCCAGTTAAGGTGATTTTTAACGAGATTAACTTGTTAATAATTCTTATCTAAAAAAATAATTTTGACATTTTGACATTCAGTGTATAGTAGAAAAAATATTGGACATAATTCAAATTATATTCGTAAGAAGATTTTTTAACAGATGGTGTTTTTACAATAGTTACAATTACATATGATAAAAGATTAATCGATTTCAGTTAGCGAAATAGAAAATGATTCTGACTTCATTTTCTATTTCGCTGATTCAAAAATGGCTTCAATTACTCGAATTCGGGACTTCCATTCCAGATGATCTAGGATTAACTACTGTAACTTTCATTCGAAACTTTTGGTTGAACTTTATAATTCATTAGGTTCATAGATAGACCGAAGCTTTTTATAATTTTTTTTTTTGACCAAAGCGTAGTACTCATATTAAACTGAAATGAAATGTTTATTGCGGTCTCCAAAAATTTATTTATTTTCACGTGAAATAGAAATGATTTTTTTATGGAGAATGTTGGTGTTTTACATATCACAACAACTTATCATAGAAATACAAATCACAAATTAATCGAAATATAACCAAATTTAATCATAGAAATTTATCACATCTATTTAGAATAAATCAAAAACGTAAACGTCAAAATTTCTCGTGCAAAAAAAATGGTTACGATCATAATTTGTAGAGTTTATGCGCGACATTTATGATGCATTGAGAAAAACATAGTTTTTTCGCTGATGAACTGAGTACTGCTTAGTGACAAAAGAAATGAAATTTTTCATTCCTGAGTTCAGTTTGGTAAAATCATATGGAAATTTCACGCGAAATCGATCTGAGTACTAGCCTTTTAGGTGAAGAGAAAAATTTAGGCCAGATTATTATAGATATTTCGAGGAGTGTATATAATTCAAATCAATAAAATATAAATGTTTAAATCTTTATCTCGTACGATTTTATATTCATTAGGGAGAAATCATCCATTTTATTGATTGTAATCTGAAAAGCGTATCGAATGTGCTGCCTTAGACACAATTCTCATATGAGTATTTGTTTCATTCTTAGTTTAGTTTTATGTAGATTTTATTTTTAAGGTTAACGATAATCAACTTCAGAAATAAGATATCTAATCTGAAATTGATTCAATGTAAAATTGTTGTTATGATTATTATAATAAAAATGTTAGGGTTAATAATGGTGCCACTTTGCTCGAGTCATATGGGTTGTTGTTGATTTGTTTGTTTTTAACTAATTAATTAATGAAAATTTTTTTATTTGTTTATTTTTAGGTAAGCCATCAACTATCTACGGTTACTATACTAGTAAGTATAATATTATACATATTAAAATGTAATTATTAGCAGGACAATTTTTTTCGATTAAGACGACTTAAATATCATGAGATATTTTAATTACTTTTTTATATGTATAAGTATACATCTTAGGGTTTTTACATAAAAATCAACCGCACGAAGCTAAATGAATCATATATAAATCAAATAAAAATCATAATAAAAAAGCTTTCATATTTTATATACGTGCTCGAAAAGCCAAAAAATGTGAAAAGCTTTCAAAAATTATACTCGTTTTTAAAATTACCATCCCCATGAGCACTTAACTTTTCTCATCGTTTATTTATTTTTTACAATATTTTGTTTTACTTATTTAATTTTCTTCTTTTGTCGTCGTCAAAACTATTAAATAAGAAAACGAAGCGTACACACATAAAAAAAAGTTTAATTTCCGTAAACTCACATTGATAAAACAGCAACAGCTAACGCAGCTCTCCTCTGTATTCTCGTATATGCATAGTTTTCGCTTAGTGATTTTTCAACAGTTAAATTGTCAAAATTAAAGTATAATAAAAATCGAAAATATTAAATCAGTATAAGCATAAATTACTTTAATTTCTTGAAATTCAATCAAAATGATTGTCCACAAATTATCATTTTTGTCGAAAAGAAATATATTTTATATACAAAAGACTTAATGTTTTCAACTCACGGCATATGCCACGCAAAGGAAAACCAATCGCCGTACACACATACAAATACAATACACGCCCAAATTTTTTGGAATAAAAAAAAATATTCGATGGATATAATTGGAATCGTTAAAACTCTATAATATCCATTAAAAATATAGTAAATCGATAAGATTTGGTTTTGGTTTGTTTGGTTGTTTTTATAAGAAACAAATTTAGAATAAGTATACAAGACGGCTAAGGTGATAATGGGATAATTAGTTTTCCGTATTTTTGTTGTTGGTCGATTTTGTTTTTTCAAATTCTATATGTTCACATTAATTTTCATGATTATTTACGTCACGGCGACCGACTTAGGAAATGAAATTCGTTTTATGTATATACATAGAGATTTCGTGTATATACACGTTTATATTTAACTCAATTTATATCGAATATCAATGTTTTATGTTAGACAATCAGCTACCTTCTTGTGTACAGTAATATAGAAACAAAAATGATTTATTAGACAATTTTAGCTATTATCTCTGGAATAAATTGGTTATATATATTGAATGTAAGCATAAATAGTTCGTTCAACATAGAGACGACATATTATAATATATTCCCACCGTTTTTATTATCAATTATTTATTACTGATGATGAGAATTTGTTGAAATTGTATAAAACATTAATTTTCTTGTTCTTCGTATAAAGAAGTAAGTTAAGCTAAGATTACAGCTTGAATTATTGATTATAGTAGTATACTCGTACATTCCGGTTATTTTGATTCAAAATTAATCGTATACTGGTATAGGATTTATATAATAGATTTTAAAAGTCTCTAATACACTACACTATCTGGTTTTATCTCTATTTGAATCTGAACCGGAACCAAACTTTATCCACTATAAAGATCAAGCTAAATAAATATAAATATCAGTACTTTCTGGAATATGACTGTTGGAAGCTTTTTATTTATTTATAAATAAGTCTACTGTCAGACACATATAACACTAATAAATAATAATTAAAATACTTTAAGGCGTAGGTAGGAGTGTAGCTCTTAGTGTATTCTTGCTGAAAGTTTAATCAAACAGATGATTTATTTGATTAAAGCTTTTACACATCATGCTAATCGGTTCGTTAGAACAATAATTGGTTATAGATAGATCAACTTGCAAGAACTCATTACTTAAGTGTTTTGATTTAAGTACAATGAGTTCTTGCAAGTTGTTCCAGAGTGGCTTATGTTGTATGTTTTACAGCAGTCCAGATATGGAGGTAAACGCTGCATGGTACGGTTATGTGTAATTATACTCCCAACCAAGTTAAGTGATGGATAAACCTTTACTGAGTACACTCTAAAAAATTTTTGTTGAAATTAACTTCAATAATTGTAGGTTATGTGTGGCCTTCAATTATTGTAGTCAATTTTCATCGTATAGTGTGATTTTATAAATCTAACTAAATTATGTGAATTATTTACATTTTAAACGTGAGTAATCGCACAATTTAAGAGTGAAATTTCTATTTTTAATGGTGAAAAATTACTCGCATAAATTGGAAAAATCCACTAAATTAGTGTAAGATTAAGCTATCAAAATTTTTTGAATAAACTGATTAAAATGGCATCAATCCCCTAAAGATTTGATGACAATTCATCTTTATAATTTGAACAACTTTCTATTCTGTATTATTTTTCTGAAATGTAACCTTAACCTATTTCTCCAATGTTGTGTGACGTAATTGTCTCATTGTATAATCTGTTGATGAAAAGATCAATATCATCTAATTCATCATAATGATCAAGCATATTCTACCATCAAGCATATTCTTTCTATTCTCAAGTGCTTGCTTATTTCTTGGTCGTACTATCCAGTTTGCTTATAAGTCGGATTCTCAACATTACTCTAGCGAATTTTAATGTTATCCTAAATTTGAAAAACTCCAAAGAAAATTAACTTGTCTATTTGTAAATTACCACAAAAATAGTGTTAAACAATTTTTTGGTTGATAAAAACACAGATAAATTGTAAATCACTACTGCAGAGTAAAAAACGATTGACTTTTCGGGAATTCGCACAATTTTTGAGTTTTTTTACAACGCTTATCATGTAAACTGCTACGATTGAGTTATTTACGTCATTTTTTAAAAAATCACATTGCGAGTGTGTAGAATTAAACGTGGTTGTGTATTTTACGTTCAGATTTTGTGGTAAAATACACATTTTTAGTGTTTATTCACTATTTGTTTTTAGAGTGTACCCTATAGTTTACAGAAGTTTGTATCATAAAAGTGACACCAAACGGTGACTACATATTCCAATTGTAACCACACGAATGACCGCCCAGTTGGCGCAGTTAAAGGGTGGTTAAAGCTGCGGCAGTTGGAGTGGGGGAGGTACCGTGTTTGAATCCCGATCCGGGGCAAGATGCAAAAAGCTATTTTTCACCATCGATCGTTTGGGCGGTGCGATCGGTATGGTGTGAATGAACACATTTGGATCACCTGTCGAGTTTAGAATCCATTGGCCGTCCCATCGTCCATGTCAGTACTATAGGCTGACATGGAGCTATGCAATGCGCAGATGGTTCTACGATAAATCGGATCTATTGCCGTACATAAAGTGGTATCACAACGGACCATCGCCGGTCTAAGTGTGCAATAGCAGCCACTCAACAAAAAAAACACCCACAAATGCGAAGTGCAATACCTTGATTGTCTCTTTGTCCATCGAAAATAACAGCTAGGTCTTTGCTCTCAGACACTCGCTGTAGTGGCATATTATTTATTTCATAATGTTTTAAACTGGATTTAAGTTCCGATGGAATGATAGTCTATTACTTATTGATGTTCAGGTTAAGAAGATTAAACTAACACCAATTCGCTAAATTGTCAATGTCTTCTTGAAGTTTCTGGGTATCGCTTAAGTTCTGCATATTTTTAGGTTGTCAGTAAACATTAATACTTTTAATACACCATATCAACTTGCCTGCGCGACTTTCACTTTGATTGTGCTGCTGGTGAATTCAATAAGGTTTGAAGATGGCATAAGCACACGTTGGTACGGCGAAACATGTCGAGGCACCACTTTTTTGACGGAATAGCATATTACAAATTCAAATAATTTAGATATATATAGATGAAATCGACATTATACCTCTACAACATTCAAATAATATAGATACATCACTTCTACCCCAAATTTTGAATGATGGGGTTGTTCTGGTTATTTTAAATTTTTTAGGAAACTCCCAGTGATAGTTCAAAGCTGGTGTTATCTGTCAAAAAAGAAGCAGGTATTTAGTCAGGACCGCAGCCATTGCCGTATGTTTTTAGAGCCTTGTTTATGTATTATATTGTGATATGTGGTACCTCAATGGAAAGGTTAGGTTGCCCAAACATGTTGGATATAACTTGCGCATCCGACAATTTTCCTTCATTGAATGTCATATACCAGGAAAACCGTTTATTTCACGTGTTGGCTCAAAAAGCTCCAAAAGTGCTTTGAATCCTTTTTTAATTTCAAGCTTTATATTGTTTGAATGTTATTTTATAAACTTTGTCCTTCCTGTTCTGCATATTGGTCAGTTTATCGTCATACCATAGTGGACATTTATCATCAAGTCGACACGTTCAAGGTAGTGTTGAAGATTAATAGTGTCCACCTTCCCGAAATTGTAATAAGGCTTTTGGCTCTTGTGACTAGTAGTTTGTTTTAAACTCTCACTCTCCAATACTTCGTTCGAGACTCGACCAAGTCAACCAGAAGTCTTGAAGTTTATACACCAAGTTGTCGCCATTACGATAGCTGTATAATGTCACATATGTGAATACAAAGAAATGTTGTAAAAGTTAGTGAAAATTACAATCTATTATTTTACGTTTTTGGGTCGATTTTTTCCAATACATCATTAATAGATTTTATTTTGCGATTAAAAAAATTATTTTAAATAAATATGTAGTGGATTATGTCAAAATTTCCATTTTAATCAAGTTTCGTCAAAATTATTCTTCAAATTCGGAATTTGTCTAAGGATAATTTTTATTTAACAGCGAATCAAAGATTGCTCACACATTAGCGCATTAAGCTCATCAATTTCGGTTCGAATATTGTTTTTCAGCTGTGCACTTGTTGGTTTATTCACATAAACACAACTTTTCAGAAAACCAATAGAAATTATAATCTAATTGTGTTGAACTGCTTGATATATAGGTGGTTAGTTTATGTCATCATTACGTGAAATTAATCGACCTGGAAACATAAACCGCAATAGCTGGATGTTTTCACGTGATGTATGACTCGTACCTCCATCTTGTTGAAAATCATAATACTCCGTGTCTATTTGTTCAAGTTGAGGATACAAGAAATCTTCAATCATTTGTCAATCGCGCTAAATACCATAGTATATATATGTGTGTGTACTGATTTTTCTGAAATTATTCGAGAATTTTATTCTTCCTTCGTATCATTTAGCGAAACCATCTAATGTGAAAAGAGCTTCATCACTTAAGATGATTTTGTGTGAAATTGATTTTCATAATAAGTTTGTATAACTTTTAGAAATTATTTACAACTGACTTTTAAAAGATCCTTTACTGTATGTAGATTATTTAAGTTGAAAGTTTATTAAATCATGAGACACCAGTATTTTGGAAATATTACTACCCTCATGTTTTGCCTGTACAATTCCGTGTCGATACTTATTTGGATGCTGATGGCAGTAACTTTTAATCTTTGTATACACAGCTTATTACTATCAGGCTTACCATCAGGCTATAGTTAATATCAAAAGCCAAGGTTTTAGAAAATTAAAAACAAATCAACTTAAAATTCTTAATAAAAATTATGGAAGCTGAGCACTCTCGAATATTTGTTGTCTTTATAACCAAAATTGGACTACCTTGCCCCAATTATTTTAGTTTATTGAATCAATTTAAAAGAATTTTAAACTAAAAATTAGTGTTAGAAAATAATGACTTGGGTAATTTAATTCCATATTTGTTGGAATACCAAAGAAAAACGATTTGTCATATAAGAGGATATAAGAACTAATGTGTTCATTTTAAAGTAATTTTTTTTAACTCATACAATTTTATGTACAATATTCGTTTCAAACATTTATGATCGTTTGTTGGTATGTCCAACTCAGAAGTCGTTCCATAAATTAATGTAAGTATTTGACAGGTGAACAAAACAACATTTGATGGCATTAGATAATGTTTATCTCTATATGCGAAGAAACGTTGTGAAACGTTAACGAATTTATTTTACCAGGATTAAGTGTATCAATAATTTAAGTTAAACCCTCTAGATATCTGCTTCGTTTTAATATATACTATAATGCATACATTTATTGAACAATTTAATTAAATCGACCAAAAATTCAATATTAAATTGTTAAACTCTTAAATCCCATCTATTATTGTAACAAAATATGTATAGTGTTGTTATTTTAACTTAAAACACCCGCTTGCTTGCTGTTGTCTGTATCAATTTCATACAGGTTATTAGAGGTAGTTGATCTCCCAGACATGTATTCGAGTTGGTCGAAACTCACGAGTTGGCGCGTCATGATTTTCTTTGATATTGTATCTTTTGTATATTATAAGAGCATCGCAAATTAAATTCTATTCAATTACCTTTAACGAGAAAGTACTGTAGTATTAGGTTTGTGCTATTTCGTTCGAATTTTTTAACCTATTCATTCATAGATTACGAGGCAAAAAGTAATTGAATATAATTTATCGTGTAAAACAAACTGTTTTACAATTATTTAAAGTCAAGTTGAATGACTTATTCGAATAGGAAATTGTATAATTGTATACAAAATATATTCACGAGACGTATATGTAAGTAATCCACCCACGATTAACATTTTCTCACAATTTATTATTCTTTACACAATTTAAATGTGTCTTATTCTTTTACACGCAAATAAGCATATGTTGAAGAAAAATAACTCGCGATGAATGTACATATATAGCAACCCTATAGTTTAATAAGTACTTTCATCGCAAAATTATGCTAAGTATTATGTTTTTTGGTATATACATATCTATAAGCTGTTTGTAGTGAAAAAAGTTGTTTTCCAATATGTACCATACTCATTCCGACACAATTGAAGTGAAGCGCTCTCTTTTTATACAGCACCCGCACCCAATGATTACAATTTTTCGAATAATGATGTTAAAATACAGCTTCTACATTTAGTCAAAATCAATCAAATGGAAAATATACCTCATTTATTGTAATAATATTTTCTTTCCAATTTTTCTTCTCAGCCTTTCCCTATACAACACAAACCTCCATAAATCTCCACCTAATAATAAAAAGTTTATTTTTCAACAAATTGTTTTCTTCTCTATATACATATTTTTCAAGATTTATATCATTTTCTTCGAACTATGTACATGTATACAACACTGAAGAAAACAACAAGAACAGAAATAGGAAAATCTTCAATATATGTGTATGTATGTGTGTGTATATATATATATACATATATAAATTAAGACGCATGCGTTTTGACATTTTAATTATTTATAATGTAATCGTTAACGAAGCTTTTTCAATTTTCTTCTTTATTTTTGTTAAACTTTTTATTTTATTATTATTTTAACTTGATTTTTTTCGAATCATTATCTGTTTTTATTGTTTTTAATTTAATTTAATTTAATTTTGTTAAAAATAAATAAATAAACCAAAAAAATAAAATCGGTCAAAGCACAATAAAAATATCATTTGTTACGATAAAAACAAAACTAAATCGTTAAAAATAATAATACAATATTCGGTCTTGTTGTTATTTTTGTTTTTCCAAACTTTGTATGTTTTCTTCGCTTTTCCTAAATTTTATATTTTATCATGCTAATATATATATGCTTGTCAACTTGATGTGATGAGGAATGAAAAACAAAACGACATTATAAAACGATTTTTTTTCTCATTTTGTGTATCGTGTGTACAGGAATGAAAAATTGAAAATTTGTTCGTGTTTATTTTCCTTTCGTTTTCCTTTTTTTTCTTAATGTATTTATTGATATTTTGAATGATGATGATATCAACACAAGAAATTAAAAGTAAAATATTGGAAAAGTGATTTGAAAATGAATTATAGGAGAAAATGGCTTAAATAAAACGTACAAAAAAATGGATGCGGGAAAATCAATTGAAGAGAATTAACTTTGCGCAACTGAAATTTGTTATTTCGATGACTTTTCAATTTGGAATGGTTTTGATGTATGTTTTATCATTTGTGCATATTTGCGTAAACAATTAATTTATGTAAATTATAATGACTTTGAGATTTTTGAAAAATGATTAGTTTATTTACAAATTGATTACGTTGTCTCACTTGTGAAAATAAAATCACAATGTCCTTATAACAACGACTGGCACATAAACTCTTTTGTTTGCCTATTATTTGTACTTTAAGCATTTATTTCCAGATATTTTTTGCAGAGCTGTAAGGTTTTGTACCGTTGTTCATTTTAAGATAATTTGTTATGATAGTTTAATAATGTTTTTCCAAGTTCCACATTTACTTTTAAACATATAGGGTATCCCAATAACAGGTTCAGATTTAACATATCGGTTATGTTGGCTCTGGCACCACTAATTTCATTCCTTCTTTAACAGAAACTAGTTGGTGTTCCTTCTTTAACAGAAACTAGTTCTAGTTGGTGAAATTAGTCGCTTAATGCCTGATTTCCATTAGGAAAAAAAAAATACTGACAAAATAGTCAAGGCGGGATAAAAAATATAATTTTTCTTAAAGTGCGAGAGAAATAAAAAATATTTTCAAAACAAAAAATTTATAATTTTTATGGTTACTGAGAAAATAACTATAACAGTACTGACAAAATATGTCAAGAGAAGTATTTTTATTCAGTACTGAAGAAATATTTTATAGGAAAAATAAATATGGATGATTTTTTATGGTCAATTCATAATTTTAACATTTTGTTTTGTGTCATTCATCTTAATTCATTGTGAAAATAATTGAGATAATGAATAATTATGTTAAGTTTATTTTTTTTTGAAATTTATTGTTCTACATTCAAAGTGTTTTTTGTCTTTTTTTTCAAAAACAAAAAAAAATTTAAATTTATTGGTTATGTTACACGCATCTGTCAAAATATATCCACTATAAAAAAAGAAAAAAGTAAAAAACGATCTCTGTTACTCTAATGGCATTTTTGATTTTTTTCTCGCTTTGGTTTTTTCCGTAAAAAATACTGACAAAATTTTTTTCATAATGGAAATCAGCCTTAACGCTTCAACAAAAGTGGGAAATGTTTCTAACATTCTAACAAAAGTGGGAAATGTTTCTAACAACATATTTACTTCCACAACAAAGAGAATTTACTTCCACGACATATAATTTTTTTACGACAAGGCGTATTTCCATCTCGGTGGTTTCGTAAACAAAAAAAATTGTCGTATTTGAGGATCAGAAAATCCACAAGGATATATGTGGAGAAACCAATGCATCCATTGCGTATTACTTTTTGCGAACGCATTCTCAGTCGTGAGATGGTGGCGTGAACTGGCCGGTTCTAGGAGCGGTGATTTAACGTCTTTAGATTTTTATTTATGCGGCGCAGTTAAGGACAAGTGTACGGACCAATCACAAACAATTGAGCATTTGAAAGAAGCGAATATTGAAGCAACCATTTTCGAAATGGATCCGCACATAATCCAAAATGTGCTTCGAAATTCGAACATTCGAATAGAGTGCACCAAGGCCAGCCGTGGCTCCCATTTAAATGAAATCACTTTCCATAAATAACCAGCAGGTTGAATTTTAAACATAAATTTGTAAATATACTTACTCAAATAATCAGGTGTCCCTTACTGTTTCTGATCTTTTAAATTTCTTGGGACTGATGATTTGGAGAATAACTTAAAGGTTTCATTGCTATATGTTCAGTCTATGAGCTATATGTATTTGATATGTTCATTCATGCCATAGAATTTTATAATCAAATGGTGTAATGTTCTTTTTGCATCCTGCCTTTTGAGATTCGAAATATAACTTTGTTCACTTTTCCTATATATTTGATGGCATGAAATCAAACATTTTGTATTTTATTCTTATATACCTAATTGAACTTTATTCCATCAACTGAAAATCACTATAGTTCGCTTGATTTTTATAATATTCTTATATCGAAAAATTGTGATTAAAATGAATGAAATTGGTTATATTAGTCTTAGTCAGCCTTTTGTAATAGTTTTGGATATACTTTTCGTAACTATATAATTTATCTCTAAAACTGAGCTTAACTAGGTGATATAACTTTGCGAGTTATGATTTAAAAATAAAATCTAAACACATTTCATTGATCTGTAATTTTCAGATAATGAGTATATGATGTATATATAGGTTTGATGAAGGAGTATAGAGCTGAAAACTCAAAATACACATATTATAA
The DNA here is from genome assembly GCA_963932295.1 of Tipula lateralis. NCBI lineage: Eukaryota > Metazoa > Arthropoda > Insecta > Diptera > Tipulidae > Tipula > Tipula lateralis. Next base: position 42,103,340 of record OZ010738.1, read on the forward strand.
TACGATTAACACTCACATGTTGTATTAAAAAATAGTTTTAGATAACGAGTCTCTCAATTTGGTCAACGTTGATAAAGCCACCCCGCAATTATTATAAAAATATTTGGTGAATTCTACGAAATCATAGATAGCGTGGTTCAGCTTCACTGGCGTTTTTATTGTTGATTATTTTACACTCGTCTATTCAAGAAATCTATTCGCAGAAAACAGCTTATCAAAAATATACAGACAACCGTTTTATATGTATGTATATGTATGTACAATAAAAGCTCAAACGATATTAATCTGATCTTATGTTATTTGTCTTAATTACTAAGACTTATTGTTTTATTGACGGGATTGCTTTATAAAGTAAATTTTCTTAATCTGTGTAGTATTAATTATTTGTTGCTATACTATTTTTATAACTGTCTAAAATCAAATAGAGTCACTTATCTCCGTATTTATTAAAGACAATTAAAAATATTAATTAACTAATATTCTCTGTTAGTTGTATACATATTTAAGAAGCTGTTCACATATTTAATCGGTTAGAAGGATGTAATCATACTTTCAAAAGTTTCTTGAACAACTGTGGCAAAAAATATGAAAAGTTATTAGGAGTACAAATTGAAAATGCGGGATTTTTTCTATTTTTGAACGTTTATTCTGAAAAAATGGTAACAACTGAATTATTCAAAGTATTGTCCATTGCTAGTCACAACTTTTTCCCATCTTTCTGGCAATTTACGGATACCGTCGCGAAAAAATTCGGCCGGCTTGGCTGCTATCCAGTCATGGACCCATTTTTGGGCTTCTTCGTAAGAATGGAAGCGCTGGTCAGCTAGACCATGTGTCATCGATCGGAAAAGGTGGTAATCGGAAGGAGCAATGTCTGGGCTATACGGCGGGTGGGGTAAGACTTCCCATTTCAGCGTTTGTAGGTATGTTTTGACCGGCGCTGCAACATGTGGCCGAGCGTTGTCATGTTGCAAAATTACTTTGTCGTGTCTTTGCTCGTATTGTGGCCGTTTTTCTTTGAGTGCGCGGCTCAAACGCATCAATTGAGTTCGGTATAGTGCTCCTGTGATGGTTTCGTTCGATTTCAATAGCTCATAATACACCACACCCAGCTGGTCCCACCAAATACAGAGCATGAGCTTGGCACCGTGAATATTTGGTTTGTCCGTCGATGATGATGCATGGCCGGGGTAACCATATGATTTTTTGCGCTTCGGGTTATCGTAATGGATCCACTTTTCATCACCAGTGACAATGCGATGCAAAAAACCCTTCCGTTTTTGCCGTTCGAGCAGCAGTTCGCATGCAAGAAAACGGCGCTCAACGTCTCTCGGCTTCAGCTCATACGGCACCCAATGTCCTTGCTTTTGGATCATTCCGAGGGCTTTTATACGATGGGAAATGGCTTGTTGTGTCACTCCCAATGAATCTGCGAGCTCTTGTTGAGTTTGACACGAGTCTTCATTGAGTATTGCCTCCAATTCAGCATTCTCAAACTTTTTCACTTGGCCCGGCCGCTCTTTGTCCTCAACGTCAAAATCACCACTTATAAACCGCACAAACCATCTCTCGCACGTTGAAACCGATGGAACATGACTCGGATAAGTCTCGGAGACCAATCGATGTGCTTCAGCACCACTTTTCTTCAAATTAAAGAAGTAAATTAAAACTTCCCGCAAATGCTGTTTTGTTGGCCCGAAACTCGACATATTGAGAGCTCAAAAAAACTATGAATTTGACACTGCGACAAATTGACACATACTGAAAATTAAAGCTATAAGACGTAGCTTTGACATGAACATAGTCACAGTACTACCTGATGCGTATAGCGTTAGTAACGCCATCTGTTATCAATCCCGCATTTTCAATTATTTACGAAGTTGCATGGAAAATGTGGTCTAGATCAGTTGAAGTAATGAAATGCAGCTAATACTGTATAGTTTTTGATATAACGAGAAAAAATAGGTATAAAGGGTAGTTGAGTAACGGTAAGTTATTAATTAAATAGTTACTTCCAATAAAATTGTACCTCACAACAGTTAAATAATTTATCGTTTATATTTTAAGATACGAATTTTATAAATACTACGACGAAACAGAAATCTTGTCATAGTATATAAAATTCAAAACCTGCCTTAAGATACAAATCGATTCGATCGAGTGAGTAACAATTTCTGTAAATGGAATTGAAAACCGATAAATTTACCTGGGTTAAATTCCGAACCACGAAAGATTTACATTTTGAGAATGTATGGGACTTATTAAGCAGTGGGTTCGAAATCAATTCTAAAGGCTTAAATACGGATAACTTTATTCTATTCCAAAAACGGAACAAGGTGGGGAAAACATAGGACACCGTGACACGTCTCAACTATACGTCCTAAATACTATGACGAAAAAAAGAATATTCTCAATAATTTTTCAAAGAACTGAGGTAGTAAAACCATTTCTGGCAAATTATTAATTATTGTTGTGACTCTCGGTCCAACTCTTGTACTCTGGCATATTCGTGACAGTGGGTTTTCTGAGTATTCTGTTGATTAGAGTTTTTGACTGTGTCTCATACTTGAGATATTTTATAACAACTATTTAAAACTTTTCTCAGAGGCTGCATCACTGTCAGACTCAGAGAGGGAACACTATCAGACTCAAGTGCTACATCATTGTCAGAACAGTTTAATCTCTGTGCCCGAAAAAAAAATATTTTAACAGTCGAGGCACGTTGGTATTCCTTTTTTAATATGGAATTTTATTGGTCATTACAAATTCTGGTTCAAATGTACGCGAGTTCTGACAATGAATTAATATTCCTACGTCGGATCTATAAAACTCAATAATTGACTGATCTTAATAATAATGATGTTACAGTAGTATTACAGAATCGAATGCGTGTGAACTAAGAAGAAGAAATTGAAAATATCGAATTTCGTCGATTACAACGCCATCTATCATGAACCGAACAAAATATTTTATTCAAATCATACGTACTTTTAGTCGTAGAATCGGTATCTGCAATAAAAAATATGGCTTCCTATCTTAGTTTAAAAGTTACCCTCGCCCCACCTACAAAGCGAGTGGTGGGGAACTGGTTTTTTTTGCACTAATGTATTTCCCCCGCAGTATGATTAAATTTTGATTATGGAAATTTTTTCCGTAGAGTGGCTATTTTGCGAGATATTTGATCGTCTCATTTTTAAAGAAACACACGGTATATATATATATATATATATATATATATATATATATATATATATATATATATATATATATATATATATATATATATATATATATATATATGTATGGATATGTATCTTTGATTGATTATTGCGATATGAACGTACTCTAAAAACGACTTACTTATCACTTCGTCACTTGCTGATTTTATTTTATTTATATTATTTTAGACGCAAATTAATCTTAAAAATTAAAAATGTATAATAATTTTAATGAATTAAATTATAAAATATTTCTTTACGATAACTAATTTGCATCATAAATCAATAAGATCTTTAAGAGGTATAAAGAGTGTCATAAATCATTGGTAAATACCGAAACATGTTTTATGGCTTAAGCCATATTGAATGCAGTCTATAAAATTATAAAATTACTTAGTCATTCAACTAAGTTATGTGAATGGAATTGAAGACGTGTATATACGAATATATATAAAATTAAGATGAGACCGTTCAATTTATTGTTTAAATACTTATAAATGGTTTGCATTAATAAATTGATTAGCAATATGCTATTTTGATATCTAACCTACATACATATATTAATATTATTATTCGTACAATGTATGCACATTTTATGTCGTCAACAAAATACTTAATTAAAATTAAGTGACTCGTTTCCTATAGCATAGTTCAAGGTGAATAAGAAAAAACACACGCCCTAACACAATTCGATAAAGGTGATAGTGCGAGGTGTTGATAAATTATGTACGCATGTATACCATATGTGAAGGTTTCACATGTACATAACGTGTGTTGATACATATAGAATTGATTTTGTCCATTGTGGTCTGTATATAGTGTAATTAGACGTCTTTGCCAGATATTTATTTTTATACTGTGACTTAATATATTATATGGATCAGTGAATATGGGATTATTTAATTAAATAACTATAAACTATATATAGTTTCAAACTTGTAATTTTGAGATTTTGTATGATTCTTATAGGTTGATCTACATAAAGATTTATACTCCTTCTTTATTATCAATTTAAAGTAGTTTTCTTAGATGCGTAGATACCGTTGAAATAGTTATAATTATGTAGTTCTTCTTTCTTCGAAAATAATTTTATATTTAGAGGCAATTTTAGTGCTATATTTTTACCCTATAAATATGGGCTTAAGTTATGCATAAACTGATTAATTAAGAGATTACATAAAGATTAAGTAAAATATAAGAAAATGTACACGCAAAATCGCAATGTAATAAATAGGGCTAAAGTGATAATCAATTACACGACAAACCCAATTCATTTTTATCGTAGAAACGAGCGAAGCATAAAATGGTCGGAAATTAATAACACAAGATTTAGATAAAGAAAAAAAACAACAAACATCGTAAAGCAAAATTACAAATCATTTGTGACAAAATGTAATTTTCAGACATTAAACTTTTTCACTTTTAATCTTTGACCTGCTTTAACTAATGACACCTATATACGATATTTCAACAGTTTTTCTATTTTTCATCGTACATTTTCTTTTGTACGTAATTTTACAAAAATGAAAAAAATTCAAATGCAAAGCACATTAAGTATATATGTAGAATGTAAATTGTGTGTACTTTAAATCAATTTTAAATGCAAAAGAAAATTTGTAAAAGCTTTGTGCGTGTAAATTTTTGTGTTTGTGTGTTTAAAATAAAAAATGAACGTGCACAATTTTACGAGATAATGTGTCATCGCCCCAGGGTAGTTATGTATGTGATACACAAATGTATACACGAGCACGTAGTAAATCTGATCATAAACCTCCGAGAAAGGTAAACAGTGAAACTTTAATTTCTTATAAATATCAATTATGTTTTATAATAAAACATATTAAGAAGCTTTTAAAGCTTATTTGACAAGGAAAAACGAAAATAATATATTTTATGTATGAGGTAAGTACATTTATGTACACATCATTTAACATTTTTGTTACATATTAAACTCTCTCTACATACTAAAATAGTATATGGTTTAAATATACACATACAAAAGAATTACAAATATTGAAACATTCTATGACGAGAAATCAATAAGAGTCAACTTCACGTAACAAAGAGTAAAAAATGTGATAATCTTCAAAATGATAATAATAAAAGTAAATTACTTTTTATAGAAACGGAATATTCTCTCAACCCCCTCATGTTACAGCCACCATCATCTAATTTTCTTTTTTTGTCAACAAAATTTTATTGTCATCTCTTGAAATATCTACATATTTAATCTCTATATCTCTATATAGATAAATCGCGAACACAACATATTTTAGATAACAATCGATTTAAGAATGTACATACACCTACATATACACAAAGGGGTGTTAAAATATATTATTCAAAAGCTCAAATATATATTGTTCAAGGTTCAAATTTTTTCTAAAATGAAAATATTTATAGTTTTTCTAGAAATGCTATAAACAATATACTTATAAAAAAATATGCTAATCAGCTTATGTGATAAATATTAAGTATCACACTCCTGTTTGTGCTACGAAAAATTTAACAAAAAAAACGGTTGTTTATACCTTTAGGTGTTACTCGATTATGTTGTAGTGATAAAGTTTTCTATACCTAATTGGTGGGTGTTGTATAATAATTTTTCACGTGACGGTTTCTACCAAATACCTTAATATTTCAATGTCATTCATTATTCATATATAAGACGTCTAGTCAATAGCACAGCCTTTATATAATTATCATAAAAAATATTTGGAAAATAGCACGTAAATGTTTAAAAAGTTTATGTTAAATTATGAAGGGCAAGTGACAATGAAGGTAATAGTTTTGCCATCAACGTTAACTATAAACTTACGTTTTTGGCAACGTTTGTTAGCACCAGAAAGAAATATTTTATGCCCGGAACAAATTTGTGTGACAGTTACGATAAGAAAATATATTTCGAGACGGTGGTACCACAGTCGCATTCTAGTTCTTATTTCTTACATATATCTTATTTATAAGCATAGTAAATTAAATTGTTCATCAGATTTTGATAAAATGTCCGAATTGCTTCAAACCAGTATAGTAAAGTATTATGAATTTAAGGTATTATGTCACCGATTGTAACTTAATGGTTAAGAGAATTTTTCACCACGCCGCGGTCTTGAGTTCGATTCTTGTCATCATGTAACAAAACCTTGAAAATAAATTCCTTTTGAATTCATAAAATCTCAAATAGCGTTAGCTGATTCACCATCGAAAATTGTAGACACATTGCTGTGTGGCGAAAATCATTATCTGGGACGAGTACATATTGGCACTCAAACTATCGCTCAATCGAATGATGAAGGGTTTGCGAAGACGTTTTGGTGGAGCGATAATTCTGCTGGTCGGCGATTTTTATCAAACATTACCTGTTGTTCAGAGTCAAAGATCGACAACTGGAGATGAACTTAACGCATGTTTATGGCGCTATTTAAATAAGTTGTATAGTTGAACATGAACATGAACGTCGCGTTACCGAATGAATCATCGACTGCTGATTTTTTCAAATAACTTTTGGCACTTGGCAATGTTGCATTTTCACGACGTCACAGGAAAAGCTTATTACGAAAACGTTTCACGACAACCCCTGAAATTATATGAATTACGATTAGTGCAGCGAACGAGTGATTTTGGCAGTGAAAACTAAAGTTTTAAATAGTCTGAATTACTTGATTCAAAACTAAATAGCTGGGAGTTCAATCAAAACGAGACAACCAACTAACTTATTTTCCATGAAAACCTCCGTTTAACTTGATGCTGAAGATCGGATATATGATTTGCTGCGCAATCTGAACGACCCGAAATTGTGTAACAGAATGCAATAGGCTGTGTAGAAACTGATGAACAACGTGATTCAGTCGACGATCGCCAAAAGCAAAATCAATTTTCGCGAAGCACAAAAGTATTTGTTTAGAACAAACTTATTATGGGGGTGCAACGAACAGAAATTCTCTATGTGATTATCTTCGGGTTTCGGCGTAAACTAAAGCCACTACAAATATTCAAAATTGCATATGTAAGATACATACAATTTCCAAGTGGTTCCGTAGATTCCAGACAGAAAATTTTTCTGTATAGGACGAAACCCGAGAAGATTGACCAAAATCTTCGACTGATGACGTTAGAGTGGCTCTTCACCAAAGTTAACGAAGATTCACGACTAACACAAGAAATTATTGCTGATCGAGTGTCTTTTGCAAAATCCTTCCTAAATAAATATTAATCATGTTCATTTTCTTCAACCGATCGAAAATTGTGTTTGCTATCACCCTGAAAAGGTCAGAAAAGGAAACTGCAAAACGGTATACCAGAGAAGACAGCTTACTAGAAATTTTAACAATTTCAACTCATACTGCTGAAATAACAAGCAACTTTATTTCTCCCGGGTCTAGCACAATTTGAGGGGAAGATTTTCAACAGTAACTCGGAGATAATTGATGCCGTTAATGTTGAACTTGAAAAGCTTAAAAAGCAACATTTTGATGATAGTTTTGAGAAGTGGATCTATATTTTTATTATTGTAAAATAATGTTTTATCTTCGGGAAGTTAGCAACAGTAAAAAGTTGTAAATATACAATTGACAGACATGAATAACTTCAATTCCAAGCTAATTTTATACAGTTAATATTTTCTAGACGTTTGACCAATTTTGTGTCATAAATCCTTCTAATATTGTTTATAAATTGTATTTAACTACTGGCAGGTTATATTTTATGCAAAATCAAAAATTGAAATTATGGAAAAATATTTAAAAATCTCACCAGTTGTTTCCAGAACCAACCACGAGAAACAAAGTTCGAAATGGTATTGTACCTTAAATCACTAACAAATATCTAAACACTTGTCAGTTTACTCGTACATTGTATATAAGTTACTATATATACATAATTTTGCAATAGATATACTCTTATGTTACATTTATGTTTACATTACATGACATTGTATAAGTTGTGGTTATGAAAGCACAACATATAATCCGGGTATAGCAGAAAATAAACTTTTCCAACCGAATAAAAAACAAAAATTTACACAATCGTTACACCATCATAAGCAACCACCAACTGTGTTTGTTCTTTAACTTGAAATCTTAACAAAAATATGTATTTTTTTTTTTCATTATTCAAATATGAGATTTTATATGTGATGCCACATACACATCGTTGGTACATTCCAAACCAAAAAAAAAACGAATAAATTTACCAAAATGCTATTAATTGTATCTTTAAATCTGAGTATTAAAATTCTTATTTGTTTTGTTTATTTCTTTTGCAGATAATGGGTTGTCTAGGTAGTAAGGATCGTCTCACAAAAGAGGATATGGAATTTTTAAAAACACACACACGATACGATGAAACTACCATCAAAGAATGGTATAAAGGGTTTAAGGTATGTAAATGTAACTCGTACATAATTATTATACATTCAGGGTGTGTTAGTACATATTCTCGTACATTGACACACACACACTAATATACACATTTACAAATTTATGCAAAATATTATTTTTCATCTTTTCTTAGAAAGTTTTATAACATAATAATATATAAATAAATATTTTCGTTTAGTTTTTCTTTTTTGTTGATGTTGTTGTTTTATTATCTTAAGCTTTTTAAATAAACTTTTTAATCCAAGTACTGTGTCGTGATGAACAATACATAAATATACATTTATACATATTAAAACTTAGTGCTAAAATTCATAAATTACTAGAAAAGTGTTGAATGAAAAATGAAAATTTTTCATGTTCGTCTGTTTCTATCTCGTTCAGTCTGATTGTTTGTGTATATTTTTATAAAAAATTAAGAAGAAACTTTAAATATAGACGAGAAGAACTTTTTAGGTTGAATTTTTATTAAAGTTTTAATTGCAATTTATGATAAATAGTTTTCGCATGTTTTTAATTTCTTTATTATATACTCCCTAAAGTGAGCGGGAGTTGGTGGTTGGTTGAGTTCGTAAAAGTTTTCATTTTTATGGTAACTAAACCGTAATTTTAATGTAGCAATCTATCAACTTTTTTTTTGTATCTAATTATGTAGGTTTTCAGTTTTTGAATTTAATATCCGCGTGTGTATCTGATTAAACAAAAAATACCTTATTTTAAAGTTTTGAAGTTGTTTACTCCAACTCTAGTTTATTTGGTTTGCGATAGGATTACGTCCACCTTTATAATTTTTTTAAATCAGAATATTAAATTTAACTGCCATATATAGATGTGAAAGTCAACCACACCAATATAAATTTACATTTTTATCTTGTGTACATGCAAATAATATCAAAGTAGTATCATTATACAGAACATCATCAACCATCTATACAATCTCTACTAACCATAACTTACATTCGGGATTGTTAAACAAATACCGTTCTTACTTTTATTTGGGTTCATTTTACTATGTAGAGTGAAAAATAAAAATCTTTGGGATATCATAGCAGAATGAACGCGAAAATGCAGAAATTCGGGACAAAAAAAATTTAAATACCCAAAAATATAACAAAATCATTTTCAACAATTATTTTTTTTGTAACATCTCTTCACAAAAAAATTTATTCCGTTTTTCTGAGTTTCTCATCCAAATTTTCCAGTTTTTTTGTTTTGTTTTCCTTATTCTCCAAAAAAAAACCGAAAAAATCTAAAGCCACAGATTTAATTATAAAAATGATTTTAAGTTGAATTGGTTTCGTTTTTATTTCGCGATTTCATTAATTTAAAAATGATTTGCTTTTTTTATACGCTCGTATTTGTTGTTATTATATTATTGTTAAGTTTTTTATTCATTTGAAATCATTTCCATGGAAATACATTATGACAATTTTCCGTATGGATGGGTTTGTGTGGGGCTCTGCAGTATGATTCAGTTTAAAAATTTTGCGTACAACATATACACGACAGATAAAAATGATAAGGATTCAACTTGAATGTGTGTGTATGTTTCTATATATTATGTAGTATAATTGATTTTCTACTTAAGGTTCCAGATCAAAGTGAATTTGGGTTGATTATACATTAATTAAAAATGGCTGAAGGATACAATATTTCTAATATAAATATATAGTATTTGTATATATACGTACATACATATATCAGATATCATTTTCTTAAAGAACATCTATTTTTAAAGAAACAACGTTTCAATCTCTCCCTCGTCGCATAAAAGGCAAGTTGGTTTGTTTTTCTTGGGATCAGAAAACCAGGTAAAATTATAATTTACCATTAAAAATTATTCATAAGAATATAAACCTGGAAACCTGGATTTTTTTGATCTTCCACTGCAAATTATACCCCGATGGAATGACGAAAACAAAGGTGACTTATTTTTCAATTTAAATATTAAAACAACAGCAGAAAAACCAAAAAGAAAATATGCTTCGTTTTCCCAGGACATAGCTACCTCTTTTGAATAATTTATTTGATTGAAAATAGAAAACCTCTTCGTATATCTATCGTACAAATCTATTATGTGTGTGCCTTGAAATCTGATTTGGTTTTTTTGTCGAAATTACACATATCTACAACTATAGATACAGATAGAGAGCTACATAAGGTGTGATATAAATATGTAACACAGAATAATCAATTGACAAATAGTAAAAACAAATACTGTGGGTTGTTAGCTTGCCGGGTCAGCACAAATGTCGTAATGTTATATATTGTGTGCGAAGATTGTAAATTTCTACGATACATCGTCTTAGCAACAATATACTTGGATCTTATTCTACTTGCGTTTAACGTATTATTTGTTGTGTAAAGAATTTATTTGATAATGCGTAAACATTTGGGGAGTGACAACCATAATTGGAAATCCTACTGGTGTATGTATATATGTACTTCATTGTTTACTAAAAAGTTCTACATGGCTGCTCTTAAATTGACTTTGAAACCTCTAGGTTTAAACCAAAATAATTAGCCAGATATTTAACCAGAAATCTTCTACCGTAATCCTTAGGTAACCATTTTAAAATCCACCATAACAATGCTATAGCATAGAAAAATAAGTCCAATCAAATAAAAATTTGATATTTTAAGTTCAAAAATATTCCTTATAGTGGATTTTTATTTTTTATATTATAAATATATTTTAAATATATATTCAGTCTGAATATATATTTATAATATAATTTTATATTATAAATATATATTCAGTCACCAGTAGACTGAAAGAGTTGACTCTGTGTGAATCACATTCTTGATTTTTCAGACAATAGCACCTGTATCATTTCTAAATCAGTACAGCTAATTAGAATAAATCTCGGTTGTTTGTTTATTTATCTAAATAGTCGATTATTGTATTCACAACAAAATGTGTCAATAAATGACTATAAAAATAGTTTTCTTGGAAATAAAATAATAAAAACTACCAAAATGTATGAAATGACGTACGGGGCATCAAAACAGGATCCATAATACCAAACTTATCCATCATGACATAAAAGGTCACTGACATGTTTGATGACGTTAGAACGATAATTAAGGCATTGTGTAATCTAATAGATTGTGATATCCGTATGGCTTTCAAGCTATATGTAAATTAATTTCTGATTAAGTCACTTTTTATAATCAAAATAGTTTGTATCCACAAACAATTTTAATTTTATAAGTTAAAATGATTTATTTGATCTGGTAATTGGCACAACCAAATAAAATAAAATAAAATGATAGCTAAAGTAGTTTTATAATATAATTGTAAGATTGAAGCTCGAATTCACAATGATAATCTTGTTCTTAGTTTTCTTGTCGTTTGAAATACACAACTCGAGCGTAGGTGCTAATCTTAAAATCAACATAACCACTTTACCAATATAATTAATTTAGCAGTTATTTTATTGGGAAGATGCTGTGTATTCATTAGTAGTTTCGAAAAGTTTCTAAGAAGGTTTCTTAGTTTAACGGTTGGCAGCCTAAATTTATCTACATTCTGTTAATTTTTGATAAGGTTTTATGTATACACAGTAAAATTTAATGGATTGTTGCCGATTGTCCATTAATTTCGATTTAGTCACTAATTCGAATCTTAAAAACAACAAATTTATTATTGGCTTGCTATCTATGCTTCATCTTGATTAACCTCTGCTAGCGCTTGATTACTCATTTGTTTCATTGGCTATTTCTGCTTTAGTCATAATTTGACAACCAGGGTTCCTTTATATTCTGAAATAAATACATGAAAGAGGGCCTCAATCCTCTTTCATATATTTATTTATTTATATATTTACAATAATTTTATGACTGCACATCTCATTTTGAATTTATAAGCTTATTCATAATGTTGATGTACATTTCATCGGTTTCCAAAAAATGTTTACAGAAGAAGCTCACTTTTTTTTGGTACTTTTTAATTTTTCTATTCATATACCGTGACATGATAGGGAATTTTCAGGTCGTTGTATGGATGATCGCCATAGAGCAGCACATTGTAGTACACCTCACAACTCACTCCAAATATTGATGAATGAATGTAATTTAATTAAAATGTTTTGATGAAAAAAATTCCAACTGACAACAAAGTCATGGCCAAAAACCATCTTTCACTATAGGTTTCATATTTTTCGGTAGAAATCACATCATTTATATGTTGAGCTTATTAGTTTGAAGAACCAGTTGCTATAAATGGTTGATAGGAATCACACTTTCCGGGGATTGTAGTAAAATATTTATGCAATATTTAAGAACTTTCAGATGATGCCAACCATATAGGAGCAGCTAGCCAATGTGATCAATTTAGATTGGCGCAAAATAGAGCCGATATTCGTTCTTTGCTAATTATTACTTCTGGTGTTGTATAGATGCATGACAAAAAGCTTGAGTATTTTGCGGAAGCAAACACCAAAACAATCCAGTTTATCATCGGCATTATAAATTTGAAAGGTAAATTTTCGTCTTTCATCATGTTCGAATTTGTTCATGAAATGGCGCAATTTCCTCAGCTGGAGAACTTAATGATTATCCATAGGTCCGTTTACTTAAAATTCAATTTGGTATGTGAAACCGCCAGAGGCAACCATCGCTAGCTTTAAATTTTATTGTCATATGATCTGAAGATTTAATTTGCTTCCAACCCATTATTGTCTGTGTATCTGCATTAATTTACTCGTTCCATAAGATTCCGATTCCGTTTAACGAATGAGATCACTATTGAGCTGATGTTAAAAATCATTCTTGATGAAAATATTGTCAAATCTGTTCAATTTAACTAAATTCGGGATAAATCATTTAACTATCAGTCAACACCATATATTTGTGTGTCAGGCTTAATAGCTTTTTTGGTAGTTCATTTGTTAAACTAAATAGATTATACAAGATATAAGGATAAGCAGGGTAGTAGTTTGAAGATTAAATTTTATTTTTCATTAAATTCTTAATTAAAATTAATTTCTGTATCTTGCTGGATTATAAAACCGAAGTGGTCATTTAACAAATAATTCAATTTTAAAGCAGGATTCGATTTTTGAACTTTGTTTAGTTTGCAAATTTTCAGACAATCCAATTTATGTAGCAATATATCTGATTAAAGATTAATTTAAACATTCCAGCGGTTTAAAGATTTCTACCAGCTTGTTTAAAATAAATAAATAGGTATCTAAACACACAAAATTAAGCACATCTGAAGTACACGGTAACTACAAAATTTAATTGGATTTAATGAATTTTCCTAAGGTATTTTCAAATTTATAAAGTTTTCTAACATAACTCAAAACTAACTCATAATTCTACTGACAATGTTGATCAAGCAAATGGTGCTGTGTTTAATCACATACATCGTTTAAAACGATCATTATCATTATGTATCGAGGCTTGAATTCTTGAAATCGAATTCTTTTTAATCGACAAAATAAATTAGGATCACTTATCTTTGGAATTCATGGGTCAACTCATCTAATACTAATGAAGTGTTGGCACTTTTTAAGATTGGTGAGGTATGGCCAAATATGTAACAAATAACTAGCTCTCATCCTATATAGTGACACCTAGTAATATTTATAATTTTATATGTGCTGTTAAATATTAAATTAAGTTTTAGGATTTAAGCTTATGAAAAGCTTGCCACGCTTTTCTTCTTAAAAAATACCGTTATTACTACAAAACACTCATGGCTCTCATAAATTTCATGAATCACTACAGATTATAGCTATTTACCATTACTTCGACTGAATAGCCTACTGTAGGTTGAAACAACTTTCTGTAATCTTATGAAAGTGCAGAGCTTTTTCACTTCTTAAGTAGTTGGGCACTCTACCTCCTTTTTATTTGTGTAATAATTGGAATAGTTTTAATTTTATAGTTATATAAAAATCGAAAAATATTTGTGTTCAACCTTGTTATTCAGTTTACAATTTTGGAGCATTTTTTTAAGAGTTACGTTTATAAGAGTGATTTTCCATGTTGACTTATGAATTGAGCAGTGTAGATACCTACCGATGTAATATTTCTTAGGCGGTTAGCACATTAGGTTTTATATAGAATTTGATTATCTCTTATAAAGATTTATCTGTTTGAAATTTTATTCCTGTATTTCATCCTCACTTTTAAAATTTTCATTTGTCCCATTAGCGTTATTCCTAAATTTAAAATATAACATATACGATAATTCGAAATCGTATAATTAATTTTCATTCCAAAAGTTAATTTAATTGCTCCGAATTTGTCATTTATTTATTGGATTTCGATTTATGTAGAGTACTTTACATCTTCAGATGAGAGCCATTGTCGCCTTTCGAAATCATTTCATTCTTAGTTGAATGAAGAAATTTTCTTTAAGGTATTTAACATTTTCCATATCATTTGAATTATTAAGATTAACCAATAGATGAGATAAAATTTTAAATCGATGTCTTGAGTTAAAATTTTCATAAGTAAATGTTTGAAGAATTGCGAACCGCACTTCAATTTGTTAAGCATATTTTAAAAATACTCCCTCACAACTTAATGATAGGGTTTCTAAACCTTATAAATACTTTATAAAATATGTAACTTCGTAGAATTTCTTAAACTAAATTTTGTAAACTTAATTATAAGGATTCGTTTTGTTTAAACTACTAAAAACATTTCGTTTAAATACGTTAATATTGATTGCTTAAATAAATTGGCCCCTCTTGAACAAATAAAATTTGATCGCACACCATTTTAGATTTGTAATTTATATTGAATTTCAATTAAGAAAGTGTGAACACACCTGTGTTAAAAATCTCAGCATGATATTTTTGGTAATCAATTTTTATTTTATTTTTGTCTATTTTTACAGCAAGACTGCCCAAATGGACGTTTAACACCAGCTAAATTTGTTGACATGTACAAAATGTTTTTTCCATCCGGCAATGCAGAAGAATTTTGTGATCATGTCTTTAGAACATTTGACATGGACAAAAATGGATATATTGATTTTAAGGTAAGAATAAATTTAAGAATTTCAAATCCATTGGTATTTTATAGTTTTCTACGATCATTAACACTATATATCTATACGAGCATAGATATGTATGTATATAATACAATAAGTTTTATAAGTGAAAATACCAATGATAAAATTTTATTTGCGAAAATAATTAAAGTTGTTCACATAATACAATAATACACATATACAACCCAATGAAAGATTAGGAGAATGGCACGTACAACACAGAATGACTTGTATGACTTTCAGTTTTTAGATTTTTATTTTTCAAATGTGTTACCCATTTTTTGTGCTTTCTTATAAAGCTTGGAGAATGAAGTGGTTTTTTGTGTAATATTTGTGTGTACACATAAAGTTAAAAATAGGTCAACAAATTGTCTAGGGATATGTTTTACTTTTATGTATACATCCATATATTTTTTTTCTATACCTGCGAACCAAAATTTTTTCTTAGCATTTTCATTTCTTTACGTATATAAATTTGAAATTGCAAAATGTAAAGGAAAAACTAAAAAGCTATATATGGAGAGGGTTTTCGGTCGATTTTCATTTAATGACTATATATGTGTATTTTGAATGGGTATACACTGTATATATATATATACATGTACTTTTATAAATCCTGTAAATATGACTTGTGCTTGAAATCAATAATGACCAGTCGTTCTAAGTAATTCGCAAGTCATTAAAGAAAGTGTTTTGAAAATCTTTTACATATAGAAAATAATGATGGATATATGTGATAAAGGTTGACGAAAATTTATTCATGGGAAAGGTGAATTTGTTAATGCCCTGTTACACTATATACAATATGTATATGGTATATCGTATATATCATACCCGATAACAGTTTACTTGAGTAACTACATTCGTAGACCGAGTTATTAAACCCATCTCCATCAAAATGACGTGCCATTTTTTTCGCTATATATAGTGTTTCATTTTTTTTTTTAATTCAACTAACATTACACGAAGATTTTTATTAAATTTAAAAACTTTAACAAAAAAAATAAAAGCTAAACAAGAATATTTTTCCAGGCTATCAAATATATATTTCACGGTTCAGCTATGTTTTGTTATTAAAATGTTTTTGCGAGATAAGAAGCAAACATAAATTCGTTGTACAAAATAAAGTTGATGGTTCCGTAGATATATAAAAAGAAAAATATTTTGTTGGTACACCTCTTAATGTAGATTAGACATAATGTATATACCAGATATATTGTGCGAGGACGGAGAGTATCCAAAAAGGTGGAAATTATTTTCATTCTTCAACCACCGTGCGCGCACAAAGGTATTTTATGCCGTATATACTTATATACAAATGACATGATCAACACAAAAATCTTTGTCAATTTCATTTTCGTTTGCTTTACGCCAACGATTTTACGAACAGTTTTCTAAAGTTATTTCCATAAACGGTATGGATGGATTTACGTAATTCCAGTTGTTTATAAATAGAAAACATTTTTTTTTTGTTGGTTGGTTAATGTGATTAATTTAATCTAAGAACCTTTTTTCGTTACTATGCTGCTGTATATTTTTTGTCCATCAGATTAAGAATCGTACAACTGTGCTTCGCTAATCTAACCCTTAACCAGCGACGCTCAGTCTGGAACTTTACATTTAATATACAGAATGTAATATAAATGGTTCAACAAGTATTAAAATACGAGATTTATTTTGAATAGGGATATCGTTGAAACAATTGATTGTGCCAAATTAAATCTTGAGACAAAATTGTATCACTGAAATTATTCACTGATTTATATTATCAAATTATGGAAATATCATAACACTTCAATTCATCATGTATATTGTAAATGTATGGTTCAACTGGTCACCTCATTTGATTAACATTAATAATGGGGTTAACTGTGATGTCTTCTCAACATTGGACCCCTATATAAGAAAATCCATTAAATTTTGCAAATTTAATTATACGAGGTAAAGTGTTAATGCAGAATTGATATATTGCAATATATTGAATAAATTTACGTTTAATCATTATAACTGGTATATTCTACGCCGATAAATCAGCATTACATTAGGTGTGGTGAAATATCCCATAGTTAAGCGATTCAGTCTTGCTGGAATATTTAGCAAGTTTTTTGAGTAATTCAATAAATGTTGCTTCAATGATTGGCTTTATTGCATCTATTGGTGATTGTAGTTTCATTAGGTTGCAGCAGCTCATAATACACTTTCATCCAGATGATTTCATTAAATAGAGAAAATGAGAGAATATTCGAATTATCATAATATAATCAGTTTTCGACATTAGTCACAATACGATGGAACAAACTTTTACTAGTCTATCCTTAAAAAAACGATATCTGCGCCTTCTGACACCTTATGCCTTTAATTTGACCCGTAACGAATTTCTTTGCATTGCAAACATCTAAAATTCGTTGACTGATCAACATTTATTAATTCAATTTCAACATATTCTTGTGCTTTTTCCATTATCCTTTATCCATTATCATAACCTTCCAATGGCATTCGTTGATTTTCAGCAACACTTTTCTTCAAATGAAGACAAAAAAAATTCCCGGAATTTGTGTCTTGTCGGCACAAATGCAAGAAAGGTGTTTCATGCTAGTTAAGCCATCACTTGTAAATTATTGCATAGCTTTTATAAACTTACTCCTCCATTCAATACAGATCAAGTCTTAAATTATTACCGGCATCTAGAACCACCTTGTAATTATTTTAACGTTTTCTGATTGGTCGAAATGCTCAATGAGATAGTTAAGGAACAAGGACTAATTATATGGGGTATCAACATGTTTGTACTACTTTGGTGATACATATGCTACAGTGGCCATTACATAGAGAAAATCTTTCGTATTCAGTCAATTGAAGCACATAATACGAACAACTATCCAAATTGATTGAATTGACTTGACAGAGAGTTGTGGGTGAAAACTATTAAAGAGACATACGCTGAAATATTGATGTAATAATAGCATTGACTATTAACCCTCTGCTGATCTTTTATTGACATTTAATAATCAATAATAATCAATAGGCCAGGAGATATCGATAATTAGATGGCTGATAAATAAATATTTATTAGTGCATTTCGATTCTACATCGAAAGCTTTAAAAATCGTATTTTAAATATTTTTGTGATTGTAAAAATTGGTTTTAACTTTTATTAAATGCTAGTTGGCAATTAAAAATTTCCATTGTTCCCACTATGAGTCCAAATCAATAAAAAATATCTAATTCACCATGTACCAGCCAACGAGATATATTCCTCCCACGCTAAATTCACTCGTATAAATAAACAATAACAACGAACGGTCATGCTGTGTATCGCTGTTTGGAGTGGGTTTTAATTGAATTTAATTAAGTAATTATCGAAATTTTATATTAACCATCTTTATTATTTTGTATTACATAAAAACGTCCATATGCAATAGTGGATGACATCTTAAGATGGTGACATTATACAGTACATTGAAAAAATTGAAATATGATCAGCCCTCTTTTGTGGCACTCCTTTCTAATTATTTTAGCAGTAGACATTTCGGGTAGCGATATCGTTATGCTATTTAACTTAAATATTTTTCGAATTATTGTACAGGTGATATTATACAATCATAGCTAAACAAATTTTTTTATTTTGTGCATATGAGTAACCTCAAGATCCTATAGCAAAAAACAGCATGGTGGAACTGATATTATTATCAAAAACAGAATAAGCCATTATGCAAATCCAAAAATATAAAGAACATATCTAAGTAACTAGCGCCTGTCTAGAAGAGTGATCAGTGCAATGCATCATATCTGCCCACCGAAACACTCAATTAAGAGCGAAAAATTCGCGAATTACGTCAGAATTCTATAGGAAATAAGTTCATAACATGAGGGGACTACAACACAACGCCAAGCATATTTAGTGGCGTTCAAGATTAATTTATTCAAAAGGAAAAGAACAACTGTGGAAATGTATACAAAATGAAAAGATGGAGCACATATCTACTGGCCACCAAACTTACTGGCGAAAAATTCCCGATTTACTAAACTTTCTTATAACAAAGTATTTATACCTAGAACATTAGTAAAGCCCGAAACATGCTATGATCTGTCTTCTGATCACAACGAATAGGTCTATATTTCAGTCTACAATAACCTGGAAGTATTCGTTAAATATTCCTTTAAAAACAAAATATGAAATTGATGTAGCGATACAAAGACTTACTAGGTTTCTACAACAAGCTGCTAAGATCACTACGCCGATTAACTCTGCTCATTTTAATAAACATCAACTTTCTCCGTTCAACAGCTTTTTATGACAAAACGGTCAGGCAATGGCAACACCACAGATCACCTAATAACGTGATTAAAACCTTGAGTACAGTGTGTAAAGAGCGTGACAAACGGCTTCAACATAACCTCAATGGACTCACAGGTACTGAAGCAACGGATTTCTCACTATGAAAAATCAGACGTAAATAACTAACACTCTCATTCCTCCAATTCGGCTCTCTGACGGAAACGGGGCAAGATGTGATGTAAACGAAAGAAAATATATTTGCTTAACACCTTAAGGCTAGTACTCAGATCAAAGTGAACTGAAATTTTACCGCGGTCTCCAAAAATTAATTTATTTTCACGTGACATAGAAATGAATTTTTTTTGGAGAGTTCAAACGTTCATATTTCACGTGAAAAATGGTTTGAATCATTATTTTCGCGTGAAACAAATTTGTAGAGTTTATGCGCGCCATCTTTGGTGCATTGAGATAACTATAGTTTTTGCCTTAATGAACTGAGTACAAAAACAGAAATGAAATTTTTCATTTCTGAGTTCACTTTGGTATAATCGTATTGAAATTTCACGCGAATTGATCTGAGTACTAGGCTTAACGGATTAATTGGAATAAAGTCTGAAAGCAAGCCAATCAAATACAAGTGACACAAAATCAAGCAAACGACCAAGGACAACATCGATGTAAAAAAGGCAACCGGATAAAATGTGATAAGATGAAAAGTGCTGTCAAATCTACCTGACCAATGTATCAAATTAATAACATATATTTTCAACGCTATAAGGAAAACAGGGCTCTACCCAGAAATCTGGAAAATTTCAATTATTAAAATGATGCCGAACCTGATAAAGATGAAATAAAAGTTAACTCATATCGCCCAATCAGCTTGTTATCCACTCTCTCAAAGCTATTCGAAAACCTGTCCTGCAAACATTTAAGCTAATTTTGAACACGGAACCGTAGAACAAGTTGACAGAGTCATTTCTGAAATAAGGAATTCCCTTGAACAAAGAAAGCGTTCCTATAGCTCAAGCATAAAAAGCTTCAATATAAAATTAGAGCACTACCTACAAAATTCTGTAAAATTATTGGTGAAATATAATACTGCATCCACTGATTCCTGTGATATTCGTGTAGGCGTACCTCATGGCAGTGTACTGACGCCAGTTATGTACTTGATTCATACAGTAGATCAACCAACATCAAACGTCTATATACAAACGCAGATGATACAGCAATCCTATAGCTGCGTAACAAAATCCCTCAATAGCAATAAGAATTCTACAAGACACAATGGAGAATTAAGGCCAATCAATGAGCGTAAATCGGAGCACAATACATTTACAATCCGACACTTATCTGTCCGCCTGTGAGACTTAATAAAGTCACTATGCCACAACATAAAAGCGTAAACTATCTTAGGATTGCATTTAGATAGAAAAAACTGCGTCAAACTAAATTGGTTAATTGGAAAACACTGAAAGTTAAGTCTAGCTCTTCTTGCTGTACAAAATGATACTTAAACCCATCTGAACATATGGTATTCCGCTTGTGCTTCCAACATAGTAAAACTAAAAAGAATGCAGTCACGTATACTTCGAACAATGCAAACCTATGTCGAGACTTACTCATCGAAATTGTTGCAATAGAATTTATCAGTTAAAAATACCAGTTCAAACACGTCATCCAAACGAATTATTTAAGAAATAAGCGACTAAAAAGGGATCCTCTAGATCTAGCTATAAGTAATTCAAATGGATGGAAGCCTCTATTCGCTGCGTATCACATCGTGTTGTCGCCATATTATTGTAATAAATTAATAAAAACACGGAATGTGGCTATATAAAATGAGGATTCCATTTAAAGTGGATGTGGTCTAATCATGGCGAATTGCGTTTTATATTATATATTTCAACTGTGGATTTTATTCATTCGTGTATTATTTTTAATTTATTGTCCAATTAAAATGAACGAGAAATAAAGAAGATTTGTGTGGTTGTACAATTTTAGGTACACAAAATTTTCCAACTTTATATATTATTATTATATACATCGAAATAAAACGAAAACAAACTTTCCACACATCTGCACACACAGAAAATCTATATTTCTAACTGATTTATGTTTTTATAGCACAACAGCAACAAAACTGAAATAAAATATTTCCCTTTAAAAAAGAAAAGCTCATTTAATCAACCAAAAAATAAAAAGTTGGAAAAAGCTCAACTTGAAATACGTGTACAATCATTAACATTAAAAAAAAGCAACTAAGGAGTGGTTTCCAAATGGAGTATATTTTACTCGTACAATGTGTACGTTATATAGGAATAGATTATTTCAATTTTTTAGTTCAGCTGAGTACAAATAGTTTTGCTATTCTTCTATAAATATCGCCGGTTTTTGCTATTTAGCTCTTATACACCGTAGGTATACACAAAGGAACAACATGAAAACTAAAAAGGATGTTAGTAAATTGCGTTAGATTTCAATCTATGTTGTATATACATACATACACATATATACAATTTCTTATCGCAAACATAAATTTTATGTATACACAATACAACAAAATTATACGATTTACAAAATAGAAAAATTCCAGAATTTCAAAAACACTATATATATGTATAGTAATGCTTTTTATGTAACTGGATTATATAAAGTTAACACATGTGTGTACGCCATGGATTGAGGATTAAACAAATTCGAAACCACATCATATCATCATAGATGATCGTACTATATTTACAAATATGAGTTTACCTCTTGAGTTTATACCTAACCAGACAAATTTTTTTATGTTTCGAAAGTTTTATGATCCAATTCGTTCTATCGTCAGAGGGTATATGTAATTTATACGAGTGCGTATCTTCGATGAGGATTTTCTTTTTTATACCTCTTAAATAAAATTTTTTTCGTAAATATATATGTTCTTACCTATTTGTGCTATAGCTATATACTCGTATATAAATCTGGCTGTCGATGAAAATTATGTATTAATAGAGTGATGTGGTATGTGTGTATGCGAATAGAATACTAATAGATTTGCAACTTTCAAAAACTTAATTGACTTTTATTTGGGTAAATAAATTAATCAATTTATTAGTTTATGCTTAATGTAACATAATAATTTCAATTATAATTTCAAATCGACTAGAAATATTATAATATCAAATTCATGAGATGACCCCATTAAAACACTATTATTTCTTGTAGCACCATCGTTTGGTGGATTAATGTGGACGAATATGAAATTGGCATATTATACTGTCAGAAATCAATTAACATATAATTAGTGAACAATCTTGTAACAAATCATCCTCTTGGCTAAACCATTTACATTTAAGCAACAACTTTCACGTCGATTATTAAAGTTGACGGATTTACTACGGCTTGAGTTAATTTACATATGTCAAGCTTGAATCAGAGTTCTCACAGTTTTCTTTCTATTTTTCAAAGTGCACGGTTTGCCTAGTAAGAAAGATTATGCATTGCCATTAATTATAGAATACAATTTCATTCGACTCTCAGGACTGGCAACTCCATTCTGTCAGCGTGATTTTTGAAAACATTTTCGATTGTACGAGCCAATTGCAACTTTTATTTTATTTTTCAAGTCTTCGATACTCTCTGAATGGATAGTGTAACACATATTCTAGGCAGATTCTAACAAAAAGTCAGTTGCTCAATACGCATTTCCGTATTGAGCAACTGATTTATCCCTTTCGGCTGTTGAAACCAAATGTAGTATGTATCCTCTTGCATTCTGGGTAGGAAAAACTCGTGTATTATGACTCGATAACACTCTCCTGTAAGAGAGCTCCTTGCTCTTTTTTAATAAAAAAAAATAGACTAAAGATGCCGCCAGTTGTGGATGCATCGGCTTCTGCATGATTCAATAAAAAATTCAATTCTTGAGCACGATTAAGATATGATGTTGATGGATGATACATTCTGAGCAACAGCCGCAATCTTCTCAGCTGTACCTGCTATAAATGCACGTCAACGTGTTGGTTTATATAATAATAATCCTGGGCTTTCCCTCTTCAATTTCAACAGTCACCACATGAAAAGTAAGATAGTTTTCAATATTTTCTAATTTTGATTCAGCAAAAAGCGTCCGATTTTGTAAATTTCAAACATTAAACTATACACAAATGACAGAAGTGTATAGTTTAATTTTTAATAACATTAAACTATACACGAATGACAGAATAACCGGCAGTTAAAATTGCAAACGCTAAATGGACCACCCATTATTAGTTCTTACACCGCAAAGTCTAATGGCACGAATCATTCTCATAGCTAATCCATTTCCATTTTATCACCACATATTTATTCGTCGATCATTAAAGTTGCCGGATTTACTATGGCTTGAGTTTAATGTTTCAAATTTTAAATTATGGCATTATAAAAATTCTCTCGTCAATAAATTTTCTCAATGTATAGCATAATTGATCGGATCTTACTTGGTCGGACAGTATACTAATCTAGCTGATGTCGAGTTATACATACAAAATCCTAAGGTTGAATTATATACCCCTCTGGTAGGTACGCTATTGTCTTTCAGGCGGAAATTGCTGCAATTTTAAAAGCAGTACTCTTTGCAAAGGAGATTGTCGCCGGTTAATGGTTTAGAGAGTTTTTCATCACACCGCGGTCTCGAGTTCGATTATCGCCATTGACCAAAAAATTAACATGCACCAGATGACATTAAATGCGATTGTGTGTAAGCGATTCCTTGGGCTGACCACCTACAATGTGCACCAATCGTTAAAATGGTTCGTAAGCCCTCAGTTGAGATGCGGTAAGGGCCTCTAAGTCATAGGTTATTTTTTATTGCAAAGGAGATGAATTGCATAGAACATCGTATCTGCAACCTCTCTGACAGCCAGTCTGCTCTAAATTCGATTGGTTCCAATACTATTTCTTCGAAATTTGTTTTGGAGGCGATAATTGCCATACATCGACTAAGTAGTCTGAATAAAGTTAGACTATATTGGCTGTTAAATTGGCCCTTAAATTATTATCATAACGTACCCACGTTATGATAATAATTTAAGGATCTTACTGGGCATTCTCATGTGGCGTTGCTCTCTGAATCATCATATGTTTTGAATGAAAACTCGGCAACACCGCAAACTGCGAAAGTGCGCGGGGGACGAGAAGAAGAGACTGCTGAGCACTTCTTGTGCTCCTGTTCTTCATACTCTTTTCATAGACTACACTGCTTTCGATCACAATTCCTATTTGAGGATCAACTGACGACCTTGAGGATACCAGATATGTTGGACTTCATTCGAAGAACAGATTTCGGGACTCAGATTTCAAAAAAAGGTACGTCTGGGAAGGGATATCACAACGGGTCAATCGAGCCTGAGTGACTGGGAAAAAACTGACATCATTACTTTTGTTGCTGATTTTTATTGCTTAGTTGGATGGGTTGCACCTGGTTTAATCCATACTATGCACTGCTGTTTAATTTCCGGATCGGACTTACAAAATCAAAATTCGTTACCTTAAACGACTTTACCCATTTCGAATTTATTAAGGAAACATTTAGCAAAATGCAATCTTATTGGGCCTCATTTAAAACTCGTAGAACCCATCGAGCAGGTTTTTTCGCGTATGCCAGATGATTATTTAATATTCGCGATACAGCCATGGTATTCAAGGCCAATTCATCAGTAATTTCTTGTGTCAATCGTGGATCTACGTCTACTTTGGACTTCACCAGAGCCACAGTTACGTCATCAATAGAAAATTTTAGTCAACATTCTCGTGGCTAGTCCACTTCAACTTATCTCAAGTATATATGTTTTACTTTTGACCACAGAATTATATTCCAATCAATATTGTAAATAAGAAACAGATCATCAGAGAATATTCTCAATTGAAGGCGAATTAATGCATAGACGATTTTTCAAGATTTGGTTACTATCTCGATTTACCTGGCAAATGGCAGTTTGCAAAGATAAGAAACAAAACCAGGATATCTATTTTCAATTAGTTTTATCTTAATGCTTATATACTTCTATTAAATTCTAATCAATATTTTATGTTTCGTTATTTACAGGAATTTTTGTTAGCAATCGATGTTACATCTAGTGGTACACCTGAAGAAAAACTAAAATGGGCATTTAGAATGTATGACGTTGATGGTAACGGCGTGATAGATATACAAGAAATGACAAAAATAGTTCAGGTAAGAATTAACGAGTATGTAGATAGATATGTTTAGTTTATATTGTAAACGTGCTCTATCAATTGATTCCAAACCATTGAATTTTGTTTACACTTATACAAACAGTATACATAAATATAATTATACCATTTGCATATTGCTGTTATAACTGATAAATATAATTATAAATGCGCGATTTTTTTTTATATAAATATGAACGGGGAAAATTAAATAGTTTTCCTAGCAAAAGAAAAGAAGGTGATGTGTTAACAACAACGCAACGTCACTGTTAACTATATGATGACTGCTGTAAGCGTATACATATATTATGTCTTATACACACAGTATAAATTCAAAACGACAACATTAAATATATGACGGGAAAACATGAAACAAATCAAAGGCGATATGTAATAATATAATATGTATTTTTAGAAAAGCTTCGTGAAAAACGTACATATATTCCGCTTCCATATTTTGTTGTTCATTCGTTCGTTCGTTTTTACTGATAAAACAATCAATATAAAAACAATCTAATTTTATCTAATTGGCATGCTATTTAATGAACATGTGCACCTTTTAGATTTTTAGGAATCTATAAAATTCTATTTTTAATAATAGTTTTCCTTTTTTCACATTTCAAAAGGTGTATTGAGGTAGTATATTTTATGTGTCTAAATATTATTAATACTCAACACTCGTAATAGTTTGGGTTGAAAACTATTCTTTCAATTTGTATTACGAAGAAGAATCACATATGTATATGGAGCAAAATGTGCAAATTATTAGCCAGGCGCAAAAGCTAGCTAAACTACAACCTAGTACAAGATGAGGTGTGGTCAAAATATCACGAGTGCAACAATTAAAACTTCTTGACACGATTATGGCTAAATCTCATTAAATCACGTGTTCGAAATACAAATAATTTAAATTAAAAGTCAATTAAATTAAAATATTTCAACAGATATTTGAGCAGCACAAGTTAGTTCATAACAATCAAAGTTGAATCAATCATTTAATATCTACGAACAAGTACAGAATATTGAAACGCGTAGCAGAAGGCGAAAGTTAAGAGCCAAATGAAGAAAGGTGTTTTCAATTTGCCCAGTAAAGAGAAGGCCGTATAGTGTCAAATATCTTCTAATCCGGGTTTTCGCACGAAGAAGCAACTATATTGACAATTACAAGCCTGATTTCGATTTCAATCAATTTGAAAACGAAATTTCATTGCTCGAAGCGTTTGATACTCGTCTCAAATATCAACAATCCAATTCAAAGTGTATAATGCCAGCAACATCTGATACTCCAAAAAGTGCTGATTCTGTTTCTGACAATATGTCAGCACATAATATTGTTTTGGACGATGCTCTCGATGAAATGATTCGAAGCTTACAACAATTTGTGCGAACGCATCGTGAAAGTGATCTTGCACGAGCAATAGCATTGATATTATAAAAAATTTCGAAAAGTTTGGGTTTCTAGATGTTTGGTTTATGTGTGGCGAATAATTTTTTATTCTTATTTACTTTAGGTGTTCCACAAGGTTCGGAGCTTGGTCCTTTGTTATTTTCTATGTACATTAATGATTTAGAATCCTCATTTCGCCATTGTTCGTTTAACATTTTCGCTGATGATGTCCAAATTTAATCTGTTCCATTCAGTATTAAGAATTTGAGATTTGCCGAGACGTTTATTTATAATTAGCTTTATATTGTCTAATCTCTGTTGCTTATCCCATTGTACAAGAGCTTGTACTCAAAATGGGATGTGTGTTGTATTTTTGCAGTAAATAATTGAAGTAAGAATTGAAGTAGTAATTACTAATTTTTAGGATTGGAATTATTTTACTTTGTTCAAAAAAGGAAGAAATTGTTTATATTTTTTTTTATTATATTATACTAGTCCAGACTAACCATCAATTTACATCTGAATGCTTAAAAACTAAACTAACATATGATCACAGTTGATCCAGCGATGTCCAGAACGCCCTTACCTTTCTTGGTCCAGAGTACTTTTCTTCTTGTCTTACTCTAAAATCCTTTCAAAAGACGTTAAGATAAAATTAAAATAGTAAAATAAATATTTTAAGGCTACCGGAAATTTTGTGCTTCAGCAATTTTAAGTTAACTTCAAAAGTAGAAGCTTCTGACTTAACTTTTCAATAGCAAACTGAAACTCCTCAAGGAAAATATTTGATATTGTAAATGAATAAAATGCATACAGAAGATTAAGAAAAGAATTAACCAACGTTGGATTAAAGCTGATAAACCCAAAACTTATATCGTCAGTTTATCAGAAATCCATAATACTATCACTTCTACACCTGCTGAGGCCTATAGATTTCGAACATTATGTCGAAAAGACTTTAACCTTATAGGCAAAAAAGAAGGATCTAACTAGTCTAGAAAAAATATAACCTAGCTGTCCTAATATTTTTTAATTTGTAAAGTATATATGCCTGACTATCGCCCAACCTTTTACACGACTGACTAGTGCAAGATTAGAATCAAGGATAGTGGGGAAAATCGCTAAAACTATAAATTGTTTGGCTTCAAACTGGATAAGCACTCAATAGAGAAAACTCAAATGCCATAAAGTGATCCTAATCCGAGAGCTATCCGGTTGAAGAAATAAATGGAGTTATTGGTTAACGATAAAAGATGGTTAGCAAGTGTTCTGGCATGAGCGATGGTTTGAGTGAGGTTTATTAAAAAGATTGGCCACTAAGCCAATTATTTCAATACTTTTGAATTCATTCTTTTTGCGATTAAGTTTAAGAAATATAATCCCGCAATGATGTTAAATCACATGATGTTAGATTATTATGACCGTCGTCCGTTAATCCGTCTTACAGAACCAGAATACCAAATCAGTTAATGTGCGATGTTTTGTTAATTGTTGTGGTTTCAGTTTATCTGGATTGTGTAGATTTGCCAATATTCATAAGCAAAAGGTGATGTACCTCAATATCGCAGTGCCACCTAGCTTTCACTCAATACAAGAACTACTAATACCACCAGTGTGTTAAAATCTTTAATCATCGTTTAACCCCAACTTCCGAACGACACTTGTTAACATTTTTGATAGAACTATTGAGTTGTTTTGTGTTTGAAATAATCACTCAGTGATCCAATTCCGTTGTTGATGGAGAGCGTCCAACGCGTTTAATTGAGAAAATATTGTTGACCATGTAATTATCTCAATGCATTAATCAATCAAAATTGCGCATAAGGATGCTATTGAGACATCGGTGCCGCGAGAAGTCCGGTTACGCTACAAATACCATCATTCACACAGAAAATACAATTTTCTTCTTCGTTGACGGAGATTATTTGTTTCTCCCGCGAATTTGTTTTTCTTTTTGTTGGGACATTTTTAATCCTGCTCGTGAGAAATGATTCACACTAGTATTCATCAACAATGACCCTTTAATGGTTTTAAATAAGACACTGGGCTGCACACTGGAAATAATTTTCCTAATTTGCATTTCATAAAAATTATTACTTTGCCCAAATAATTTTGTGCACCACTGTAAACTGTTTTATTACTGGGGCCGCTTTCAATTTATGCATTGTACCTAGTAATAATGATATGTATCTTAATGTCCGTCCCAGAAAATATGAAATCACCAAGTTATTATAGACACATAAATTATGTATGTTAATGATACGTATAGACAAATGTTACATAATTTTATGTCCAACAATTGTTCATATAAAGAGTGATACAATGGGAGATACTTTTTTCAATTGGAATTTTCATTGGGATTCATGCGTGACAACAATATTTACAAATTGTAAAAATTTATTTCCAAAATCATTGCTCAGTGACAAATTGTTTTTCGTGACACCACGAAACAACACCATTTTAAGGTGTTTATAATGATCCAACTGAACGCATTATTCGCGAAACGATCAATACATTTTTTCGTTATTGGATATTCATCACTTGACTAGATTGTGTACAAGTCGGTCTAATGTGAATATAGCTGATGTAGCTGAATGTGTACGTGAAGCGCGCAATCAATCAATTCGTCGCATTTCTCTAACTCTGGGTCTCTCATGTGGGATATTTTGAATAGAGATCTTGGGGAATCTTTTGAATAGAGATCTTGGTTGAAGGCATACAAAATACAGCTTTTTCAAAAATTAAAGCCGGTTGACCGTTCTTTGAGGCATCGATTGGGTTTACGCTCATTTTTGGCTGAATGGAGACGTCAACGAACAAAATTGTCGTATTTGGGCTGATGAACAGCCACAAGAGATTCGAGAGCTTTCAATGCATCCTGAAAAATACACTGTTTGGCACAGTTTATATAGGAAGGTGACATCATCGGACCGTATTTCATTAAAATTGGTGGATATTGGATATTTGTGTAGCCGATTTGTGATTTCAACAAGATGGTGCAACGCCACACAGCAAGCCAAACCATAGATTTTGTCAAAGAAACTTTTAATGACATTTTAATTGACCTTGTGATATGAGTCGTTAGATTAAAATAATTTTATTTATATTATTTTTATAGGCTTATCTTAAATCACTTGTTTATATCGATAAATCACAATCGGTTTCTGTATTAGAAGCGAACATAACACGCGTAATTAACGGAATATCGGCCGGAATGCTCGAAAGAGTGCTGGAAAATTATACTCTGGATCACCTAAGAGCCAGGAGTGAGCAACATTAAATGTCATAAACCGAACTTACACCACAAATACAATTTGTAATTATTATATTGATTTTAATGCGGTTTATTTCAACGGAAAAAATTCCGGAAACTCTTATTGGAAAACTCGTTACATATACTACTTCGTACCCATGTATTATCTTTTCATTACATATTCTTATGTACAGATATGTTGTGAGTTTTATATAAGTACTTACAAGTACATAATTGTATTTTTTTAACCAATTAAATATTAATTGAATTTATTTTAATGTAGTATAGGTTATACGAGTACATATACGAAAAACATATAAAATCATAAAGCATAAAAATTACACATACCATGGTACATATATTTATTTTAAGGTATATCAATCAAAATATATCTACAACATAAATATTTTTTGCTGCTCCCATTTTTATCATCT
The DNA here is from genome assembly GCA_963932295.1 of Tipula lateralis. NCBI lineage: Eukaryota > Metazoa > Arthropoda > Insecta > Diptera > Tipulidae > Tipula > Tipula lateralis. Next base: position 42,134,496 of record OZ010738.1, read on the forward strand.
CATCCTGATTATTTTTATTATTACGTATACATCTTATAAATTTTAAAGTATATTCGGAGTCTTGTAATATTCTTGAATTTCTAAATAGGAAACAAAAAAAAATTATCATAAATTCAATTTAAATTATTAATTAGATTAGTAATATTATAAATAGGAAATTTAATAATAAATTAATAAAAATAAATAAAATATGGGTGTTTATAGTATTTTGTGATATGCATATATTGGATACGTGTACAATGTAATTATGTCACATAAAACACATATATAACTTTTTATGTTGTGTGGCTCCTAACACGATAGACTATATACCACATATAATTAACTAATGATGATTCACACTAATTAAAAGTTATTAGCCGTAAAAACCGTTTAAATCAATTCATGCAATATATATAATTATGGCAATTATCGATATTATAAAAGCAACTAATAATAATTCTTTTACTGCATATTGCACAGTGTAATGAACTTATATGATAACATCACCTACTAGTTGAGGTACATGACCGCATGTTCTATACATGTATCTCCTATATACACCTATCTAGGTTACACGAATATAGACATTTTACCTGGGCGCCGATAATATAATTTATGCCATCCCCCTAGGGCGGATTACTTGTATATCGTGGTGGATATGTTGATACTTAATCAAAACTAATATTATAAATAATAAAATAATTGTATTTACTGTATAATGGCATATTGTTCGAGTGGCAGAGTTTTGATTATTGTTTTTTTTTAATATCCAATCGACATGGATGCATACTCTAGAATATTCCCGCCTTTATGTCTATTAATAAGAAATAAAAAAAATTATGTGTGTGTAGATAATAAAAACGGTTTGTACAAACATAAAAGCAACTAGTTCGGAAAAATATGAATGAATTATAAATAGCCATTCATTCGTGTACAATAGTTTCCGGATGTTTTGGTCTCTAACACACTTATTTGTTTTTTCTTAACCATTGGAGGTCAATGATATTTTGCGACTACTATAGACAATTTTCTATAAACGTGTGTCAAAATGAATGAGGGTTCTGGAATGTGTGCACAATAATAAGTGTTCCGTCGAAAATTGATAATTTTTGTTGCCATTTTGGACCTAACTGTACCTTATTCTTCTTAAGAGATTTGATATTATCGGTTGTAGTGAAATCTCTTATACAGAGTCGGGAAAAAGTCCCGCTACCATTTTGATACCAAAGAAAAGATAAGTAGGTTTGGTTTTCATAAAAAGTTTATTTGGTCTTTACATTTGTTTTTCGTTATGAAAATTATATCGGCTAAATGTTGACGGCGATTCAATATGCAACTTTCGGCTCTTTTTAAAGCATTTATCATCCTGCAACATCTCAGGATGAATTTCTTGAATTTCGTGACGAAAAGTGTCTTTAAGATGTTGAATCGTTTGAAGCTTATTCACATAAACTTTTGATTTTAAAAAACCCCATAAGAAAAAGTCTGGTGCTGTCAAATTCGAAGATCTGGGTGGCCATGCTAAATCGCCATTTCGCGAAATTAGTCTTCGTGGAAAAACCTCATTCAATAATTGAATTATTGAACGGGATGTGTGTGCTGTGGCTCCATCTTGCTGAAACCACATGTCTTCTAGATCTTCCATTTCAGGCACAAGAAAATTTCGAATCATATCTTGGTACCGTTCGGCAGTAACAGTAACTACAACACCTTGGTCATTTTCAAAAAAAAAATAGGGACCAATGATGTTTCCAGGATGAATAACACACCATACAGTTGTTTTAAGTGGATGCAATGATGTTTGATGAATTTATTGAGGATTCTGTATTCCCCAAAACCGAATCTTCTGTTTATTGACGTGGCCACTGAGATGAAAATTGGCTTTATCGCTCATTATCATTTAGACGAAAAATCTTAAATTTCACCAGACAGCCTTAGGATTGCATTACTGTTATCAACTCCTTGATCAGGATCACTCGGTAGCAATTTTTGGACTAATTGAATTTTGTACGGGAAAATTTTGAAATCAGTTTTCAAAATTCGCTTTAAATTGCGTGCAGAAATGTGTAACTTGGAACCACGTCTCTGAATTGATGTTTCTGAAGACTCTGCAACACTATCGCGCACCAGAGCTACATTTTAGGCGTTACGAGACGTCCGTTGACTTTCAGAACGTGGTCTGTCTACTGTCGTACCGGACTGTCGAAAATTCGCATCTAAACGATAAATTGTGGTTTTGTGAGGCACTAGACGGTTAGGATATTTTTGACGGACATAATTTCCGCAGAGTGGCAATAATGGAACGATTATCGCTCTTGTGGCTTATATTTATTCATTATAAAATTGGGGCCCCTACACAACACAATGGTTAAAGCGAAACTTAGCTAAATGCCACATAACCAAGATGGCGCGCAATTAAAATGGTAGCGGGAGTTTTGCCCTACTCTGTACTAGGGTTTTTTTTTGTTTGTGTCTATTCGAGGTCGGAGTGAGAAAGTCCGGTAAAAATAAAACAAAAAATAATATTTCTGTCTGTCTGTATTTATCCTCGCAATCTGTTTTGGGGCCTAAAGCTCTCTAAACTCTTTCGCGTTACGTTCTACTTTACGCCAGTATAGCCAAATCGAGAACGTACGGCTATAGGTCCGGTTTACGTAGAACCATCTGCACATTGCATAGCTTCATGACAGCCTATAGTACTAATATGGAAGATAGATTGGCCCATCGATTCTGCACTTCAACAGGGAGTCATATATGGGTTCATTCACACCACCGATCGTAATCAGATGATTAATAACCTCTTTTGCATCCTGCCCCTTTAGGGATTCGAGAACCAGGTACCTCCCGCTCCAATTGCCACATCTTTAACCACTGCTCTATTTGGTCAAAACTACTTGTTAGTTAGCTCGATACAGTCGATACAAGTCCAACGTTTTCCAACCCTTCAAACTAGTTTTTGCATCGACGAGCTTTTTATTAGAGCCGAATTTCTTTCCGCCGAACCATGTCTTCAAGTTCGGAAACAGAAAATAGTCACAGGGGTTAAGTCTGGAGAATATGGTGGACGTGGATGTATCGAAGCGTAATTCATAGATTTGACCATGACAAATACACACATGCACTATCTTGTTTCTTCACCAAATGCAGTAGTTTTTTTTCCAAACGTCATTGCAACGATCATTGCAATAATTTGCAGTAATATTCGCCGATGACTGTTCTTCCCTTTTGAAGGTAATCGATGTGGATTATGCCGTATGCATCCCAAAAAACGAGTATTGGATACGTGTACAATGTAATTACATATGTCACATAAAACCTACTGTTCTTTGGTCTCCAGTATATCTTGATGTGGATCCATGTTTCATACTAAGTTATAAAATGACGTCAAAAAGTTATTTGAAAATCGCCAAACCTGCCTCTGCAGTTCCTCAGAGATACCTCCTTTATACCGGTTTATCTGATATACCTACTTTCTCAGCTATCTCGCGCACTTTCACTCTGCGGTCTTGCAATACCGTATTATCGATTTGGTCAACCAATTTTTGATGTGTTCACTTTATTTGGGTGTCCTAAACGTTCGGCATTAGCTGTACTTGTACGACCATAACGATAAATTTATATTCAGTTGCGGGTGATATAAGTAAGGTTGATATGCTGTAACTTTTTTCAAACCATATTGGTGTTAAATTTTAAATTGCCATAAAATCAGTGATAACAACTCTACGTGGCCAATTATAAAGCTGTGGTGGAGACAAAAGTGACATACACTTTCATAAAATGATTTAATGTCCAAGGTAATAGGAATAATCTGGTTAAAAGCATTGGTGGTACAGGCGCAGACTTAACGTCAACAGTAATAAAATAATTAAAGTGGCTTTTACTATAAAAACCAATATGCTGCTTACTAACTTCATTTAAAATGGCACACCGATCCAAGTTTTCTAATAAGTCCTTAACAAACCCAGAATTACTTGGGAATTGAAACTAAAAATGATCTGCTGGTCACATACTTAACTTTTATCAGACCCATGGTCACGGATATGCCTCACTGGTAAGGTTACTGAAGAATGTGGTGATAAATGTGCAAATTTGACTCCATAAAGAACTGAAATAAACATATCCAACTATGTAGACAGCTATGGAGGCCTATTACGGCTTGCTTCACTATATCAGCATATCAAAACGACACTACTTTAACTGCATTGAAGATGCTGAAAACAAGCAATTTTGGGGGTAATTAAAAAATCCTGGTGAAATTTTACCTACCCCAAGCCGAGCGAGAAAAATATATCACGTGCCATTCTGCAGCTATACTATGCGGGCCTACGACAATATAACAAAATAATTTAACCATCGTTCTAACACATATCCGATTTATTTGTTTTAGAACACTAACCGTGTTTTATTCATTATATTGAAGATCATATACGTCAGATGTATGAGAGATTGATTTTCTTGACGTTAATGCTAGCATAGAGGATGGAGCTTTCAATGGTAGTTTAGAGAAGTAGAGCTAATGATTTTTTTGTTTCCAAAGTTATGGTAGAAGTTTAGACTGTGGGTAGTACTCGAGCGTTTTGATGCAGGACGTGTCATAATATACGTATTTTCATCCGGTGAGATGTGGTTAATTTAGTTTTTCCTGCCATGACAAACCTTTTTATTAAAACAAGAGAACCAAACACAAGTGAACTATAAGTAACCATCAACTTTGGTGGGTAAAATCTGAATTTCTAAAAATTGATTTCGCGTGTTGGCTAGTTCTTTGGAAACCGGGTAAATTAGAACGATTCCTTTACATCATTAAGAGTAGTTGAAAATTACAATAATTTCGACAATTCTAGCGATGGGCAGTCCTTTTGGCGTTTAGTGGGTTAACAATGGACTCATAAATAAGCTAACCGGATAACAATAATTCTTATAAGAATATAATCGGGCTAAGATTACATATATCCTTGTTATTCGTTCGAAGAACACGCAAAACCAGTAAATATCACATTATCAACTATTTGTAAAAATGTATTGTTATATGCTGGATTATTCTAAAGTTGCCTACATTGGTTCTTAGAATTGATATTAATTTGTAGTAATATCGAAAAATTGGTGATATACTATATGGAATAACCAACTTGTTAAAATAAATTGGTTATGCTTTGTACATGAAGTAATACTAGGTGTCATAAAAACATCCAAAAAGCTGATAATTTATTTTTGGCAGTGTATTGGACTGAAGTAAGGCATACTCCATTAATAACTTAAAGAAATGTGAAAAATTAATTTTTGATCGAAGTTATGCGCGCCCTTATGAATTCAGAATAATGCATAACGCAATAAAAATCCAATAAATTGAAACTAAATTACGTTTTGTTGTTGAAAGCGATGAGTGATGATTACATGGCACGATGGGGAAAGTCGTAAAATTGCTCGTACCTTTTGGATTAATCAAATACAATAAAAAAATCGTTCACGAGCCGTAACCCAAAAGTTTATATATAAAAAAGTTTGTTTCGTCATATTTGATTATTTATTTTAAACGAATTTTTCAACGATTGGATATGCTTTTTTTATGTTTGTAATAGATAAGCTTTTTTTTGGTGAGCTTATACGAGTACATGAGTTTTTGGTTATATTTGTAAAAAAAAGGTGCAAAAGATAACAATTGATCAATATTTGTGTCGGATGGTCCATATGTTCCTTGGTGGACTCGACATATGGGATGTTATATATAGAGTCATAAAACATTTTTGAAAGAGGATGGGTTGGTGAATGTTTGTTCGATTCGAACAAATATAAAAATTAAATTCAGCAATAAATATAAGATACCGACATAAAATGAATACGAAATTTACAGCAGCATAAAGAATAAATGTATATATGGCATAGAACAGTTGTTGGTGCTCGAGTTCATTATTATTCGTATGTTGCAATTTTTTCATTATTCCCGAGCATATTTTCTCAACATCTTTATGGTATGTACATAATATATATTATATTTGTAAGAAAAATCAATACCATTACTTTTTTATTCTTTTTAAATGGTTTATTTATTCATTTTTTTTTGTCATTCTGGAAATTGATTTTTCCTCATCTAAAGCTCGATTCTTGTGCATTATTGAGCTAATAAAATCAACTTAAGATTTGTTTCTGCATTATAAATTTAATCTTATTACAAATCGTTCCAAATATTATCCAACGAATTGAATTTGACAAAATTTTATGATTTTATTTGAATGAAACATGTGTCTTTATGTATTACGATAAACATAGACTTTGTCACAATTTTTTTGAGTTAAGTCTTAACGTTTATCTAAAAACCATGATATCCCAATTCAACGAAATGCAATAGATACTTGATCCACTGGAACATCAAAATATCTTGCAAATACGGAAGCTGAAATTGTACAGAGTGTTGGTCAGACCCGTTGCCATGTATGGATGTCAGAGTTGGACTTTGATGTATTAGTACGAAACATGGCTCCTTATATTAGAGAGAAAAATCATGCGTGTTATATATGATCTAAAACAAGACGTTGATGGCACATACCGAGTTCTTTTCAATCACGAGATTAGGAATTTAATGCGAATTCCGATTAGCGTGCAGTGAGTACACTGGCTCGGTCACGTTCTGCGGCTGATTCAAACCGCATAATACAGTGATCTTTGAAAGGAGAGCGGCCTTTTGGTAGGCGACAATGGCTCCATGGCGTACAGAACGATCTGGTATCTTCCAATTACTTGCAACAGTATAGGAGCTAACTCATGATCGAAACCGTGGGAGTCAGATGTTGGTCCATTAACTATGCTTGTTTGTATACTTTGTTAGCTGATAATGTGTTTCTAATAATCGAGTTTGGAAATCTAAAACTGTCAAATTTATATATTATTAGTAGTCACGTTGCTATCCGAATATATTTCGTTTTCATATATTTTGACTACTGCAGCACTTGACTTTCATTATAGGAGATACATTATTAAACAGTACCGTTATTAGCACCTTGGATAATAATTATATGCATATCTCCGACAAATAAGTAAAGACCACACAACATATTAATTTTTTTGAGATTTAGTGCGTTTAGCTCTGATTTATCAATTAATAAACAACTTACTATGGATGGTACATTACCAGAAGTCACGTTTTGCACTATCACGACATTGTTGAACTGATGAAAATCGTTTCGTTCATTAGATTGGAACATTATACTAATATGGACAAAAAATAATGAGACTCAATAAATAAAACTCGAGAGTATATTTTATGCATCCAAATTGATTGTGTCTCGTTCAAACTATTATCTCTTACCAGAACGTTTATTCCAGCCTACGCAATTCTTATTACACTCAGTTTCTGTAAAGCCTTCAAAGCGATCAGCTTAGTAATTACGCATTACACACCATTATCAGTTATAGAAAACATATCTTCCAGCACTTCAACTCGCTCGACGTTGTCTTTCAAACAAAATCAAATCTTTTATAACAAGATGAGAAGAAACATATACAATATTTATAACATCTTCACGGTCTTTTTGAGTCAATCGAGAAGTACAAGCACCTTGATTTTATTAATATGTTCATCAGTAGTTGAGGTTAGAGATTTTCCAATTCCCGAAAACTTTTACCCCCGAGATTCGAATATTGACCAAATTTTTTCTCGATATTCAGGATTCTCGATATAAATAGAATTGCGAATAAATTCATATTATGTACCCGACTCATATATACCCTCATCGCCACTCTCATCATTAGATTGATATAACTCCGAATCATTTTCAATTACAGCTATGTTTTGTCGTCAGATTGTTTTTTAGATTTCTGAAATGACAGCTAAATGGATAGTGCGATTATAGCACAGTCGTTGCACACAGTTTTCCAAACTTAACCATAGTACACGCTCCATAGTTCGAGAACTTTTTCTGTAGGAAAGGACCTATAAATTTTCACCAAACTTAAGTTTCAGAGCCTTTAACAGTATAATGCAAGATTACGTGCAGAATATGAAATAAAAGTCTACACTCTAAGCTGAGACTAATTTTGCATTTGTGACTGTACGTCGAATCGAACGTTAGTTGTAAAAATGACTGTAATTGGTCTCGAAAATTGCCAATAATTACTCAGAACACGAGTAATCCCGAAAAATTCCAGAAAATAATTCTCGGGGAACGAGATTCCAGAAATATACAAATTGATGAGAATGAGATTCATTTTTGATTGATTCACGGCCACAACCAAATGATTTGGATCACTAAGCTCTTGTGTTTTTGGTAAGCAATCATCGTCGTTACTCTTTCCTAACATTTTCGTTTTGTCCAATGTAGTATAAACCTTCCAGAGACAAAGATTATTTCCAATTGCAACCACTTTGATATAGTAATATTGTTTTTGGTTTTTATTGTATTGTGAGGATGGTCAAACATATTTTTTGTACCAATCAAAAATTATTCAAACTTTATTTTTAGCTTATATGAATGATTCTCACCCGACTCATCAAGCCATGACAATTGAACGTAACAAAATTTATGGCTGACATTGTTTTACTCTATTTTTATCATAGTTTAATTTACTTTTTTCATTGTTGTATTAAATACAATAATAAACCAAAAATAAAACCAGAAACCGACATTCTTATTTTTATTCAACTTCAAATTACAACATCATGATTTATTCGATGATTCCATCAAACACATTGTTAAACTAACGAATCTGTTTGCATTGTTGCAAATCGCTGTGACGTTTTTTTGTGTACGAGCTAAACAATAAATAGTTTATTTGTAATTATTTTTCGTTTGTGTGGCATATCCCCGAACGTGATTTATCTTTCAATCTATAACACCAACATGTACGTACTAAATTGAGTACATAATGTACAAAATATGTAGTTGAAATAGCATTAAATTTTCCCGATCGTTTGTATCTACATTCACACAGCTTTTATGGAAGTCATAATTTGACACACACGATACTAAATAATTTGCATAATTGTACGATTAATCTAATAATTTTGTTGTTGTTATTTTTCAGGCAATTTATGATATGTTAGGTGCATGTTCGTCTAATCGGCCAGCTGATTCTGCTGAGGAACGCGCAAAAAATATATTCGCAAAAATGGATGAAAATAACGATGGACAATTAACACAGGATGAATTCCTTAAAGGATGTTTACAAGATGAAGAATTATCGAAAATGTTGGCACCATAAAAATGTTGTTTAGTTAATGATAAACAAACAAAAAACATCAACAAATCAACATTTTTTTTAATCAAATTTTTAATTTTTTAACAAATTTTTTAATTTATGTGTAATGTGTATAATGAGATTTAAATAATGTAAGACAAAAAAAACGTTATACTTATGATATTATTGTAAAGCTCCTCTGCCCTCCTCTCCCAAATCACACACATACACTCAAATTTACTATATAAACAAACAAATTTTATACTCATCATAATCTTGTAACATTTTAGACACATAATTTTTGTTTTAAAATCAACTATTTTATTATTATTATTGTAAATTAATAGACAAACAAAATTATTTTTAACAATTCAAAAACAAGAAATTTAATGTGTGCATACTATTATATAGTTTTGTGTAAAAAAAATAACTTAACAAAATATAATATTTTAAATAACAAATAATGAAATAATAACAAAAAAACGTGAATATTATAAAAATTAAAATAGAATAATGTTAACAATAACAATTATTATAAATATTGGGGTGTAAATTAAGTTCGGTATCGGGAACAACAAAATTGTACGTGGAATAGTCATTTAAACTTTGACCATGGCAGCTTTAATTTGATTAATCTCTTAAACGATCTTTCGAGTATATAAACTCAACTATTTGAAATCCCTCGATATATTTGTATTATTAGTGAAGGGAAGGGTTATAAACCCGCCACTATAAGACAATCTGACAACATTGTTGTCTTTGAATTAATTGATCATTTAATTTAGACATCATCTACAACTTATACACTACCCCAATATAATAACAATAATAATAATAATATTTATTATTATTTGAACATAAAAATGAATAAAAAAAAATTGTTACAAAAATTTGCTACATCGACATAAAATTAAAACTTACAAAATTTAAATATTTATAAAAGTAATTTAATTAATATTTTTTTTTTTAAATAGCAACTGAATCTCCTGTGAATTATTTTTTAGGTAACAAGAATGTAGACAAATTGTTGAATCCAAATGGAAGCATATATATAAATCATATCCAGTAGAATGACCTTTTTATATATACAATATCAGACCAATACATATTCTGAATAGTATTTTGTTATCATTCATCCGGACGATAGTAAAATACCTACCATACATATCGTCTTTTTATAAATAGAAAATATTTAAATTATTAAAATTATTGAACCATTAAATTGATTTACTCGATATTTTTTCGGGTTTTCATTTTGTTTTTTTTTTTGGAATAAAATGAAAATAAATAATGAACATTTTATGAATACACAAATTCCAATCCTTCGTTTTTCGTTCGACAATAGAATTATGATTGTAATCTTTTTGATAAAATACATTTTTCAAAAACGCTTATAATTTGAAAAAAAATATTGATTTTTTCGAATTAATGAAATTGTAATATTATATTAATAAATATATGTATATATATATATATATATATATATATATATATATATATATATATATATATATATATATATATATATATATATATATATATATATATATATATATATATATATATATATATATATATATATATATATATATATATATATATATATATATATATATATATATATATATATATATATATATATATATATATATATATATATATATATATATATATATATATATATATATATATATATATATTATAATGCTTGACCGAAACTATGCAATTCCCTTCCAAATATGCAACGAAATAGGAGAAAAATGTAAGTCCAATCTGTCCACTCGTTAACTTATTTAACAATTAATACCCGATTGAGGTTAGGTTTTATAACTGAGCAACTGATTCCTTATTCTTTCCTTCTTCAAACCAATATATCGCAGCGTGGAAATTTGGCCAGGAGCGTGGTATATAATCGAACACCAATTGAATAATGATAATTGAACCAACCAGATGATAATGATAATTGAACCAACCAGATTGTTTATAAAGTGAGTGTAATTAATTATTAATGCTCTTATTTGTTTTGAAATTAATCAAAATTAACTTACTTGTAAAAAAACAAAAGACAATACCAAAGAAGGTCCCAAAAGAAATTATATTTCCAGTTATATCCTTCAGTAAGAGAGGGAATATGTTTCAAATCTCTCTTTTTTTTTGGATTCGAAACATGATTTCTTGCTGGACTCTCCATATGAGGTATTGCTTTGTGGTAATCTAAAATCAATGCATTGTACCACTCCGATGTTGTCTTTTGCTGCTCACAACCACAGTCTGCCCTATTAACAACATAGATTTCTGTTTGTGGTTTACGTGGCATAAAACATGTTTCGTTTTGATTGAAATTAATTCCAAGAAAATATAGTCCAGGATGAATTCACGAACGCTTTTCTTCAGAATTTGTCCTCACATACCGTTATGTTGAAAATTTTAATTTCATTCCCACTGAGTTATATTTTATTGTAAAAGAAAACTTTTTTAAAAACCGTCCCAACTGTGTTGATTTATAAAAGGTAACTTATAACTATTTACATTTTTCTACTAACTTTAAGATAAATGTCTTAAACTAGAACTTTTTACAATAACTTGTTATCGGCACAAACACAAAAACATATTAATGTATTCATGTATATGTACAGTTATATAGGCGTTTAATCCTAGCCTCGGTTATGGGCAGCAAAAAAAACAGTTTCCCAATGAATTTTCCCAAATCTAAATCCTTCCAAAAAGATAATTAATTTAAATAAAGAGATACAACATTTTCATTTATTTTTATTTACTTTATTTTATTAAGAAAGCCAAAGTCATTTATCATTTCAGACAACACAAACAAGATATTATTTATCTTGTTGTTGTGCTTTGCGAATGAAATGAAAATAGATTGTGTAGCGCGCGCGTTTTCATCGCATAGAGTGAAATATATAGTGTGTTGTATAATGGTGAAATAATGGGAGGCGGTGGACATTTCTAGAATAAAAATAAAATATTAATTAAATTACAACAAAACCTTATATATAATTAAGATTAGCTTAAAACCCCAAGTGATATACCATACAAAAAATGTATTTAAAAAAAATTTATATTGTCTCAAAGGCACAAAAAAATCAAAAACCAAAAAAAAAATTGCTTAAAATTTAAATTTATATTAGGAAAGTGAACTATGTCTCACATTTTCTTTTGTTGTTTTTTTTTTCGTTAATTTAATTATTTTTCTTTTTTGGTTAACTTTAATCCTTTAAAAACTGGTTATACATATATATTATATAAAAGAATTTAAGTGTTTTAACTTTATAAGTATTTCTAGATGGCTACGTAGACAAATCTTAATTTTATATTTTTATAATTATTTATGTTTAGTTTTTTTTGTAATTTTATTTGTAAGTTTGTATGAATGTATATTATATATAGGATGTTTGGAATGGATATGGAACTCGATGCAAATAATATATAAGGCCTATACAATTCGATTTCGCCTATACGATAATCACATACGTACACGTTTTAGTAGTTTAGATGATCAAATGTTTGCGCGCTGATTTCCATTCATGTGCTTCCCAAAATTAAAATTCCATATAATATTTCCAACATCCTTTTAACCATGTGCTCATTAGAAAATTGACCGTTAGAACTAACCCAGTAATATAATAAGACAGTTTTGTAAGTTGTGTTGATATTTTGGCGTAAGTTCCGTTTTCTAATGAATACATATATAAATATTCCATATCTCTTTCTCGTTCTACGTTTAAAATGATGAAGACCATCCATCAAGCAGGGATCAATTTAATTTTTGTATAAACATAAGGTAAAGGCCTAATATTTATATAATACACAAGTCACATACACATATTATATAGTCCTACGTTATGAAACCACATTCATACAAAACCAAGCTTACGTAATATACTATATATTAGATATAATTGTACAATCAAATTTATTAAAAACAAAACAATTTACATGTTAGTCTTTATATAACAAAAAAAAAATTATCTAGTATACTAACTAATTAAAATTCAATCATTTCAACAAACAAATACTTTAAATAATTTTAATAAATAAAATTAATTGGTGTCTCATAAATACCCTAACAAATATCACTCTCATACCAAACAAAACCTTATATCAAGCCCCCTGTTTTTAAATACTTTTATAAAATAAAAAGACAAAAAATAAATCAACCTAAAGCTCTTATTTATAAATAAAATGCTATTAAATTAATAACATATCTTTTTATTAAAAAAAAACTAAATTAAATTAAATATGTATTTATAAAATTTAAATTTAAAATCTATTTTTCCACTAACAAAAAAAACTTTAAAATTATATATTTAATCAAAAAGTCAATTAATTACTACAAAACTTTATGCTTTAAATTCCAAACAAAAATGTTTGTTTAAAAAAAATGAAATATACAGCAGTTAAAAATATAATGTATTTAATTATTTGAATTAAGCACAATTTTAATATATTTAATATTATAATATTTTATTTTTTAAAAAATACCAGAAATTAATTAATATTTTAATGTTTTTTTTTCCTGTCGTGTGTTTTTTTGTGTTTGTGGTCATACTCACATGAGGTCCATCCTATCACTTAAATCAAACGAATAAACAATTCTTGTTTAGACTTCATTCTTGTCTCTAATTTTTCGGAAACTACTTGGGTGGTCGAAAACAAAAAAATATTAAAATATAAAATTAATTTCTCTCTGCTACGCGTGATCATAAAATTAATTTAAGGTTTCCAATTTAATCGCACAAAAATCCAAATAAAACTTTTATTTCTCGTTCGCTCGCCTTCGTAGTGTCCTCGCACAATATTTAAAAAAAAAATAAACGGCTGAAATTAATTTTATGATCATTTCTAACAAATTTGATAAAACCATAAAAAATATGCCAATAAATAATAAACAATTTGCACAACAAAAAAAAAATTACTACATAGAATTTCATTATAAACTATAGCTAAATAAATTTAGATATTTCCCACTTTAATTAATTTATTTGTTTTATTATTTAAATTAAAATTGGCCTAAAACATATCTCAATATATTAATGTAACACTTATACTTATTTTGTAGTTGTTTAAAAACTTAATTTATAAATCTTATGATAAAAAACATTTAAAAGTAAAAAATAGTATATTATATATATATATATATATATATATATATATATATATATATATATATATATATATATATATATATATATATATATATATATATATATATATAGACTGTTTCAAAAAATATATTTTTGTCCTTAAATATATTGACAATATTGTTGGAAATGTCCAGAAGAGATATAACTTCCATTTCCTATTAGTTTAACACGAAGGCCACTTTCTTTTACATGTTGGTATTTCAACTCATCAACGGATTGTCGAACTTAATAAGCCGTATTATAAGACATAGTGAACTGAACACTCTACAAAACAGTGTCCAGTAGCATTTTTTTGGTGAACCTACATGAAATGGATTCATGACAAACTTTAATATTTTTATAATTTTTCAACGAACCTATCGATTCAAAATAATTATTGATTAACGAAATTTTTCACATTTTTCATTATTTATTCAATTATCGATCTAAAATGCATTTAATCTAACTAATTGGCAAATACATATAAGCTGAGACTGTACAGAGTTTTGATCAGATCTGTTGTGAATTAAATATGTGTTCTTGTGTTTGTGTTGCTATTCAGTAGTTGAAACAGGTGTGGTAGAGTGTCAGTTTAACAAGAAATATAATAAAGATACAAAACAGATACAGAAGAATCCTTGCTGCAGTAAATCAGTTAAAATCCCTTCTTTCTGAGGCTATTTGAAGAAAATGAATGATGCTATGCCCTACTGACTCGTTCGGGCTTATAGATCTTTCTCAACAGACTCTGTTTCCTACCTCAAAGTTAATTTCACTAAGTAGGTATCTGTTTTCCCTGTTCTCAATAAAGCTTCCATCCTCCTTTTGAAAAAGGTTCCAAATGGCTGAATGTTCTCCATATCGCTCTCTTAGATCGTCTTATGCCCCTATTTTGAATCTCACTTACGTGTCACCTAGTGACGTGACGGCACTGAATTTTAACTTTTGGTATTATGATTGTCACAGTGAGCGAGTAGTTTGTCACTTAGCGTCACCTACAATCCAAGTGAGATTGTTTTTTGTCATGTCAAAGTAAAATATTATTAACATGTCAAATGTGCATAAGAGAAAATTAAAGAGTAGCATCTATTAATATTAAATTCTCACAATATAGTAAATAACGCATCAAAAAATTGCGAGAATCATAACACCAAAATATTACACGAGTGGCGGCTATGCACGTCACAGTGACGCGTGATAGGGGTATTAATTCCTTAATGTTGTATAACGTTAGCGCTCTCTTATGCCTGTTGAAAAGATTTTTTCTTCTTAACTATCTCCACGCACCCTGTTACCCAAATATACCGGACCCAAATCGCCAGAGATTCCCGCAGTAGACAGAGATCTCGCTGTTTTTATAGCACTCTATTATCACAGTTTTGCTTTCGTTTTGTGAGGTTTTTAGTTATGATTCCCATGAGTTATCCCCTGGTACCCAGACCCTAATAGTAGATATATATTTATCAACTAATCAAATAAAATGAATTACAAAACAATCATAGGTTCGTCTAAAACCCGTTAAACTACTTTTGTAGGAGTAGGTTTATCAAAAAAGTACTGGAGACCTTTTTTAGTTGGGCGTGCAATTTTCTTAAGCTATGCTCTAATTTTCGACAATCTGTTGACATGTTGAAAATGTCCAAATTGTAAAAGTTTTCGCCGTGTTATTAAAATGTTAATTAAATACTGACTTTTTCACAGTACCTCTTTTTCGTCATTTCTAACAATATTTTCATTATATATATGGTAAAATAAATAGTCGAGTTTTTTGAAAAAGTCTTATATATATATATATATATATATATATATATATACATATATATAATTATATGTATATATATATATATATATATATATATATATATATATATATATATATATGTATATATATATAATTATATATATATATATATATATATATATATATATATATATATATATTTATATATATATATTATATATATATATATATATATATATATATATATATATATATATATATATATATATATATATATATATATATATATATATATATATAATTAATATATTTAACACCAAAATTAGTAAACAAAATTTATCAATACTTGAAAGTATTTCAAAAATGCAGTTAAAATTAAAAAAATTAATTTTATAATAAATCTGCCCGTCAAATACATAATTTCTGTTAATTTAACATTTTTCAAATTTATATGTTTTCTATTTAATTAAAAAAATTATATATATATTTTTTTGTATTAATATTATACATATATTAAAATAAAGAAAACAAAAAAACATAAAACAATTTTTTAAGCATTTAAAATTATAAATAATATTATATTATAAATAAATTAATATACATATAAACTATATGAGCAGAATAAATAAATTAAAATAGTAAAATAAATTAATATTAATAATTATAGTCAAACAAACAAATAAAAAAAGATTATTATTATAATTTTCAAAATAAAAACATCTAAAAAAAATCAACAAAAAAATCATAAATCCAGAAAATTGTATTTACTTATTGCTATAAAATTAATAACCAAAAATTAAATAAAATTAATTTTTACATATTTTTTTCAGGAATCCAAAAAAGTAATATCTTAATTTTAATTAATTAAATTTTATTGACACTAACACGGTGACGTGCAGCGGTTAATCTGAAACTATTTATTAATTTAATTAATTTAATATATTTAATTAATTATTTTACTACAAATTATATCATTATCAATATCAAGACAAAGAAATTAATTTAATAGAAATAATTAACACATAACACAACCAAACAATGGGAAAACAAAATAGTAAATTGAAGCCCGAAGTTCTGGAGGATTTAAAACAAAATACAGAATTTTCAGGTATGTAATTAATGTTTTTATTTTAAATTAGAGTACATTAAATGTGTGGTATATGGTATTTGAAATTAGAGTACATTAAATGTGTGGTATAGACTTTTCAAATTTTAAAGCTTTCACTATTTCGTTCTAGATGCTGGGTTATTAGTCAATTTAAGATAAAAGACATAATTAAACACTTTTATTGATTTATTTGTTGGATGTCTAGGCCTTCCAAAAGTTAAGTTTGATAAGTTGTCTGAGAATCACAATATAAGAATATAACTTAGAAATAACATATACAGGGTGTCCCTAAAGAGGCTGATAAATCGAGGAAAATTTTACTTACTCTACTTTGCACTGTAAAGCCTCCTTATCATGTTATTGACGCAGCCTTTCAGCGTAACGCTTTGTTTAAATGTAAATCAATATCTAGGGAAATAACCATTGTTTTTCTTACCTAGTTCTTTTCAATCAACTGCCTTGGCAACTAAGTGTTTAAGTACGATAGTACATTTCTTGCAAAATATGATGATGTACCATCATGCATAAACTACATACATCATAAATGTATCAATAAAACTTCTTCCAATAGTTCAAATGGTTTTTCAAAAAATTTAAATATTTTAGACCATCTAATCTGTCTGACCATCCAAGTTGCGCAGTGGTTAAAACGCTGCAGCGTGGAGCGGGAGGTACGAGGTTCGAATCCCGAATGGGGCAGGATGCGAAAAGGGATTTTCACCATCGGTCGTTTGGGCGATACAATTGGTGGTGAAAATGAACTCATCTGATTCAGTTGATGTTAAAATCCGTGTGCCGTCCCATCTTCCATGTCATTACTATAGGCTGGCATGGACCTATGCAATGTGCAGATGGTTTCTACGTAAATAGGACCATTAGCCGAAACGTATAGTAATATAGTGGGAAATCACAATGGGCCAATATAGCCTGAGTGACAGATAACAATACAACAAAAAATAATCTAATCTGTCTGGAAGAAATCATAGTAAATCATATCCTAATAAATCATATCCAAAAATACCATACCATACATTTACTATGAGTTTATGTTGATAAATTGACAATTTTTAAATGCGTATTGCTTGATGACTAAAAATGTATCTTGTGTCAATTTATTCAACCGTCTTTTTCAGAAACCAAAAATCTTCGGTTTGTTGCTCAAGAAATATACCCATTCACAAAACTTATTAAAAAATATTTTATCACTTTCCAAAATGTCTTGTACTATTTGATAATTATATAAATGCGTTTCAAGCACATCGATTTTTTTTCCATAGTAATACCAGCAATCGATTTTTATGTGATCTGGAGAGTTTTAATATTTGGTCAACAGCGAGAATTGTCTTTTTTATTTGCCTGTATACTATAGACTTTGCAATTCTGGTTTTTGCTGCAATATTCCGAACATAAGTCCTCAGATTGTTATAAACTTTACGCAGCCCTCATTATTAAAGTGTAATAATATATTTCATTATTAAGGTGTGATGTTAATATATGTTAATGTCCGATTATATATTAGTTCTATCGCAAATTCCGACTTGCATTAACAAAAGTATTAACTGATGGCAATCTACAATTAGAGTATCGAAGCAACCGAGCTGCAATAGTCTCGTACAAAATTCTGAACGATTAATGGTGATCATTTCGAGAATTGACTGTAAATATTTCGAATTATTACCTAATACTTAATTATTATCTTACTTATCTGTACCTTAAATAATTAACGAGCTTTGTTTGTACCTACATACTTGTGTCTAACAATCTTTTAACTTTTTTAGATAGCATTATATTGCAAATATGATAAATAGCTAGCTTTCCTAAAAGCTAAGAGTCTAAATTATGTTTACATCAAAAAATCTAGATATTGATTTATCTTTGAAACAAGGTCCTACGGTTTAGGCTGGTCTTTAAACGCCTTTCACTCGATACGAAGGTTTAACAGCGTGAAGTGGTAGAAGTAAAGTCATCTTTGCTTTGATCAAAGAATCCAACCGTACTTTATTGGAATATCCAAACCAAAATGGTCGATATCTAGTGTCGAGCTTTTCTTTCATTTCTCACACAGGAAAAGAAAAGTTTATAGAAATCTTTAAAACAAACACCATGCCGTAAAGTGCATTTATATTGTTATTGGCATATCTCAACTATAAAAACTATGCATATCATAACTACGATTCCTGTTTTCAACTGTTCTCGTTTCGACAACATATCAAGTATTAAACGACATATTCTTTCAAAACACAAAATAGTGAACTTTTACTTGGCCTATGCTGGGCCACGGTTAATTTGAAATTTATGACATAAAAACCTATCGATATTTTACCTTACATAATTTCAATGTTTTTCAAAATACTACTCTGAAATACAAAATGGATAAAGCTTAAGTTTATCCACCTATGACGTCACAAAGGAATATATTATCATTTTTAAGCCATCATCCTATTCCATCTTTCCGTCTCGAAACAAGGAATAGCACTAACAATCATAATACGAATAGTTTGTGATTTCATAGATCGATAAACATTCATATTATGTTAAAGATCGAATTGAAGATGTATTGCATCAATATAACTACTGGATCATACGGTGTGAAGACCCAACACTATTGAGTGGTATCACTATTAATTTATGTTCATTTCGAGGTGTCTCTTATATAATTCTACTTTAAGAAGGAATGTCCTTGCGAAAGCTAAATGATACAACATAAATAGTTCGGCTGTTGTTCATATCAAAACACATATATGCCAAAACCGATTATTCCAGATTCTTACTAACCGATTATAAAAATAAAAGGTTGAAATCTCCATTACATATATCGCTTTTGTCAGTAAAACATTAATTTTCATTTTGTTGTAAACCTCTGAAGTGTTCTCTAAATATAGTCAAAACTTTTCAATTTTATAAAAATGTAAATTTAACACGCACCACCACAGTCCGGAAGCATGAATTTCTGTTGAAACACGTATAACTATGCAATGGTAAAAAAAACTACTGGATAGTTTTTGTTCCCCAACCGTTAATTACAATTTATCACGTTTTTACTATATAACTACTATAGTTGCATGCAAATTCGTATTTACTGATTATTAAAAAAAAAAACAATTTTCTTAAATTACAGATGCTGAAATTCAAGAATGGTACAAAGGTTTTTTAAAAGATTGCCCGAGTGGACATTTATCAGTGGAAGAATTTAAAAAAATTTATGGAAATTTTTTTCCATATGGTGACGCAAGTAAGGTAAGTTTTCGTTAAATTAGAAACAATTTAGAAGATGTTATGTTATTAAACGTTATTGCGACTTACATGCCGAGGGAAAGCATCGCGCAACTATTTTAGAGTTTCATAATAATTAAAAGACACAAAATTAATTTTCTTTTTTTAATCAATATATTTAAAACAATTTAAAAATTAAATTATACTTTGACTACATATGGGAATTTGATGTATGGAGTTGGAACCTCTTCTTCTTCGTCACCACCTTCGTATGGGGTTGGTCCTTCTTCCTCCTCATCACCTCCTTCATATGGAGTTGGTCCTTCTTCCTCTTCATCACCACCTTCGTATGGTGTTGGGCCTTCTTCTTCCTCATCACCGCCTTCGTATGGGGTTGGAACTTCTTCTTCCTCATCACCGTTGAAGAACTGACCGATTTTAATGATCAATTTCACTAATGGACTGTGTGCACTGCCACCGAAAGTGAATTCACGTTGGTCAATTGGAGCAATTGGTTTGGCACCTTCTGGCATAATTGGCAAAATTGGTGTGTACTCTGGTACTTGTGGTTCTGGTAGAATTGGTAACAAGCCTGGCAATTGTGGAGCCAATACTGGTGGTAGTGGTTCAACTGGTGGTAATGGTGCTGGTACAAGTGGTAGTAATTCTGGATTTTGGATACCTCCTGGTGTGCGTGATGGAAGTTGAACTTCTGGAATATTTGGCATTAATCCTGGAAATTGTGGTGGAAGTCGTGGTTCTGCTGGTACTTCTGGTACTTGTGGCAACAATCCTGGGAGTTGTGGTGGTAATTGTGGTACTTCTGGTACTTGTGGCAACAATCCTGGGAATTGTGGTGGAAGTTGTACTACTGGAGTTTCTGGCACCATAACTTCTGGGGCTCCAACATTAGGTACTTGTGGCATTACATTTGGTGCTCCTGGATAGTGTGGCAAGATTTGTGGATTTTTAAATTCTGGTACTTCTGGTAGTGGAAAAATTGGTAAAAGTTCTGGAGTAGTTGGTGGTCGAACGACTGGAGCTTCAGGAATTGGCGCAATTTCTGGAGTATTTGGTAGTTGTGGTACATTTGGCAACAATTCTGGTAATTGGGGTGGAAGTTGTGGTGATACTTCTGGTACTTGTGGTAAAAGACCTGGGAGTTGTGGTGGAAGTTGTGGTACTTCTGGCACTTGTGGCAATAATCCTGGTAATTGTGGTGGAAGTTGTGGTACTGCTGGTACTTCTGGATAAATTGGCAATAATTCTGGAAGTTGGACCTCTGGTACTTGTGGCAATAATCCTGGCAATTGTGGAGGAAGTTGTGGTACTTCTGGTACTTGTGGTAATAATCCTGGGAGTTGTGGTGGAAGTTGTGGTACTTCTGGTACTTGTGGCAATAATCCTGGTAATTGTGGTGGAAGTTGTGGTACAGCTGGTACTTCTGGATAAATTGGCAATAATTCTGGAAGTTGGACCTCTGGTACTTGTGGCAATAATCCTGGTAATTGTGGTGGAAGTTGTGGTACTTCTGGTACTTGTGGTAACAATCCTGGGAGTTGTGGTGGAAGTTGTGGTACTTCAGGTACTTCTGGCAATAATCCTGGGAGTTGTGGTGGAAGTTGTGGTACTGCTGGTACTTCTGGATAAATTGGCAATAATCCTGGAAGTTGAACTTCTGGTAATTGTGGCAATAATCCTGGCAATTGTGGTGGAAGTTGTGGTACTGCTGGTACTTCTGGCAATAATCCTGGTAATTGTGGTGGAAGTTGTGGTACTTCTGGTACATTTGGCAATAATCCTGGTAATTGTGGTGGAAGTTGTGGTACTTCTGGTACTTGTGGTAACAATCCTGGGAGTTGTGGTGGAAGTTGTGGTACCTCAGGTACTTCTGGCAATAATCCTGGGAGTTGTGGTGGAAGTTGTGGTACAGCTGGTACTTCTGGATAAATTGGCAATAATCCTGGAAGTTGGACTTCTGGTAATTGTGGCAATAATCCTGGCAACTGTGGTGGAAGTTGTGGTACTTCTGGTACTTCTGGCAACAATCCTGGTAATTGTGGTGGAAGTTGTGGTACTTCTGGTACATTTGGCAATAATCCTGGGAATTGTGGTGGAAGTTGTGGTACTGCTGGTACTTCTGGATAAATTGGCAATAATTCTGGAAGTTGGACCTCTGGTACTTGTGGCAATAATCCTGGTAATTGTGGTGGAAGTTGTGGTACTTCTGGTACTTGTGGTAACAATCCTGGGAGTTGTGGTGGAAGTTGTTGTGGTGGAAGTTGTGGTACTGCTGGTACTTCTGGATAAATTGGCAATAATTCTGGAAGTTGGACTTCTGGTACTTGTGGCAATAATCCTGGCAATTGTGGAGGAAGTTGTGGTACTTCTGGTACATTTGGCAATAATCCTGGGAATTGTGGTGGAAGTTGTGGTACTTCTGGTACATTTGGCAATAATCCTGGGAGTTGTGGTGGTAATTGTACTACTGGAGTTTCTGGTACCAATACTTCTGGTGATTCTACTTCAGGTACTTGTGGCATTACATTTGGTGCTCCGGGATAGTGTGGCAATAATCCTGGTTCTTTCCATTCTGGTAATTGAACTTCTGGTAATTGTGGCATCAATCCTGGTAACTGTACTTCTGGCAAATTTGGCAACAATCCTGGGAATTGTGGTGGTAATTGTACTACTGGAGTTTCTGGTACCAATACTTCTGGTGATTCTACTTCAGGTACTTGTGGCATTACATTTGGTGCTCCGGGATAGTGTGGCAATAATCCTGGTTCTTTCCATTCTGGTAATTGAACTTCTGGTAATTGTGGCATCAATCCTGGTAACTGTACTTCTGGTAAGTTTGGCAATAACCCTGGGAATTGTGGTGGTAATTGTACTACTGGAGTTTCTGGTACCAATACTTCTGGCGATTCTACTTCAGGTACTTGTGGCATTACATTTGGTGCTCCGGGATAGTGTGGTAATAATCCGGGTTCTTTCCATTCTGGAAGTTGAACTTCTGGCAAAAGTGGTAACAAACCTGGTAGATGAACTTCTGGTGGTTCTACGGCAGGTGCACTTGGTACTTCTGGGATAAGTTGTGGTGGCGCCAATGGGTTAAATCCAGGTACTTGTGGTACTGAAACTACTGGTGGTGCTACATTTGGATTGTATAATATGGTTGTGTCAGCCAATGCACAAGCAATGACGGCGGAGAAAATGAATGCTATACGCATTTCGTTGTTTTAATTCGGAATTTAAAAACCTGAACTATCTATATGTTAACTGAAATTTATACAAAAGAAGTAATTAATATTTTAACACTGTCAAGTAAAACACTAGGTAAAATTATTCTCTTACATTAGTTGATCACTTTACAGAACACACAATTCAAGTATACCGTTTCTTCAAAATTTCAAGTATTTTATATCAAAAACTTATCTTGGATTACAATACGAAATTGTTTGTTTTCAGTTTCGACTTTACAACATAATTATACAAAGTTGATAATACGACAAAATAATAATAAAATTTTGTACTTTATGATTTTGTGGCCACTTATATCGATTGATAACGGACAAAACGTTTTTGTTTTTTGTTGGTGCAGATTAAGATTAGAGGCCATTACGAGTACTTGTATCGACCAACGAAATTCACATTCAATTTCTTTTAATCCGAACACATTCGGCTTAAATTCCGAACAGTTTATTGTCCATGCAAAAAAATGTTGATCATATAAAATACGAAAGCTAGACGACCTCATCCGTATATACGCTTTAATCTTATCATCGATTTTCAGGATTAGTGAAATTGCACTTCGTGCTTATCGCAACGATTAGCTTTAATTGTTCAGTCATTAAACTGACCGCGTTCGATTATTTCGCAATAATAATCACCAAATATAAATCTTTGCACAAAAAACATTCATGTCGTAAAGTAATTGGTATGTTCGATATAAATCTATAAAATTCGGTATATCTTTGTCTTACTGAAATATTGTCTAGGCTAGAAAAAAAATTAAATAAACTTTGCAAATTGTACACAATAATATAAATAATTGCAATTTCCTTCTAAGACTTCACGAATTCTGTTTGTTGGATGTTTTGTAAGGACTTATTGCGTCACATTCGAGAAAATATTATTGCCATTTCGAGATGCCGTCATTGATAAAACCGTAACATGACTTCAATTCATTTCACCGAATCGTTTTGACCTGATTCAGCATTCTTACATCCCTTTGCTAATAGAGACAATACACATTATCAAATCGCATATTAACAACATTGATAGAATAGAACCCTTATTAACAGAGTAATAGTGGCAAAATTATATTAAAAAGAAGAAACGGCAACACATCACCAATCTGATAATCATTGTCTTTAAATTCCATGTGAAACACGATAAGGACTCAGATATTGACGTTACGACGACGAAACTTATATTTGGTTACTCAAAATTGTAACCGTTTGGACCGGTTACTGGCTTGCTTGTTAAGTGATTGTCATCCTGGAAGTGAAAGATAAAAATAAAATTCAAAAATGGGAAGAATGGCTATAGGGGCTTTAACCAGACAAATACTGTAGTTTATCTATTATTTTTCGATCGAAGCAAACAAACTATTCAAATAGCATTAACAGCTAGAGAGAAGATCCTTTATCACGTTCCTGTTAAATTGTGGAATGTTACTATCATTAAGGAGATTCTTGGATGTAATCATGATTCCAAAACCACGGTAGTTTTTTACTTCAAAAACCAACATCAAATTCTGAAATTGAGAACCATTGCCATAATATATACACAGGCTGAAAATGCAATTATATAGGTCATATATCTGACGAATATATTGAACAAGCAGTTCAGTAACATTCTGTCGTAAAATCAAAGCCTGTTATAGCAAAGATGTACTGGTTCAGTCTCAAGAAATAAAATCAAACCAGCCGCTGTAAAACGCCAAATTAGACGAAAGTGTAGATTACTGCTATTATTTTTAAAGTTGGCTGGGGCCTTCGAGAATCCCACTTAATGCGACAAAGAACCCATGTTACAAGCCTAGGATTACATCAAAGTGCAAAGAAACGCGTTCTGTAACCTTAGCAAACTAGATCATTTTGCACCAGGGCAGAAAAAACAGTAGATTTACAGAAACTTTCCTGGTATTGACCGCTGCTGATAAAATGTAAGTTATCATCAAGGTATTCGTTGCTCAAGGCATTCGTTATATATGCCATCGCTGACAAGTCCTATACGATAAAGATGAGTTTTAAAATGGCCATGCCTACGAATAGAAACCAATATTCTCAAGTTGTCCTTTTCTATGGAAAGATCGTAATTAGTCAGCTTCGGATTAAACCCTCTGACAAAGTAGTTCGCCTTACGTCGAGTAGGGGTAGCTAAACAAAGTTCAATAGGGCAACGTTTTTATTTATTTTTTTTAACTATGTGAAGCGAAAACCAGGTTTTAGCCAAACAGTCCGCAATTTCACAGACTCCGATAGCTACTCACATACTAACGAGCTCGAACGATTTTAATTCATTAAGTTTGATTTTCCATCGCTTGGTCCACTGGTTAATTTTATCACTTGCACATTGAAGTTTATTCACCGCCTCTTTCACAGTTTGCCCTGTTGCTAGTATAGCGTTGTCGTTAGCAAACGTTGCCATGCTATGATCGGACTATGGAATATCCATTGTATATTGTAGATATAGGACTGGCCTTAAAGAATGCTGCCTTGAGGGACTTCTGCCCTTACCTCTCTCTGTTCAAAATACTTATCTTCTTGTGTTACTCTAAAACGCCTTCCAGATATGTATATAGGATCTCAAAAGATCAACATATGGTCCTGAAAGCATAACACTTAGTTTATGTTTTAAACCCTCGTGCCATATCTTATCGAAAGCTGCTGCCACATCCAGAAATAAGGTCGAACAGAAGGATGTCGGACGGTACGATTTAGTTTCATTGGACGATTTACCTGGTTTCGGTAACATTATAACTTCCGCAACTTTCCAGGCAGAAGGAACATGCATGTTACCTAATAACAGCATTAAGCAAGTGAGTTAGCTTAGCGACAGCTTTCTTTGGTAGTTGCTTTAGAATTTTTCCCATTAAAAAGTCATATCCAGGAGCCTTTGCTGACTTCAGATTGAATTTTATTTCCCTAGTAACTTCTTTCTGGGTTATTAGAGTAATTCTACCCTCATACTTATTGCTCCCATTTTCAATTATAATATCCGATTCGGCCTCATACGTTTTGAAAATACCAGCCCGATGATAACCAAATTCTTCCACTTTTGATTGTTATCACTAGCCACGAGCCATCACTTCGCTTAATAATAGGGGTCTGCGTAATTCGGTTTTTATACTTTTTGTTGAATTCCATAGTGAGGACAGTTCGTATTTTCATCAGCGGTCAATTTAGAACTGGTCCATAATATAATCTCTTATATTAAAATCTGAAAGGTTCTAAAAGCATGCGATGGAGAGTATATGCCGAAGCCAGCACTCAGTTCAGAGAGAAAGAGAGAGAGAGAGCCATCTGGAAAGAATACAATTGATTCGGATAACTGATTGAGTAAGTCTGGTGAGAACGACATACTCCTAGAAGGATAAACCACCTCAAATGATTAATCACGTCGATTTCTGGGTTCTTAAAATTTATAAAGAGTATTGCCAAAAACGAGCCACGCCCCAGCCATCCTAAAGCGAATGGCAGCCGAACAAGCTGTACCGAGAATGAAAGATTGTTACTAGGAGATGAGTTGAAGACATGGTTCCAGTTACACTCCGTCATGCGATATTTTACAACCAGTTGTTTTGCAATGGAACCGGCCTCCGGTTTAACCACCGGCCATCAAACAAAAGATATAAGTTAGCATTGGTAGAACAAGTTATTTGAAAATAAAAAATACGATATTAGGGATTATCAGGGCATAGCAGTGTCTTTTTGTAGTTTAAAATCCAGATTTTATTTCACTGAAGGTTTAATAACAAAATGAAGATGGATTCGATATTGAGGAAATTATTTATTTTAAGTGGATGCCGTTTGAGAATAGTTTGGCTGTGAAACGAATTTATTTAAGACTTATCTAAAACTCGGTTATTTCCAAATCGATGCTAATTAAAATTGGTTGAATGTAAAAAGTTCAACAACCTTTAGATGCCCATCGAGTTTGATATCAATGGAAACGATAAGTATCAGCTCAGCTGTCTGAAGCTTTATCTTTCAACGTATTGCCATAATTTGTGAATTAAAAACGAACTTATATTTTATTATACTTGTCACGAGTTGTGGGAATTTTACCTTCAGTTCATGAATCTGTTATGTTGGTCTCATATTAAACTACATAATTTAAGTTTGTCAGTCGAGCTTAATGACTTGCAAAAAACATCGGTTATCAAATTTATGAATAAAACAATAAAAAATTAAAGTTTTTTGCCACACCTTTACAGACGGTCTTTAATCATCTATTGTCATAAATTAAAAATTTCCCTGGGTATTTCTGGTAAGCGATAAGTATAATTCTATAATTCTTGTAGATTAAACGATAAGGCATCACAGTAATTTGTATTGATCAATTATAGTTAATACAAAATATACTGAGTGCTTCAAGTGCACTGATAATTTTGTACATATTATATAGATTTGTGCAATCAATAATTTTTGAAATTTCATCGACATCGTAATCAACCAGCCAATTAGTTATCGAATGCTTATCGAAAAAAAACTATATGGACAGAAGCCCATAAATTAATAAAATAATTTAGAGTGTTCGAGAATCGAGATAACGATTTTTTTTTTTTTTTTTGGTAAAAAAAGTCATCGTATTATCGTAAATACCTATCGAGCGAGGCGATACACCATTTACTCAATGTACCATCATGTAAACAGACAGTAATATGTATTATGTAAGACGTCGCTAGTAGATATAGGAAACGGTTTTAGGCTATTTTTGGTATTATTATCGTTGCGACAACTATACAATATTGGCGCTATAAATAACATCGTCGTTAATCCGAACTACGATTAACAACATTATTTCGATATTATTGTGTGTAATTGACATTTTATTATTCCATTTCTTTTACAGTTTGCCGAACATGTGTTTAGGACATTTGACGCAAATGGAGATGGTACAATTGATTTCCGAGAGTTTTTATGCGCATTGAGCGTCACATCACGAGGAAAACTAGAACAAAAACTAAAATGGGCATTTTCAATGTACGATCTAGATGGTAATGGTTATATATCAAGACAAGAAATGTTAGAAATTGTAACAGTAAGTATTTTATACTATTTACATATATGTTATGTTTTATTTATGGTCGGATAAGTGGTACGATAATGTGAAGGTGAACCCATAAGTGTTGTGAATATTTTGAGTATGGTGAAAGTTTACTAATTAGCCTATCTCTAGAGTTATCAGTCCATAAGGCTAGACGTTTTTAACAACGTGGCATAAACAATCTTCCCGACCAAATCTAGAAATGGACGCTCTCGATTGTCAAAACGTAAACTGTGAAAAGTGCTCCGATCCCATATAGCAAATTGTAAAAACAGAAACCGACAAAAAACCGTTTCGAGTTGTCTAAGACCAGTTGAATGAAAGTTCGTTCAGTGTACTGCCTGTACTAACATTCTGCTGGAATGTTAGTACAGTTACTACCATATAAGATGATGTAGTGATAGTTGTTAAAGATGGTGCTAAATATTCATTCAGTTGACACAAAAGCCTAGCAAGCTTTGATCCAAACCGCCAAATATAAAAACCTGTTAGTTATCTCTCTGATTTTAAATGCCCCAGCCATGTAGAGAGTATACTGTGAACGCTTTTATTTGTTGAACTATCTTTGATAGTAGGCTTAGATGGTAGTTAAAATACTATAGTATTCTATCTTTTCTACTCTTGCAATAATGGCTTTAGAAAAAGATTTAGTTTGAAACCAAGGTGCAAAGAATGGTCTGTATTCTAATAAATTAAGCCTTGAGGATGAAACTTGAGAACATTTATATTCGAAAAATATGCAGATGTAGATATCGAGTTAATCTGCATTAAATTATGGACAAAACGAGGACTAGAGTTAACTACGGGCTTTATACCAACATCGTTTTTTACCTATCAGATAGTAAATGATCATCACTACAAGTTAGGTTCCTTGAGTTGTAACGACTCATCGACACTAGATGGAAACCTTAAATAATAATATGCAACCGACATACTTTTCAAATTGCGCGGTTGTTAAAGCTAAGTCAGTTGGGTCCGAATTTTGAAAAACCGGGTTGCAAAATGTCTATTATGTTCCATTTCAGTACTAAAGACAAGCATGAGGCTATGCAATGTATGCTAGACTTTCATTTTGTATTCCGGATAGTTGATTTAAAACTCCTTAGTGTAATACTAAAGTAATCTTTGATACCTAAGATTGTGCTGTTCACAACAAAATACAAAATTTATCATTCATAAACACAATGATCCGTCACATCACACTAGAAATTAACAAAAATTGAAAACAGTTCGAATCAAGTATATCTGTAATTCGCTAGAACTGTTGCAACGCGACTCACAACCTATTATCCGAACACAATGCAACAAAAATTAAGTCCAGTCATCAGATCGAAACTGACTTTGCGAAAAAGATTCGTTGTCGATTCGTTGAACCCAATTTTCGATGGCTCGGCCACACAATTCGATATAAACGGCCGCTTTTTCGTTTTATGTTGGCTCTGAACTCCTCTAACGACGCTATTTTTGGCATATACCTGTAAAATAATGATAATGATGCTGGGTGCTGTAATCGTGACACCTAATGATGAGAGTTGGGAGTTCAACTTGATTTCCACCAGCCGATGAAGACGTTTTTCTTTTGAAATATATGGCATCTTTGTATCTAATCTGTAATGTTCGTTTCGCTAGGCATGTTTCGATTTGATGACGTCATTGATTTGTTGTGTGATCGAAAAGATTAAATCTATCTCATCAGACATATTATGCGACCGGACTTGATGTATGTTGCATTTCATTTCCATATATGTTGTGAGGCTATGTTGCAACAGTTCTAGCGAATTACAGAATTTGAATGGAAATCTTTTTTCGATTATTTTGTTTTTATTTGTGAACGCTACATACCATTGATTTAACGTAGTCCTATGAAATAAAAATGTCTAAGGTGGTAAATCAGACCATCAGCCACTCGACAGTCCTCTTTCTAACACGTTGATCAAATTTAGATTTCAATAAATCGATTGTATGACATGTCGCACCGTTTTGTTGAAACATATTATTAATGTCTAGCTCATGCAATCGACCAAAAATCTCACATTGCAAGATGTCTCTGTAGTGATCTCTATTGATTGTATACGTGGCGATCATTTCTATCAATGAAAAAAACGAGCCACACCATATTTATATTATTTTTTTGTGCATGACGTGAAGTTTTTTGATACACTTGAGGGTTTTCACCTGACCAATAAGCCAAAAATGAACTTCATCACTGAATATAATTTTGCGATGAAATTGGACATCTTCTTCCAATATTTCCAGACTTCAATCCGAGAACGAACGTCGCTTCATATATATGATCGAGTGGCCTTAGCTCTTGTGTTAACTGGATCTTATAATTGGTGCCAGCCAAGATCCTTTTTTGGCAAAATTCGCCAAAGTGTGGTCTGAGCGATGCCCAATTCTTGACAACGCCGTGGAGGAGTCGAATGTATTGGTTTGTTTGCGACGGATGTAATATTCTCGACACTTCAAACACTGGTATGGGAACATCCAGTAGCGAATTTTAAACTCAAAAATTCAAGATACTATTAATTTGCTTGTCTACTCGGACGATAATTACGACCAAGAATTGAATAAACGCTCTTGAAATTGCAGTCACCGACTCGGAATTTTTGTAGTAAATTTCAATTATTTGTAAACGTAGTTTGTTTCTGTTTTTTACCGTGATGAAAATTTTGTTTTTATTTTTAAATGTTTTGACACTGACAGTTTGGTTATTTGTTTAAGGTTGCGACCCAAATACGTCCAGTTACTAATATTTTCTACCGAGACTAAATTACTATGAGAATAAGTTGTGTGGTCAATTAACATGCCAAACTCACAAACCTCTCAACTTCACAAACTGATGTAGCGCATAGTTATCGTTAGGGTATTATTTCGGACATAGGGTAAATCGCTTCATTTTGTAACTAACTGATGGTCAGGTTTTAAAATTTATTTATTTTTAATTAAAAATAGTTAATTAGAAAATTGCAGTTTTCTTAAAAATATGTAAGCTTTGATTGGCCTAAAGCCTTAATGCAATTCATTCGTTCGTTCAGAATGATTATCATAACTCTTTCTCTGCAGTGGAAGCAATTGTTGATTTTTTACTTTCGATACCAGGTCTTGTGAGCACAGTTGGGCGTGTAAATTACACAATGTAATTTACACAGTTATTTTTACATATAAAAATGTGTAATTTACATAAGGTTATTATTTACATTCTATATGTAAAAAACGATTTCATGTCAAAAACAAACTGGTGCGCCATCTCTTATCAAATCTTATTGTAAATAAAGCACCATCTGTTAAAATCAGTATTGTCTTTGTTTTTTACATAATTTACACCAAAATGTAAAAAACTTTGTTTAAATGTAAAATCCCAACTGTGCTTGTGTGATATATAATTTACAGGAGGCGTTCAAACTCCTTAATTATTTTATGTGTGCTGACTAGCTTTTCGCCTAGTCGCTGAAACTTCGTGAGCAGATGGCGTGTGAATTTTTTACTAAGACAATAATACTTAGAAACTTTATATTCATCTTACTAGACGTTGTATTTCAACAAAATTGAAAATATATATTTTTATTTATTATATAAATTATTAAGTAAAATTGATAAATTTAATAATTTTTTTTTCCATTAAAATCAATTTAGGCTATATACAAAATGGTTGGTTCGGTAATGAAAATGCCAGAGGATGAGAGTACACCAGAGAAACGCACAGACAAAATATTCCGTCAAATGGATCGCAATAAAGATGGTAAACTTAGTCTCGAAGAATTTATTGAAGGTGCAAAAAGTGATCCATCTATTGTTCGACTATTACAATGTGATCCGCAGGCGCAGTGAACAATCCTTTTTAACTACTATAATTACTATTATTATTATTATTATTTTTATAATTTTCATTATTAATTTTTGTTTTAAATTTTATTATTATTTTTTTTTAATTAGTTTCGCTTGTTTTTGTGCTTTTCATTTAATTAATTCTAATTATATAGAAAAATTTAAACGGGCGATTAAGTATATCCAAATGTTTTCAAACTCAATAGGGCCGAACAAACGAACGAAATTTTTTGGATATTTAAATCATACGGGTAATGTAGCTGCGCATTATAATCAGCTGAGTTACATAACTAGTTGGGCTATATAGCGCACTGTCGAAAGTAATTAGGAAACGCCAGGGCCCTTTGTATATCTATTTATATGTAAATAAGTAGTTGTAGTTGAAACGCTCGTTTAATTTTTATTATATACATATATATATATATATATATATATATATATATATATATATATATATATATATATATATATATATATATATATATATATATAATTTTATGAATGATATCCAAGAATTCCTTGATATTTAATTTCTAACAATCCCCATTATATAATATAGTTAGTTATTAATCCTGATTAACAAATCACACAACATATAATGCAATAAATCGAATGAGCTCTGCTAAATATTCCAAGGCTGTGATTAGCATGAAAAACCAAACTAAACTAAATACGTGTTCCAAACGCACACACATGATACGATGAAATATGCGTGAGATCAGCAACTAGTCGTTAGTAGTCTTTTTTTATTTGTCGCTAACTAATTAATTAATAATTTTATCATCGATATATAAAATCGATATTCAAAATTAAATATATATTGGGTACCTGAAACTCCACTAAAATTTATAGACACCCATCTTGTCCCAAACACACAAAATTCTTAGATATCAAAGCCAACCACAGTAAAATTAATACTGACTAATTTTGTCTATATAATTATTATTTAATTTACGTTTTACACGAATAAGTGTTTAATACATTTTTCTCCAATTTTTGTTTTTATTAAATATTTAATTTAATTATTATTTGTTTTATTTTATTTTTATTTATTTAGTTAATTTAATTTAGATAATTAATTAATATTAATTAAATTTATTTGTTTTTATTTAATTTTATTAAAAAAAATTAATAAAAATAATAATAATAAACATACAAAAATATTTACAATATAGATAAATAAATAAATTTTTATTTTCTTTTTTTAATTTTTTATTTTTTTATTTAATAAAAGTTTTTGCATAGTTTTATTTTTATAATTTAACATTTTATTTTTCTAAATGTTAAAATTATAAAAATAAAATATTTACTATAATAATATATAATATACAAAAATAAAATCCAAAAACCAAAACGTAAGTTGCTATTTATTACAATTTAAAAATTAATTAAATTATTATAAATTAATAAAATGTTATGCGTTTGTAATGCTGAAGGGAAGAGTAACTTCGGCGATTGCATATAGTCGCGTAAAATTTTATTTATTTATTTCATACGAAGGGATTATTCGCTGCCTCCGCGAATTATTTTTAATGTTTAAATAACAAAATTGCATAACTATTATATAAATCAACATAGATTAAGCGATGTGTATGATGAACGATAATAGATCTTTTGATAAATTAATGTAAAGATAAACAATATTGGAAACGTTTTGAAGAATTGTTGGCTATTGGATAGTTTTTTTGTAAGCAAACACGTTTTAGACCCGTATTGTGTCAACAATCTGACTCCTTCTTTTGCTGTAAAACTTATAAGGTGCTAGATCACTCTGTACGCCGTGAAGCTCTGCGAATACTGAAAGAAGGCTGACCTTTTAAAGATCGCTGCATCATTTGGTTCGGATTAGCATGCATAACGTAACCGAGCCAGCGTACTTCTTTTGATTTCAATCACGATATCAGGAATTCGCATTAAATTCCTGATCTCGTGATTGAAAAAAACTCGGTATAATATCATAATTCATAATTAAAAATTATTAACCTTCAATCTGGTCAAGAGGACTAGGTTCTGTTAATGGAATGACATCACATTGCCTAGTAAAATGTTCAATGAAATGTCATTGAAAATTTTACTAGGCAATTACAGATCGAGCACAAAAGTGATGAAAACTGTGACTGGATTGATACCAGTAGTGACATCTTATTAGCAAAATGTTTATAAACCGTGAGAGAGTTCGGAATGCTTCGGCTTAACATAAGAAACTAACAACAAAACTCTAAAATATTAATTAAATGTTTCAATCACGAGGAACTCGTGATTAGATTTGAACCACAGTCAAATTCGCAGGCAATGCAATGAGAGCAACTAACAAATTAAGCAACGATATAAACCAGACATTAACAGTGAGCTAAAATAGTTCAGTACAATTATAGCAATACTAATTAAGCTGTGGTTTAAATGCAGCCAGTTACAAACAAAGAGCACAGTTGGAATTGTAAATTACACGATTTTTTACATGTAAAAAATGTGCTATTTACATATGGTTATGGTTTACATTCTAAACGTAAAAAATGAGTTAATGTAAAAACGCCATCTGTTGTCAAACCTAATTGTGACTAAAGCACCATCTGTTAAACAATTTTCTTACTTTTTTATTGAATAGAATTTGGGAAAAAATTAACTGTGTACAATTGTTTTTTCGACTACACCTATACTGAATGTTAAAACTTTTGACTCGGGTGAAAGAAATAACGCTTTCCAACTAATAACGTAGACCATAAAACTACCAGAATGCCAACAACCGTTTACAAATTGTTTCAAGATGGGTTAAATACTGCCATCATATTAGTATATCGTCTAAATAATAATTAAAGAATTGTAATCCGAACTACACTCCTATATCCAAATGTCATTCAAAAACAGTCAAATGACCCAAAAGGTGTAGTAACCAGAAATATGATATGTAAAGTCCTTAAGATGTGATACTAGATATCGATTTGAAATTGTAACGTGGTTTAATACCCGACAATCCCCTCAAAGGTACCCATTCTACGTTCTTTCGTCGTGCTAAGACCAACAGAGTAGAGACTACGCGTTCACTCGTGTCTACATATTCCTTGAGACATATTCTCAAAATAATCGTGGACAGTAATTACTTCTGCGACAAAGTTTACAGACATCTATCGGATTTTGTAACGAAACAGATTTACACTAAATTGATTGTATTTTGATCGTTGTACAATTTACATATAGTATATCGATGGCGTTTTGTGAATAGGGCGTAAGTCGCATGGAGCAAACTTTACCGGAGAGTGAAAAAACTTAATTTTGACGTTAGCAATCGTGATGTTACGACTTTTTAAAAAAGCGGCGAAACTACGATTTCCGACTGAAAACCGATTCTTTTGTTTTATTGTACGTACCTACCAGAGGTACCACAATAAGCAAAAAACTGGTTTTCAAAAAAATTGATGTTACGCCCGATTCACAATTTGCCATCGATATTGTGTTGTCTTCGTTTTTTATATACAAATTATTAAACATGTAAAATCCCAACTGTGCTAACGAGACAGAACCCGGCAAGAAACACTACTATTTCTGATCTAGAATTACGTAATTTACAATGTAAAAAGATATCAGATTCTTTACCAATTTCTGGAAAGGAATTTGTCATAGTGTCACAGATTATTAACTGCAAATATTTCACCTTAAAATATTGTTTAAATACGATTGTTAGATATATTAAGTTTTGAACCTCAGAAATCTCGCACTGGAACGTTTAGAATGCAATATTTGTTTAGTTAGGCATTTACTCAACAAATGTTTAATTTCAAACATTTTATGGCGACAAACGAGTACAGCTTATTAACTATCCACTGTCATGAAATGTTTTCTAAAACTAATTTTATCAAATTGAATACAAAGAATTATCCAAATTTTATCACCAGACCTATTATTATTCTGCTCGTTGTTTGCATACACGTCGCTTAGCTTTTTAGTCGACAAACAAAACACAAAAAACAACTAAATTCTTCTTCTTGATTATTGATATAAGAAACAAAATATATAAAACATAAACCAACCAATTATAACAACAATTTATCAACAAAATAGAAAACAAACAAAAAAAACATAAATAAGTATAAATATAAATTAATTATAAATTTAAATAAATTAAAACAAAATTTT
This sequence comes from Tipula lateralis, assembly GCA_963932295.1. Classification (NCBI taxonomy): domain Eukaryota; kingdom Metazoa; phylum Arthropoda; class Insecta; order Diptera; family Tipulidae; genus Tipula; species Tipula lateralis. The sequence goes on from OZ010738.1 coordinate 42,171,091, forward strand.
AAATTATATTTTGTAAATGTAAACAAACATAATAATTAAATAAAAAGATAAATTCTTTTTTCATTGAACAATTATTATATAAAATATATGGTTAATAGATAATTAATTGAAGATTATTTTAATAAAATTAATTTAAAAACGTATTAAATAAATAAAATAAAAAAAAAAAATAATAATTATAATGTTAAATAAGACGTCCATCTCAAAAGTTTTGTTTTATAGTTTTATCTCACTCACTTTAGATAAGTTCCGGTAAGTACTTAAAACGTATAAATTAATCGTCTAATTTAATGAATTCCTTGCTTCCAATTATATACAGAATGGGCCAACATTTATGAAATCTGTTAAAGATCGTGCTGAACGGTATCAATTCGTTTACAATCAATGGTTTATCTCAGGCAATTGTTTAGATTTTGAAGGTCTGCTTAATTTGCAGTAAAGTGAAATCTGCTGTGTTTAATGACCGAATTTCGGAGTGGACAATGATTTAAGTAGTTTTCTTATTTATGCCTGTTGGTATTCAAAACCTAATACAAAAGATTATTATAATTATAGTCGTAAAGTTAAACAGAACCGACGACCAAATGACACAGTCGCTAAAGTTGTAGCAATTGGAGTGAGAGGTACCGGGTTCGAATCCCGATAACAGCAGGATGCAAAATGGATTTTTTACCATCTGATTTTTCACTATCTGATGGCCAACCCATCTATCTGATGGCCAACCCATCGTCAGGACTATCGGCTACCATGGAGCTTTGCCATGTGCAGATGGTTCTTTGTAAATCGGACGTATTGCCGTACGTCCTCGATTTGACGTAAAGTAGAACGTAAATAAGCGAACCGTGAAAGAGTAGGAAATGTCTTTAACCCCAAAACAGATTGCAATGATAGAAACAGGATAAAGTAGCTTTCATTATGAATTAAACCATTCTGATAAAACATTTTAAAATGTGGCACGGTACAGAGTGCCAAATTGAAAGTCATAGTTACAGTATTTGAACATTAAAACCCCAAACGGACCATTCTGTATATAAAAAAAATTATCTAATCTGTTATTTCGAAATTTAAAGTTTAGTTACATAATTATAGCTTTTAGATAGAATTTTACGAATATTAATTAAATGATCGCTTATTATAAGGTTTGATGATGAAAGCTCTTCTGACAAATACGCTCGCACTATATACTGTTATTTACAATTTTACTACTTACTAACAAATAAAATCACAGAGTTTTGTCATGACTGAAGCGTACATAATTTTTAAGCTTGATAAGATTAAATACTTACATATATTTAGATAACAACACTGGTACTATCTATAAAGTGTGTACTGTAAAGAAATAAAAATTTAGCTCGGTTACCGAAAAAGACGTTCGATCATTTTGTCGGTACAATATCGATTATGGCATATAAGATTGAGTTGTATAATGTATTAAAAATCGCTTATTCTTCCTTAATTAAAGTATATAAATAAATAAATTAATTTTATTAAAATAATTTTAGAAATATATACTACAAAAACAAAGAATGAATTATAATTGAATAAAATATAATTTATATAGATTTTATATATAAACCAAAAATTACAACAAAAAAAAATTATATATGTATAATTTAATTAAGAAACTACTTTTAAGAAGATCAACAAAAAACTTTTATAATTTTTAATTAAGTATAATTATATAAATATATATATTATTATTTCAATACAAACACACGAGACATAATTAAAAAATTTAATTACATATTATAAATTTATTAAAAGATAATCGGTACGAATCATGTATGTTTAAAAACAACTTAATTGTCTTTATTAATTAATTAATTTAAAAAAATTAAATTAAGAAACATTTTTCGATTTTCCTACTACATACATACTAGGTATTCTAGATAATTTGAACAAATAATTTTGCTTGCCTTTTTCGAAATTTTGAATTATTTCGAATTTGTCTTACCCCTGGCCACCTTTAAATTTTTGGGAATACTAAATACTGGAAGCTAAGCTGAAGATATTCTTAGTTTGGATATTCCAGTAAAATAGAATTAAGTGTTGGTGAGCTTGCCTTTAAGATTGTTTGAAATATTTGAGGTATTTGCAAGGTTGTTGGAAGGATCTTATTTCTATTTGTGATTATTATACTCGAAAAAAACGTACCCGAAAGAGCCTAAACAAGTTTTAATACAATTGAGACGTACAATATAGTAGAGCTAGATGGATTTAGTAGCTGTGACTCATGTAATTATATATCGCCTATCAGTCATGTAACTGGACTTAACGTTACATAACATTGGGTAGCATATAATTTAAGACCTTAGTTTTGATCATGACAGTTTGTTTATATTAGGGTCTATAAACGCAGTGCTCAAATAAGTTTCTATGTAATTTTATTCTCAATGGATGGTGATATAACCATTGTTTATTTATGAGCTCATCATTAATATGAGTTTATCTAAACCAGCACCATTACAGGTCACTGAACCAGGTCATCTCATTTCGGAGCTTTTCAGAATGTGTTTTCTTAAAATCTCTACGAGATTTGAACATGGCTCGTTATATCATAATATAGATTGCACACGGGTCCGATTAACACTCTCTATAATTGACGGACTCGACAACTTACTCCATTCCTTTTACTTACTGAACCGTGTGCTAGTAGACACTTAAAATTATGAACTTCTTTCATTATTTGTAACGTCACTCTAGTGATATATGATTGGGTAGTCCGGAGATATAGGTATTTACACCAATATTAAAAAGTTTCGGATTATATACGAAGGCTAGGATTAATTATGTATTTGTTCAATAGTAACAGGTATTCATAGTTGAGCATTCCTTAGACTTCATTGATTAATCGCTTGTCTAAAATTGATGGATGTTTGTAGTGTTAACTACAAGATTGTTTTAACAGATTTGGGTGGACCCTGCCTATATAATGAATATAGAACGAGTACATCATTTCGGTTTCAGTTTCGAATCGGATATATGAAACTTTATATATATGTATGTTTAAACATACGTATAAAACTGATTCAATTTGTTATTAAGATGGTAGTCAGATATTACATCTTTAGGCTTGCATATATTAGCTGACCCTTCGCATAAGATTATGAGCGGCTTGATATTCTAAAATATTTTATTTTGTATGGAAGCCAATAAGACAGGCTGTGGAGGAATAGGTAGAGTGTACCCATGACTTGTGGTCTCCATTTTTAGGCGAGTTTCTGTGAAGATTTAACAATGGTGGTTGAACACTAATACGGACCATAAATGGTTCTATACATGCCATTAGGAGGATCATAGTTATGCTTATACTTGATCACTGATTATTATCAGAAGATTAAAATTCCTATTTTTGTTGTGGCTCTTTTGTAATTCGAACCCAGTTTCTCACACTTCAATTTTCTATTTGTAGCATATTTTTTCTTCCTTTTTCACTCAATTAAGCAATTTAAGCTCTTTTCTTTTAATACAACAAATTTCCTTTCTTGAATTTCGTTTCTTTTCAGTTCGTGAACCAACTCAACAGAATTTGTTGGTGGAAGACGATAAAACGAGGAAAGAAACGTAATTGAAGAAGCAAGTGTGCAGGTAATGTATACATGGACGATTTTCGCCCTAGAATGCAATATGGCTGACTTTTAACCATCCAGCGAACAGAATTGGTATATCTGAAAGACAAAAGTTGAACAGATAATTTAGATTTAGTGCCCGCTCTGATTTTTCCCCATTTTTCTTATAAATTGACAGTGTAACGAAATGACGCGGACGGGACGGGCTCACTGTATTTGAACCTAAAATGTCGAGATGCTTCAATTATTTTACAGCCTACTCGAAACTATTTTATATATAAGAAAGTAAAATCATCACAATCTTATTTAGCCTACTGTTGCCTATAAGAAATTGGTTTAGAGTATCTTTTGTTTTTAATTTTTTAAAGATAGTAAAATATTTATAATACATAATCATAAATTTTCTGGAAGACGACCAAAAGTCAATGCTTTAAAGATAAGCTTAAATTAATATCTATACAAACCCTTGGCTTATTAAAATAAAGATTTTAAAATTCCCGATACAACCAAACAAATTTTTTTTTAATTTTTTAAAATTTGAATTCTTTTTAGCATTAAATAAAAATTTTAAAACGAATACTAATTAAAACGAATAAGCAATTGATTGTGCTATACTTATAAAATTTATAAATTTAATTTCTAACCTTTACTAATTAATATTCCAAACTTAAAAATTTGTTTTTATAAAATACAACTCTATCTATCCTGAGTGTTATGTTAGAGCAGTCAATTAAAGTTTTAATTTATCCAAAATTTTCAAAAAACAGAAAAAAAATTTGAGACACCATTTAAATCTCTTACAATTTTAAAAATTTAATAAATCTTAAATAATAAAAATTAAAACAAATAAAATGTTTTTCTACTTTAGCCTTATATAAAAAAACATCTTAAAAATAAATAAATAAATATTTTTAACGGAATTGAATTATATATTTCTATATAAATTAATTTTTTATGTTTTAATTTCTCATAACACTTCTAAATAATTGTTAATCCAAATTAAATAGGCTCCATTATATTTGAATTATGAGAGAAATTAAAAATTTATTTATTAAATAAAACACACAAGTTTCTATACTATAATTAAAATAATTAACATTAATTAACACTTAATTATTAATTTTTAAACTTCCTTTTGTCGTTGCTTATATTTCATATCATTAATGAAAAACAAATTTTAAAAAAATATATATTTAAATAAATTGTATTTATTAATTAATTATCGTATATATATATAATTTCGAAATTGAATTTATTTATTTTTTTTTATTTCATGCCCGCCATTATTAAAAAAACTAAATTAACAAAACTAATTTAAATAAAAATTATTATTATTATAATATTTATTTATATATGATAAATGTGATGTTAATAAAAATTTAAATTAATATATTATATTTAAAAAAAAGTAATTATTATTGAGCATTAATGCATAATATAATTACGATACAGACAAACCCACATACATACATAAATACATATTTATACACACACACACACACTATAAAAATTATGTTTAATTATACGAAAAGATTACGTATTTAAAATATTATATAATTATATATTTAGTTAGTATTTATTTATTTAATTTCTATTTATTATTTTTTTTAGAATATGAACGTAAATTTAAATATATTTAAATTTGAAAGTGAAATTTAACAAGATCAAGAAAATAATGAATCATTTTTTTTTATTTTTAGGATTATTTATTATTATTAATGTTAAAAAATTAAATATAAAAGTAAAAAAAATATTAAAAATATAAAAAATGATTTCCATGAATAAAATTTAAATTATGATTGTTTTGTTTTAATTTAGTATTTAAATTTTATTTTGTCACTAGCCGCCATATAGGTACTTGCAGGTACGTAGACTTAATATTAATCCATAATTTTAAAATTATCTTAATTTTAATTTTAACTTTTTATCATTATCATTAATTAAAACAATCATCGATTGTACTGTAGTTCGTACTAATTAGTTGACATTTAGAACGTCTAATGTCGCCACAAGTTATATTTAAATAACCACGATAAACTAAGTAGTCAGCTATTTTTTCATACAGCAATTGTTTGTAGATGTCTGTTAATTCGTTAAGCTAACACTTTCACTGCTACATGCGTGCATCCTCATCATGCAATTTTTACGTTTACCAAGCCACTGCAGCACGAGCACATCATGCAGTTTTTCACTCCCTACAAGCCGTGGTGCACCGTTTCTTCTTTTAAGTTGTATAGTATTCTTGAAGTTATTATATTAGATCAAATTCTCATTAAAAATATGTAAAATGTAATCATTTTGATTGAGAATAAAATTGAGATTTCGATGAATTAACGGTCTGTAGGGAGCTACAATTCATGCATTTGTAGCTACATCATTACGGTGAATCAGAGGCATGGTAAAGATAAAAATGCATGTGCAGGTGCATATATGGCTTGCTATAAAGAAAAAGTTCATGATTGGCGAGTGCATATGTGGCTTGGTATAACGCAAAATCCGCTGTGTACTATTTGAAAAAATTCTTGATGAACCGGAGCATCTGTGGCAACGAAAGTGTTAATCTCGTTTATTTTATTCAAAACAATAAAACCAACCGCCCAAGTGTCGCAGTGGTTAAAGCTGCGGCAGTTGGAGCGGGAGGTAATGGATTCGAATCCCGATAGGGGCAGGATGCAAAAGAGATTTTTCAACACTTGATTACGATCGGTGGTGTGAATGAACACAACTATGACCCCCTGTTGGAGTGCAGAATTCATGGGCCAACCCATCTTCCATGATAGTACTGTCATGATATGCAATGTGCAGATGGTTCTACGTAAATCATACCTATAGTCGTACGTCCTCGATTTGGCTGTAATGGCGTAAGGTAAGGACGTAAATAAGCGAACCGCGAAAGAGTTGGAAGTGCCTCGAGCCCCGAAACAGATTGTAGAGATAAAAACAATAAAACGGCCGAAAATGCTCAGTTTCTTTTTTTTCAATCAAAGTGACTAATGAATTATTTATTGAAATCATGAGTGAAAACAGAGGCCACCGAATATTTCAGTGATGTTGAGGTTTGACAGGATATTACTCTGCTCGATGAAAAGCATACAAAGCGCCACGTTGCGCAAGTTTTAGCGATTTCACAATCTGTGATCTGTAGAGAATAGTCGTTTCACTAGACGTCCCGGGCAAGATTGTCAAAGAGTACAAATGATGATAGTATTTAAAACTTCAAGCTTTTCAAATTCTATACAAACTGTTCGAAAAACACGTCAAAGTGGTGAAGTTAAATATCCAGAATGTTCCAAAAAATTATCCCTATAACAAGGCTTTATAAAATCTCATGAAATTTCGTTGCCAAGGAAAACATTATTTAGGAACTGAACCACTGGAGGGCTGAATTGTTTACGGGTGAGTCGAAATTTGATTTGCAATCGAATAATGCACACCTTTGAGTCTGGAGATAGCAAACCGATCGCTACCAACAAGCAACCATGCAACCCTCCGTTCCTTTTTAGTTGCGGTTCAGTTATGGTGTGAAAGGACATTTCAAAGACAGGAAAAACGGATTTAATTATCCTACATAACGGCTCACTAACTGTATTATATATAAATGCATATAATATTAATGCAAGATGGAACTCATGCACATTCCGCTAGGTTTGTCACTTAAATCTGGAATTCAATGATGTCATCTGGAATTCAATGAAATTCCAAAGATGCAATGGCCATCATTCAATTCTGATCTGAAACCGATCAAGTACTTATGGGTCAATATTAAGGGCCGTATTCGAGGTAGATTGAACCAACCACAGACCATTCGTGAGTCAGTAAATGTGTTACTCGAGGAATAGCAACAAATACATCCGAAGTCTGATTCCGAGCATGAACCACCTCTGTGAGGCCATATAACACGCCCACGGAAGCAACGCACGGTTAAATAAATGATGTATCTTCATACTTTGCAATGTAAGCGCTTTGCAGAATCTGGCGTTGAATTTTTGAAGTTTGCTACAGGAGCTTAAATTTGGATCTATACTTCTTCTTGTAAATAGTGACATTCTATGTCAAACAGAACATCCACCAAAAGAACGTTTTAAAATTATGCATACCGATGCAAATCGCACCAGCTGGCTTTCGAGAAACTCTAATCTGACACGTTTTTATATTCGACAGCAAATATAAAACGAGCTCTACGGTTTGCTGTAGATGATTTAAGATAAATATCAGATCATATGGCAATGGAGTTGAGTTCTTTGATTAATGTTCAATCACTAATGAGTGAATCTCGCGATGTATGTACATTTGAGTTGAAGCTTTATGCTGTTGTGAACTGTCCCACCAAATGTTGTACAAATGTTGTACCCACCAAACAAATTAAAAAGATTTTCAAGTAGTTGAAGGTTTTAGACTACTTAAGCCTACGATCTTACGAAACAAATAATTAAATGATTGCCAATTATTTTCATCGACTCGAAATTGATTTAAACCGTCGAAGATTTCGAAAATGATCTCTTTTGTGAGATTTTCAGTTAATACGCGATGTGGAAGGTTCACATCTTTAACTTCATCAGCACTTCGAATGGACACACAAACTCTCGAATGGATTAAAACAACCGACCAAACGGCGCAGTGGTTAAAGCTGTGGCAATTGGAGCGGGAGGTACCAGGTTCGAATCCCGATAGGGGCCGAGATTTTTCATCATCTGATAACGACCGGTGTTATGAATGAACACATCTATATGACCCATATTTCCATGTCAGTACTATGTGAAATAATGAATATGCAGATGATTCCTACAAAATCGGACCTCGATTTGGCTGTAATGGCGTAAGGTAGGACGTAAATAAGCGAACCGCGATAGAGTTAAGAGTACCTTGAGCCCCAAAACAGATTAAAAAACAACAACATTACAATTTCTTCAAATTTAAATAAAAACTCTTAAAAACCTTTATTAAATAAATGTATTCCTATAATTTGAAAAATCCTAACTCAATTGAAAATCCATTACGATATCATTTCATCTTCAAGCACAGGAGTCTTACGCGCCCGATAATTATAGCCATCAATTTCTGGATATTTGTCTAAAAGCTGTTTATATGCTTCGGCCAGTCGAACACATTCTTCATTCGATAGCTGAAATGATCTAGTCGTAGGATCTATATCGGCCGCTTCAAACGTCTCATCAGTTAGTTCATCTCTCATTTCAGGTGGATATAGATTAGAGATTCCGCGACGAACATATTTCTGACGCATCGAGAATATGTGCCGCACCACTTTCTCGACTAGTTCGAACGGCAAATTTGTCAATGGTTGAACAAGCGGTACTATTGTTACCACCCCAACATCAACATCTGGCTTTGGCACGAACACCCTACCCGGTATGACAAATTTAAATTCCGGCCTTGCCCATATTTGTGACATAACCGATAGGCGACATCGTTGTTCGCCCATTATTGGTGCAACTATCCGTTCGGCAACTTCTTTTTGAAATGTTAATGTCATACTGGCACGACCATATGTCCAAGCTCCTCGTTTTAAACTGATATCGTGCAGCCAGTTAATAAGTAATTTGGTTGATATTGAAAATGGTAGGTTACCAATTAGATGGACAGGTGCTTGTTGGCCAGCCCACTCGGATGGTTGGCATTCCGCAAATAGTGTGTCACATGGATATTTTAAAATATCACTCAGAATAATATCCATTTTCAAGTGCGTTTGGCAAGCTTCGCCAAGTAGCTCGAGTGTAGGAAAAAATCGTTCATCCTTTTCGATTACAACCAAATGTTTTGGATGACGTTTGATTATCGAACGCGTTATACCGCCTGGTCCCGGACCAATTTCTAATACATTGTGTTGGGTTATGTGGCCAGCTGCTTTTACAATTTTATCTGTTATGCGTTCGTCGAGCAGGAAATTTTGCGACAGTTGCTTGAGCGCTCGAAGTTTGTACAAACGAATCAAATCACGAATTGTTGGTAGTGGAGGTAATCTTAAACCGGTTTTTCGCGCAAATTGTACCGACATTATTATATATTTTCATCTAACATTAATTTCTTAATTTACTTTATTTAAATATATAATTTACTAATTCTTAATAAAACAATTTTATTGAAGCACGGCATTATACGAAAACGTCAGGTTTGTTGACATATTAAATGTCAAAAATAGTTCAAATACTCATTACTAGACTTCGCATGAAATATTCTCTTTTCTTATAACAGTGACACCTTCATTAAAAGTAATCAACTTATTTTAATTTATACCCCTAAACGATAGTATTTTGTAGCCGAGTAATGTCGTTGTTTTCATTATATTCAAATTTGGTTAATTATCAAAGTTTCAGGTAACTTATTACATTATTCTGGTTAGTGTTCAAGTTGATTAGGAATTTAGAATCAGATGTACTCTCAATTGTTTTTGACCAGTCACGTTTTGTCAAAATAACGGCGTGCAAGTTTATTTGTTGTTGCAGGATTAGTACGCTAGATGGGTGTGCTGCCTGTTTTGAGTGCGTACGAGAAAAACCCGAGCTTTCAACCGAGTGTATTTAAGAATCCGATCGTTACGAATGCAACATCTCATAATTTCTATAGTCGTTGATATGATACTGAAGGTAGGTAATTATCATCACTCACTATTCGAAACCAAGAAATTTACAACTTAATACCGTATACATCTTAGTGTGTCGACATGGAAGATTGTGTTTAACATACAGGGTGACATAAAAAGCGATTGTTTGTAAAAAAAAATATTCTCGTTGGACTGACCACATACAATGTTCACCGATACGTTAACATGGTTTGAAAGGTCTCAGTTGAGACGATGTTAGGGCTATTTCCGGCCTTTAAGCCATATATTATTATTTTACTTTCATTATGGTTAGCACCTTTTTCAAAATTCGTTATTATATGTAGTTTTCAAAAATCTTGATAAATATTTTGGCTTATAGATTTTCCAACGTGTAACTGTGGTTCTGGTTAGGCTCTTATAGCATCGGCAGACGGCAAGACCAATGGTAATGGGTAATTTCTCTATTGTGCACATGTATAGCAACGTTACTGTATGAGGTGATTTATTATGGTTGCTGATTTTGACATATGTGGGATATGCAACTTAAATGGTAGCAAGTAGCTAATGGATCCATTAAAATAATTCAATTTCCGTAAGAGATCTTGGAGTAGATCCGAACATGCCTCAACATCGACAGGAAATTCGAAAATCCACTATTCAAACCAAGTGATCTCTATGCTTGGCAACTACCTGAGTTTATTTATTAAGATCACTTAACAACGACCTCATTATACTCCTTATACCGAAATTTGTTAAATTACATTGGACATTCGTCTGGGCTTAAATTGATTTACACTGCACGTTTGGAAACGATAAAGAAGTACTCTACTTCCTCAGATGGTAATCCTATTCTTAGTGACAACCCCCCACCAACCAATATATATCGGAATTGTAAACTGATTAGTTCAATATATGTTTCATTAAATCGTTAAGATAAAAAGGCACGTGTTTTCTGTTTAAATCATTAACCTTTATGGAGTAAACATAAGCCAAATATATAAACACTATGACGTATGTACATTTTATCATAGTTATATTATTGCATAAATACATATAATAAATAGTAACAACATGCATTAGATATGTACATACACATACAAACAGTATTATGTATCCTCATTACAAATTATAAATTTGACTACGTACACGCGATTTTATCTTTTATTCAGGTCGTCGTCGGTTAAAGTAAGATGGCACCCGCGGTTGATTAAATTATATCCTTGATTGTGTCTAAGTACTATGTTTGTAGCATAACAAGTATATTGTCGTGAAGTGCAAAATTACAGTTTCCAACTAACGCACGCACGAATCACTGTGAAGCCGGTTATGGCCTTTATGCCTTATACATATAGTTCATATTTTATTAATGTAACTGACAAATAACAATTTCGACATTAAAGTTATGTTGTTGTTACATTTTATTGTTTCACGTGTTTATTTGATACGAAAACCGTGAATTTTCGCTGTTAGAAAACTGTCTTGCGATATAAATCCATTTCAAGTAAATAAATAAAATCAATTTAAGATTTATAATATGTCGTTGTGTTTTCGTATATAACGCACGTGAATTTTAAAAATCACAGAACAATTATAGCCAATTTAAAAAAATATGATTTCGGGCCGAAACACTTTGCTTATGCTTAGTCCATTTGCACATTAATTAATTGAGTGCATCAGTTTCATATCAACTTACAGTTAACTGTGTTAAATCATGGAATGGGCTCCCGAATCCGGAATACAGATTTTCTTTTGATTGCACGGACTATAATATTCTATAAAACTGAAACACTTCGGCTCTGATCTTGTGATTTAACTCAAAGCTCCTTCACTGAAGCATTGACGATTTGCGAATAGGCACTATACAGCCATTAGTAGTCAGATTCGGAGAATACATTGAATGGTGAAACAACCAAACTTTAATTCGTACAATTTCGCCATGGTAGCCAACGACTTGTATGACTCCAAAGATTTGAGACCGATTCACTCAATATTGATGGTCTTTTCTCTCTTAAAGTACTCGTCGAATATTAAATACTTTGAACATCCCAAATAATACATAGGCCAAAACCTTACTGTCCTGTATTTGCGGTTCCCTTTTACAAAGGTTATATTCAAACATGAGATTAAAAAGTATCTCTGACAGCACATCTCATTGTGAATTAATTGCAAGGTTTTCGATAGTCAATTCTCAACTTTGTTCCAGCATCCGTTACTAATAATTGACAATTGACATTATTTGTAAATATTGAACCATAGACTCTATCGATTCATATAGATTTGCTTGAAGAATCGCGATGTTTCATAATACTTGAAAACAATCCTCCATAGCTAAAAAAATTGATCAGTGACTGACCGTTTTGGACGGTACCCTAGTGGTCCCGAATAAGTAGTTGCAATCGGGTTCTTAAGGTATTTGCAATTTGGGGAAATTTAAAGTCATTGCTGAGTTGTTGTATTCTTAGGACCTTATGTAGACTTCCATTATTCACGCTTCTTCTGTCTATAATTCATTTAGCTGTCTTCCTAGGAAGAACCGCTTAATATTGTAATATTTGTGATTGTAAACCGAGTTACTTTCTAGAGAGTGTTCATTTAATCAGACTGTTGACAAGATCTTTTTATTTTCGTTGCGTTTCTTCATTTATCAGATCTTCACAGGAGATTCGCGTTGTATATTCCTTTGCCTTCCCGGACATAAACGAAAACCTCTATCATAGCTTTGCAATAACCAGATAATGATTATTATCTTAGAATTTGGTTGAAGACACCGATGTACGATCTCACGTCTTGGACAACTTGAACCCGATCTTTTGAAATCCATATACATGGTCAATTTGTTTCGGTTATTTTACATCTCTGTCTTTTTCCCAGTAGATATTTTCAAAAGATTGTTCTTGCCACTTTAATATTATGAACTATCGGAAAGTAAAGCATTCTTCCTCCATTTTAGGTTTCATTTTCGTGTCGGGACTTACCTAGCATTAAAGTCACAACTCACCTATTTGGCTGGCATCGCATTCAAATATAGAACCAGGATCGACGTGGACACTTTGCGCGTTATTATATTTTTAACATGTCCGTTAACAACATTGCAGACCTGGCTAAACACATCCTACAAAATGAATGCACTAATTTGTAAGATTGACGGGGGCAAGATTTTGACAAAAGGGCCAATATGAGTGGAATTTATAATGGAGTTCAAACTCATATTATAAAGGTGAACTCAACGGCATTGTTTGTTTCTTATGGCTGCCACAATTTATATTTATTGCTAAGTGATGTTGCTAATTCGTCAATAAGGGCAATACTTTATTTTGGAATTTTGCAGAAAGTATACACAATATTTTTTGGTTCGACGTCCCGTTGGATGTTTTAAGAAAACATACCTAATTTCTAACACCTAAACCACTATCGGAAACCAGATGGGAATATTTTATAGTAAGTGTCACGGCTATAAAACTTCAGGTCCCATATTTCCTCTTTATTTTGATAGACCTGGGAAAAACTTCAACTGATTATAAATCTAAACACGCAGGATTTTGTCAATATACCATATCATCAACTATATCTTCATGAGTTCAGGGCAAGATTATGACAAAAATTTTCAGTTTCCGTTGAAGTATAAAATGCACAAGTTTAAGGCAGCTATCAACCTTTACTTGAAGGATCGCGCGTTGGGTGCAGGAGCTCTGACAGTAACAAGGAGCTAGGTCAGTCTTAAAGTCCGCCCTGCACCCAATTAAAACTAAACGTTAAAAAAAAAACATTGTTTCAAAAAAGTAAACTTGTTTAGAAGTTCTACAAAGGAAAGATCTGAATTAGTAAAATATTTTATTTTAATTTTTTCTACAGAGGATAAGGCATCCAGAGGAAACGTCTTTCTCAACCTCTATCGCGGTATTATCGCAACTTTCAAAACATATTAACGTTCATTTCAATAAATTTTGAATTAAATGGACCAATGTTGTTAACATTACTGATATTGACGGGTGGAAAAAACTTTCCATCATCGATTGCATAAAACATACTGCTTTGGCCGTTTTAGAAATAAAACCATCGACCTTAAATGCCTGATGGAAGGCCATATGACCAGAAACGAAAATTTTGCTGTGGCACCAAATATGATTAATGGAGTGTGTTCAGAAATAATCCCTTTGGTTCTTAGTGTAAATGTTTGCACTAGAAGACAGAGATGCAAATGATAGCAGTGATGAGGACGAAATTTCGTCTTCAATAACCACCAGCTCAATTCTTGATGTCCTTCAAATGGCAAATAAATTGGCAGATTATTTTCTGACAAATGATCACATAAACGTAATAGCTGGGAAATTTAAATCAGATCTACAATCCTAGCTCGATATAAGAGCTGTACAAAGAACTCTCCAAAGTATAGGATCACAACGCACCATAACCTGTGCCTGAAACTATTTCTGATAGGCAGTTACCAACAAACGCAGTGGAAGATGTCGTCTTACTAATCATTTCTACTGACGAAAGTGTGATTCAACGGTCGCAGCACAAGAGAATGCGGTTACTAAAATAATTTTTTAGGGGTTATTTGAGGTTGAACCAATCTAATATTTTACAATATATATTCTCTGTAACGTATGTGTACCGTGTAAAAACAGGATTAGGTGGGTAAAAATACTTTTAGTTTACCTGATTTTTTAAAGCAATTAATAACCACAGTCTCGCCAATTTATTGCACAGGGCCACGCCCCGGGTCTGTATAGAATTCATCATATTTGTTCGCTCATTTTGCAATAACTTTCCTAATATTGTAAAATGAGTTCTTATCAACAGCTAAGAAGTCCCAATGAGAAATCTAATTCTCATTAGAACTTCTAAGCAGTTGAAATTGGAAGTTTCTTGGAAAGCCATTCATATCTAGCAAGATTTAGTCGTCTACCACAACAACTTTTTAGTTATTGTGGTAATATTCTATCAGTCTTATGTTTCGTGTGAAATATTTACGAAACTTTGGGGTTTATTTAAAGTTGTCGGCGTCACTGGAATAAAAACGTTTTACTATATACACAATATATACAAGCTACCTAAAAGACTATTTCATATTATATAACACATATGTATAAATAAGTATATCCCAAATTGTCCTTGACTTAATTCTTCCCAAAGGAATAGAAACAAAAACTTCAAACTAACATATCGATTGAAGGTTTTTCTACTGTACGATACCAAACTGCAAGATTTAACTTAGACTTATATACCATGTAATGACGATCATATTTTTATTTTATTAACCAATTATATATGTATATACAACATTTAAATATGTCATCATGTTACAAATAAAACGTCTATATATTATGCTGCGCGATTAAACAACAAAAAACAAAAAAAAAAAATTAACCGAAATGATAAAGAAAAAAAAATGAAAATTTCTAATCATTTTGTTTTTGTTTTTCATTCAATGCACGATAAAAAAAAATTTCCATCTATTTTTCTATTTTTCATCCAGTTGATTTTGGTTTTTCTGTCACGCATGAGGTTCCTCCAAACCGAATCGTAACAAACATATAACATTTTGCATAGTCGATAAAGTCAAAAGCTTTTATCAATCTTAAAACAAGTGCATATTTGTGTGAACATGTACTAAAGTTCTTGTATATTGTGTTCGTGTGTCGGTTGTGCGTGCATCGGTGAAAAACTATTTACCATTTAACAAACAAACTAGTAAATAATTCATTCAGTGATTTTTATTTATATATTATTGTGATAGTGTGGCCGCGAGCGGACATATCGACGTCAAATAACGGTGCGAATTTGAAATATAAACAAGTGTGAGCTTTTGAAGTTCGCGACAATCGAGTAAAACTAAAAGGTAAAAGTTTAAACATAACAATATGGTAGAAATGTAATTAACGACCAAAACATATGTTTACTATACTTATTCGATTTTTCCTCTCGGCGTTGCTGCTTTTTTTTGTTATCAGCAAAAATCATGCTGTTATCATTTACTTTTCACACTTGTTGTTGTTGTGTATGTAGTATATACATATATATGGTTGTGTATGAAAAATCTAATTACACGATATTTGCGTTTTAATGAAAATATGACAATTTTCGTTTTGTTTTCGATCCAAATTGGTCGTATGTGAAGTGATAATATTGGGTGGTAGGTAGTTCAATGATCATATTCTAGTTTGACTGTATAGAATTTCCCGCGCAAGCCAAATTACAATTATTTTTAAAATTAGATAAAGTTTTAGGACATTATCAGTTGTATTTTTGATTCACTAGTTAGTATGTACGTCATCAGAGACACAAATAATTGTTTCAGAATCGACTAAATTTATAGGGTGTGCATAATAGGTTGTTCAACATATTTCACTAAGACGTAACAGGCATCAGGTTTTAATACTATATATAAATATTTTTATAGAAAATATATGGCATAAAATATGAAGAAGAATAACAATTCAGTAATTTAATCGATCAATTCATCTCAATGCATGCCCCTAAATATATGCCTCTTTTTGTAACATACATTTAGGAGTGTTTTTTGTATTTATTATCGCTAATGATCCTAAATGATACTGTCCGAATTATCACTGACACATTTTTCAATTATGTATACTACTTTGATTTAAATACGCCTGAAAGATGATAATTTATCCGAACATTTAATCGTTAACTGCCAAATTTGATACGTAAATGGTAAAAAAATTAGTAAATTTAATAAAAATGTTTATCGAATTATATGTTTTATATATGCCATTGATTGAATTGTCCCTAAATGTCGAAATTGAATCATTGGTTTACTAATGAACAAGTTTGGTCTCTGATTACAAATTCATAGTGATCGAAAGTATAATTTCGGGTATTCATGCCAAATCACAATATTGATTACTTTCAGAGTATATTATCCTTTTTCTCTTATTGTCCGTTTATTATGTTGGCCAAATATTTATTTTTTAGTTTATAAACAAGCTCACAATATGGCGATAAGATAGATAAGGGCAGCTCAGAGTAATTTTTTGTAGGATATTTAGATCCTTCACTATCGATCAAGGAGTTTTGAAGTAGTATTCGAAGGAGAGTTCTCAGCAGGTGCAGAAATAATAGTATTATGTATTTCTGATTATACTACCTCGAATCCAACTTTAGTCAGTCCTAGTGGTGACTTTATGCCTGAGAACTATTTTAATCGGTTTTTATTTTCAAAAATTTCTTTTGAAGAGTTAAACAATAATTCCAACTCCAAAAATCAGTACGCCTGTTGATATTGGGTGAAGTATGGAAAACAGGGAATTAATTAACTTGTCTCTCACTTTGTTAGACTCTTCAAAAATATTTGATGCATACAATTCAAAACTTTTATTTCGGCTGCTAAAATAATAATTAATTATTTATCGGACCGTTCATTGTTCATACCTGATGATTTTGTTAGTTGACATTCTGTTTTTTTAGTAACTGCAGATGTTCTGTACAAGGTTCTGTACTTCGCTCTTTATTGTTTTCTGTGTACATAAATGCCATAGAATCTTCGTTTCTCAGTTTCACCCATGATATGAAAACTTATTTAAATAGTAAGTCAGTTCAGCACTCAACACCAGTGCCACAATTTTCAGAAGATAAAGGCTCATGTTGTTAGATTTCTGGATTTAGGGATGCAGAAAAAGCTAAAAATATGATTGTGTCTTATGATAGCTATCTGTTTGGTTTTTAAAATATGATTATGATCAAAACGGCCTGGGGGCCTATTATGAAATATGAAATACGTCGTACAATCCGTCTCGCATTGGATAATCATATTATGAAACTAAAAATCACAGTTACACGGAATTTTCGACTATAATGTCAAATCCGACTGCTAATTTAATTTAAAACGTATTTTCCGACTGCGTCGTATTTTCCGTTCAATTTCATAATAGGCCCCCAGATGTATTGGGTTGCAGAGATGCAATGTTTGACAATAAAACCATTTTTATTCGGTCAAAATACCAATCCTGATGATTTTCCGAGTAGAAAGCATTTATTATTGGATGATGCTTGTTTTGTCAGACAACATGTGATCTTGCATGGGCTTAAGTGCCACAGAATCGGCATTGTGACATTCGATATTATTTTTATCTTTTCAAGTAGCCTTCTTGTTGTACGTATGGTTGATACGTCATTATTCATAAATTTTATTAAATTTGTTTAAGACCGACCTGAGAAGTTAATAGTTTGTTTCAGATCGAAATATTCGACCAACTACAAACACTTTTATAAAAACTTTTGCATTACAGAATTAAAAAAACTAGTAAACTGGAGTGATTGAAAAACTATAAATATTAGAAATGTCATCAATCATAATCCTATATATAGGAGTTGAGAGCCAACCAAAAACTAAAAATATTTTGCTTCACTGATCCTATATAAATACTATGTAAACTTCTTCACTTGCTAATAAAATCAAGGGCTTATGGCGATAGGTTTTGATTTGAACATACCGCACCTAAACTATATATGTAATATGTGTATATGTAAGATGGTATGGTGCATGAATGCCGCAGGGTAACTTGTCATCCACATCTCCTCAGTGCCCTTATGGACTATTTAACGAACCAATTCCAGCGATACGCCCTCCCGATCTCCTGAGTTTGTTTGTGTTTATTGTATATTGTGCATATCGATTTTTCCTGAGTTTGCTACTGTTATATTGTAAGGGGTTGTCCAATTGAGACGGAGGAAAATAAACACAAACATAAACTACAAACATGTTTTTCTGAATCAAGTTGGATAATTTATTCTGAAGATTTATCGATGATATCACTCAAATGTTCACCACTGATGCTATTTGTTAGGACTTGGATATAAGCTAGACTTTTAACGTACACTTTACTTTTCAAAAACCCCATTCCAAGCTGTAAATAGTTTTTGGTCTGCCATGAAATGAAGCAAAACCAACATGGCGTCTTGGCTAAATTATTTTTTATTTTCATGCGTCTCATTTGGACAACCCTCAATCATTCAGGAGTGTTGAATGCTTAATTTCATTCACAAAAGGAAATGGATAATATTTTGATTATTAATGAGACAGTGTCACGAATTGAACGGAAAATAATTTATTCATATTTGCATGATTAGTTTTCAGCTGAACTTTTAAACTATATAATTTATCCAGTTCAGTGAACCTGAAAGTTCCTTTTAAACTCGAAACGAATGATTATCTATTATTGAATTTACCATAGTATAAGGTCACCAAGTGTACATATGGAATGGGTGACCTCTGTGAAGTTAGCTCATAATTTCAATTCCGAAAACGAATAAAATTGCATGGTATAATACCAGTAAGTCAAAAAATACTATCACGACAGTTTTAATATTAATTATTTTATTGTAATTGTAATTATTTTAATTTTAATTGTACATAAAACTGATTTTTCTAAAAAATATAATCTTACAATACAAAAATATATCTAAACAAAAATATAAATTAATAATTTCATTTTGATCTCGAAAAAAGAAGCATCTATCACGATAGTATAAGACATCTATCAAAATAGTGGAACACTAAGTATTTTTTCCATACAAATATTCTGCGATATATATTAGCAAAAGCTTAACATATAAAATACTAAACCTCAATTAATTAATTAGTTTTTAATAAATACACACATGAATATGTGTTTATTGGACCGAGAAAATGGATGAATCTATGAAAACTATCAGGATAGTAACTTTTTCTTGACTGAGAGTAAAATCTGTCATGATAGTTGAGATTAGTATTGCCATCCCTTTCTTCAACCACACATTTCAATTTACAATCGTTCAGTTCATCAGAATTAAGTCCTCGTCAGTACATAAGGAGGCATATTGAACTCAAGTTATTCGTAAATATAAGCTACATCTATAGGATAGGATTAGACACACAAAACAGATTTATTTCAGCCAATTTCCATTTAATTAATTATTTCATGTACGTATATGCAATTTTAATTATTTAAATTAAATATAAATTTCATTTCAATTCTAATATTTATAACGGGTGATTTTTTTGTGGTTAGGATTTTCATGCATTAGTATTTGACAGATCACGCGGGATTTCAGACAAGGTGTCAAAGAGAAAGATGCTCAGTATGCTTTGACATTTCATAATGAATAGACTTACTAACGAGCAACGCTTGCAAATAATTGAATTTGGGCCCTAGAAAAGTTGGCAGAAAATCCGCTTTTTTATCGACAAATTTTGTTCAGCGATGAGGCTCATTTCTGGTTGAATGGCTACGTAAATAAGCAAAATTGCCGCATTTGGAGTGAAGAGCAACCAGAAGCCGTTCAAGAACTGCCCATGCATCCCGAAAAATGCACTGTTTGGTGTGGTTTGTACGCTGGTGGAATCATTGGACCGTATTTTTTCAAAGATGCTGTTGGACGCAACGTTACGGTGAATGGCGATCGCTATCGTTCGATGCTAACAAACTTTTTGTTGCCAAAAATGGAAGAACTGAACTTAGTTGACATGTGGTTTCAACAAGATGGCGCTACATGCCACACAGCTCGCGATTCTATGGCCATTTTGAGGGAAAACTTCGGAGAACAATTCATCTCAAGAAATGGCCCGGTAAGTTGGCCACCAAGATCATGCGATTTGACGCCTTTAGACTATTTTTTGTGGGGCTACGTCAAGTCTAAAGTCTACAGAAATAAGCCAGCAACTATTCCAGTTTTGGAAGACAACATTTCCGAAGAAATTCGGGCTATTCCGGCCGAAATGCTCGAAAAAGTTGCCCAAAATTGGACTTTCCGAATGGACCACCTAAGACGCAGCCGCGGTCAACATTTAAATGAAATTATCTTCAAAAAGTAAATGTCATGGACCAATCTAACGTTTCAAATAAAGAACCGATGAGATTTTGCAAATTTTATGCGTTTTTTTTTAAAAAAAAGTTCTCAAGCTCTTAAAAAATCACCCGTTATTTAATTTTTTAATCCTCAGCTCAATCATATATAGAAGTTATATTGCCGCGCGATTTTTTTTTGTCGAATACGAGATTTATAATTAAAATATTTTGTTTGATTTGTTGCAACCGTATCGATGTATCTCCACTCTATATATATGTATATGAATATATGTAATCAACAATGGGCCATCATTAAATTCGCATTATTTCATACATGTAACAATGGATTATCTAAATGGTATTTTAATGATTGGAATCGATATTTAAAGAGCGTAGATTTATGTACCCATCCAAATAGGTAAATCTATGAATAGGCATATACTTATTATAATGTTATATGAACCAGATTGTATGAGGCAAGAAGTACTGTAACAAGTGCTAGAAAAACTATTATTACACATTTCTGTTTGACTTATGAGGCTATGTACGTACCTGCCTTGTCGCCATTTTGTTTTAAATCATTAAACTGATCCGAATTATTCAATACGGAAGGGATTGATAAAAACTATTTGTTATATTTCTACGTTATCAAATAC
This sequence comes from Tipula lateralis, assembly GCA_963932295.1. Taxonomy (NCBI): domain Eukaryota; kingdom Metazoa; phylum Arthropoda; class Insecta; order Diptera; family Tipulidae; genus Tipula; species Tipula lateralis. The sequence continues at coordinate 42,192,665 of OZ010738.1, forward strand.
AATTATTTAACATTTCAAACACAATTTACATAGATAGTTCGATTGATAAGACTAAAATGTTACATAGTTTCGATCCCCTATTTATACGTGGCAATAAATGTTTCATGTTATGATAAAAACGAACTTAGAGGTCTCTTCGTTAATATTTATCCAAATTGTATATAAATATATAAGATCTTATATTTCATCTTAATCTGATTTATATTTCATCTTAACATTGATCCACTACTCATATCCATCGATTTTCTTCACTAAAAATTATAATCCTTTTCTTGTGCATTGGATTACTTTCTCAATTGAGATGCTTCTCACTTTTTCCATATATGGATTTAATTTCATAAATAGAGTGTTTGTCGATACAAGATGAAAGCTTCTTCTGAAACAATTTTATTAAATGTTTTCAAAAAATTTGTAGATATGCTTGCAGTAAATCTGAAGAAGGTCCAGAGGTATCACAATTTCAATACCATTCATTATAGTTAAATTATACAGCCGAAGCCCTCTTGCGTCATTCTTAATGGCCATGGTTGGATAAAACTAATTAAAACCAAATGACACACGACTAAAAAACAAAATATTCAATATACCAATACGGTATAATTGCTCTAAATGATACAGCTTAAACCACTACTCCATTTGATCAGTACAAAATGGTAAACTATAGGGTGGGAATTTAAAAATGCAATAAAACAAAAAGCTTTGAAATGTTGCCAAATTTATTTTTCTGTTGTGAAGTATAATTATTCTGACTAAAGATGGAATATTATTTCATTCATATGGCTGCCCCTCCTCACAGTACCCTATTCGATCTGACCAATTTTCGAGCACTTTTTCGAGTGTATGCGGGGTCGAATCTCGGCGATGGCGTCACGAATGTTCGCCATCAAGTGCTCAATTGTCTCTGGTTTGTCGGCATAACACTTGTCTTTAACGGCCCACAGAAAATAGTGTTAAATGGTGTTAAATCGCAGCTTTTGGTCGGCCAATTTGGTCGGCTATTTTGACGCAATAAATCGATTGTGGCATGAGATGTGTTGCAAATTGCACCATCCTGTTGAAACCAAACATCGTTCATATCAAAACCTTGAAGAGTGGGTACATAAAATGGGTTATCATAGTGCAATAGATGTCTCCATTGAACGTAATGGTTGCGCCGTCCTTATTTGATATTTGATATTTTCGGGTGAGCGCATCAACAATGAAACCAATTTCACGAACTTTAACAATAAACTTGCGTATAACGGATACTGTTTGTCCTTTTTTGCATCCAAATTTTGCACGACATTTTCAGTGTCGCAATTTCCACCCAATCAGTGCAATTTCCAACCAATTGTCTTTGTTTTGGAAATTTCCAATAAATCCCAACGTTACTCAAGCTGTAATCGATTTATTTCGTTCAGTCGAGATAATATACTGAATATTGTGACAGACTAGAATAACATAAGTATTGCGAGATTTGAAATAACCAGTGGTTCAAATTTAAACCGGTAAATGGCCCACCCATTAGAACGTTGAATCTCTTAAATACAGTTAAATTAGGTCTGTTTCGTAATTGATACAGTGCTGAAATTCCTCCTTCAAGGTGAGAGTGGTCGAGGTATAAACATTCGACTTCAGAAAACCTCAAAAAATCCTGTCGCAATAGCGAGCATTATTACAGGTTATTGACTGATAAGCCTTGCAATTTTGTGAGGAAGAACGGCCACCATCACTAAATAATCCGATTCATAGGAGGTTAACATTATGTAAAGAATTATAAAGGGAAATCCGATTAATTTCTCTATTTATACCAAACTACTGGATCTTCCGCAAATGATTATGACATCGAACGGAATACTTCCAAAAGAAATAATATCCCATAAGGCAATAACATCTTTTTTGATAAAACAGTTAATGGGACTGGTTTTAAAACTGTAATGGAGCTGATAATGAAAGGCCGGAACTAATTCCAAGAACCGATTTAGATTTCGAGAGACATATTCTGTTCGTTCATGTTTGGAACACAACCAAACTGTTTAAAACAAAACCGGTCTTCAGTAGTGTTTTTTGATGTATCTAAGGCTTCTAATATGGTCTGGCACAAAGATCTATTTGCCTAAACTTTAGAAAGTCTTACCTTCATAGTTCTGTCACCTGTTACATACATGACAGAGAGACTTTTGGAAAAAATTGTTGTTCAGAAAACAGAATTGGGATTTATATTCCTATACAAAAACATTACTTTCCAACTTCTAAATCTGTTGCAAGAGGATTCGTATGAAGAAAATATTAAATGTTAGAACCATTTTGTTTAAAACAATGCCGTGTTGAAGTGTCTGAAGACTTTAATGATTGATAATGATCTGAAATACAAAATCTGACTTGAATCTAGGTTTATGACACGGAAACAGGTAAACCGAATCAAAACCAAAAAAACACGTCAAGAGTTGTATCCAACTAACCAAAACTTACATCTTCTGGAAACAATTTATGGTTTTTGTATCACGATAATGCACCATCGCAAATTGCGAGCATTATTCGTCAGTATATGCGACGTTTTCCTTTTTTTCGAAGGAAATTACAACTTTGTGAAAATCGATTTAAGTCAATGGCCTTCAAGCTATACCAAAAACTAAGTATAATTACCGGTTCGAAGACGGGTACTTTGCAGGAGACACAATCCATTTGAACGAATACAATATTTTAGTCTCATTAATTTTTATCCAGAGTCGAAGTAAATAATATATTACTTCGACTCTCCTATTCTTTGTCAATTATTGACAATGCAGAAAAACCAGAGTCTAATCAAACGTACGACTTTATTTATTTCACACAGTAAACTGTGAAATACTAGCCGCTTGCCACAGGTAAGGATACGACACTCGTCTTCACTTCACATTAATCACTTAAACACTTCACTTGTTAAAACAAGATACTGGTCCAATACGGCGATTAATATAAGTAGTACTAATCCATCAGATGCTCAATTACTCCATTCTGCTTACAATAGTCAACGAAATGGAGATAAACTTATGGTTTACAATTGTCATAAACAATTGTTCACTCACTGCATTAATATGATGTTGATTCGTTCGTTGTATATTAATGTAATTTTTTTCTCAAGCTGAAACTAATCATAGTCTTTCGCTCTCCAAAACTGATCAACACCATAAAATCATAAAATATTACATGGTTTCTCCTGTATGATTCGAACCAGCTTCTCTTTTCACCCCTACTACATATACCGTGAACTACATATATCGAATCGATATTAAAAGGCATATTCGTAACAATATAGAGTGCAGTTCACTTGAATAGTTCTAACTTTTTCAAGATTGTTTTTTACAGGATGATCAATTATCATAATGAAAAAATATTTAAATAAAAATAATTTAGTAGGCAAGAAACATTTTATTTTATTTTGTTTTTGTTTTAAATTTTTTGTTTTTGTTACGATGAAAATTGGCATGAAAACGCCATATTTGCTTGTTTTTTACCAACGTTTATGATTTATCACAATTAACTTTTAACCACCACTACTATTTCACTATAACTTTCACTTATTATTTCACTTCTTATCAGTTTTCCCGATTCTATTCTCCCGATAATTCAAACCGAAACTCTACGCTTTTTGTTCGTGTTTTTTTAATAAATTGGCCTGCTTCTAGGTCATAGTACTTTTCATAGTAATTTTCGTTTTGTTTATTATTTCGTCTGTATACTGCGTTCATGCTACCACTTGAAAAGAAACAAATGACCATTTTTTTGTTCTACATCACTCAGGCTCAATTGGCCCATTGTAACATCCCACCAAAAAATTAATCAAAGGAAAAACTTAGTAAGGAAGAAATAGTCCAAATTCAAATGCTACACAGTGACAAATATTTTTTACAAGCAATTACACATAAAATCGGGAGAATTGATCCTTCAATTTCTTCGTTCATGCATTCGTTCAAACAATTTTTTTGGCCAATCGTAGTATACCTACATTAGTTAGAGATAGTTAAACTTTAACTTTTTTTTTTGAACGAACATTAAGTAACAGAGACAACGTGACACCAAAATGAAATAGAAGCAAACCAAAGCCATGTTATTTGGAAACAAAACACGCGTGCATGTCATTGTACATCTCCACACTACGGTAACTTTTACCGCCCAGGTGGCTCAGTGGTTAAAGCTGTGGCAGTTGGAGCGGGAGGTACCGGGTTCGAATCCCGATAGGGGCAGGATGCAATAGGGATTTTTCACCATCTGATTACGATCGGTGGTGTTAATGAACACATCTATGACCCCCTATTGGAGTGCAGAACTCATGGGCCGACGACCCATCTTCCATGTCATTACTATAGGCTGGCATGGAGCTATGCAATGCGCAGATGGTTCTACGAAAATCGGACCTATAGCCGTACGTCCTCGATTTGGCCGTTAAAAAAAACTTTTAATCCGGACATTTTGTTGTATTTTTTTTTAGTTTAATTTTGTTTTTGAGCTTTACTTGTGTTGGTAGAAAATTATAAAAGTTACCGGGTACCAATAAAATGTGTGTGGACGTGAAGGGTGTAAAAAGTTACGGATAGAAAAGTTACCTACTTTTCTACTCTGCTCAATGGGATTCATTTATTTTAGTTAGTGACAAAATCGTTTTGAGAATCATTCTGAAATGTTTTCATAGCATGAATTGTCAAAACAAAGTTACCAAACAAATGAATGAACGAAGTAATCGAAGTATGAACTCAGCTTAAATGAATATTTCTAAAAGAACAAAAACCGAACTGTTCCGGTTACAACTCCAGCCGATAATCGCACTAATGACGGCATCCAATTGTGCACTCTCTTGTGACCGATTAAAGAGAGAACTGGTGTGGAGGCGAGCCGAATAACAGTGTAATGAGTAATTAAAAAAACATATCACCTTATTCGAAGAAAGCTTCAAGAAAAAAGATAAGATTTAATCAAGAGAGGAAAAATAAAAGATTCTTTTTTTTGAAGCTAAAATGTTTCGTTTTCTTTGTTGAAAAGAAATTCAGTCGATAGTACCGATGGATTTAACTATTATTTTCATGGCGTTCGAAAAAACCAAAAGTTCTTAGCTAAACATCATAGCCGATAAGGAGGTGTTATGGTGTATGGAGCTGTATTACTTAATAGTCAGAAAGACATTTGTCTTTTGTAACTAAAAAATTACCACATCATCGTAAAAAGCATTTTCTTATTTCATTGATACTTTTGCCATGGGTTTATCAACAAGATAATACGCCTATCCATATAGCTAATCTAAATAAGTCATATGGGTATCGCAGTGAAACGTAGAGCTTTGGCCAAAGCCATCGTATTCTTCCTGTCATCGTATTCTCATTTCAGAAAGTTTACGAACAATTCGACAACAAAGAAAGCCTTATTGACTAGATAACTTCAGCAAGTTGCTTAAAGCTATATTCAATTATAAGAGAACTAGTACCAGAGCCATCTTGACTCTGCTAGTACGCATTACTAAATCCATTTAAATCCAATTAATTATTGAAACTAGATCGAATTTAATTACAATATATAAATTATCACGATTAACACGAGTATTCAATATTTTTTTCAGAGATTTGAAGGCCTAAGACAACCTCAATAAATAAACACGGACGACAACGCGATGTTCACAATAAATTCCGCAGTACTAGGTGCATTTATTGGCAGCACACTTGCATTTGTCATTGCTATATTGATTATAATTTATCGCTATTATATGATAAAGAAGCGTGGAAAAGATTGGTCCGAGTTAACGTGTTGGGATGGCAGAAAAATTTACTACAAGGTAAGATAATCATCAAATATATTAAATAACAGTGTTGTTCGACAAGCATACACAATCGAATTTACATGTGTGAATTATAACAATTACATTTAATATATAATCAAAGTAAATAATAATGCAACACAAACTCGTATAGCATGTCTTAGAAGGACAAAAATGTCGTTATTAAAATTCAAAACACGTGTATAATTATGATGTACATACATATATAATGTTTGAACATATTTTATGCTGTACACACGCAACCGACATAGTGCTATTACATATATGGTATGTATATACGCAAATGATTTGCCATGTGGCCCAAAATGAAATAACTCCACCAAACGAAATAAGACGAGATTATAAATGAAAATCTCGTATAAGCAACACGATATTAATTTGAATAATTTTATTTTAATCCTTTTTATTGTTGCTATTTCATTCACAAAAGGATTTAAAGGGAAAAAATAAGAAACGCGCGCGATGAAGGCGTTAAAAATGTACATTTTTTTGTATAAAGCTCTTATATGAATTACTAAGTAGTACAACACCTTTAAAGGAAAAATTCTATCTTATGGTTTTATAAATTTGGATCAATTTAGGAAATTGTCTTAAATATACATAACAATAGAATTACTGCTGCATTAATTAAACAACAAATGGGATGAGAACATAAATAACTTATAAAAGGTTTATGAAGGTGTGTTATGGATATACTACGAGTATTTAAAAGAGATGGTTTATTAAATTATCCACTCTTGATGCTTTAACGAGCTAGAAGTATTGAGGTTTTGGTGAATTTTAGTTAAACATACTCCGTAAGCATGTTGATGTTTATTAGCTTTTAACTCTTAACTCTTAAACGCTAGCAGCTAAAAGTGACATTCTTTACATATCTTTCATTTTCCTGTTGACTTTTGCTTTAGTTCCTAAATGTATAGTCCCAAAAAAACTCACAAAAAAAAGGAGAGGCCGATAAATCTGGAGACGAGGTGGCCCTACGAAATCAGCATCTCTATTGAAATTATTTGGTTACTATAATTCTCACAGAATCGCCATTGTCTCTATCGCGGCTCCATATCGTTGTCACGTTTATTGCGAACTACCTGACGTAAAATTTTCCAACTTGGTCTGGTATACCGCCCCAGAGACGGTTTCTGTGGGCTCATTTTTATTTTCGAAAAATAATGTACAAATAACTCTATCAGCCTTAATTCCACACCAAACAGTGCATCTAAGCGGGTGTAATTCTCCGTAGTCCAAATTCGGCAGTTCTACCCGTTGTGGTGCATATTAGACCCGTTGTGGTGCAACTCTCTGCAAAACTTGTAAAGTTAATTGAATCATATATGGAAACATCTTTAGGTAAACCTTTAGGGTAAGTCGTAGCAATGTTTAGGAAATACCCAATTGAGCGAGTAGACACAGATGGATCAGTATGGACACTTTTTTGTGAAGAATCCACTGATTGTGCAGTGCGAACAGATCGAGAAACATTCGTTGAATTACAATGAATTTAAAGCATTTGTTTCCTTTAACGCATTATCTGGGTCAAGGATTCAATATGGATATCAAATTAAATTAGTATTGACTATATATGCGTACGTTCTGACACACTCTCAGCATATCAGAGTTAATATTTCAATAATAATTGACAGCATATATTAAATAGTGTAATTGCATACCTGTCTGCAGTGTCTACAGACTCAGACACCTTCTTTCCAGTCAAAAAATCCCTAAGATGTTTTAAGTTTAAAGTGTTTTCAAAAAAAATTGAGTCTTGTTGGCTAGGTTATGTGCATCAAACACCTGTGAACCAATAATTTTTCTGACATTCATGAAAATGTGTAGCATGTTCGTCTTTATACTAGTTCTGCCTGTTCAATTTTAAACAAAAGACTAACAGCACCAACAAAACCAAATACATTATTTGCAAGGCGTACTTGTATTTATGACATAATATACGACAAAATTTATCAACTTATGCCGATTTGTCAGAAAAAGCAATCACACATAATTTGTAAATCCCCAATACTTTCAAGTGTTAAAAGTACAAGTACAACTTCTGCTTCTGTTGTATATAAAGAACGACAACTTTATTATTTTATATTTTATGTAAAGTTCCCTTCTGCCAAGAAAGATGACGGCATTAATAATCTATGTATCTATGGCTTAAAGACCGTAAACAATTTAAACCGCATTTCAGCTGAAAATGTTTGAACCATTTTAATACACGATGGTAGATCTTGGTTACATGATAGATTTTTAGTCCAATAAATACTGGTCGAACTAGATGTCATGTATGCATACATGAATTTGCTGTGACTGATAGGTGTGAAAGATGGCGTCAAACTACAACTACACCCTGAGCATCTAAATCACCTCAATCCTCCGTCCGTATACAAGGGAAACATTTTTCTAGAAAAATTCGAGGTTCCGTTGAAACAAATTGGCGTGCTACAATATCCTCTATAATATCGAAATTTGCCATCAGACTCTTATCGGATGTTGATCATCTTAATAAATTTCTACCAATTTAATCCGTTATTTCCTCAAAATTGTATCTATTACTCCAAAAAAAGCCACACAAGTTGTTGCTTTATTGCCAGAATAATCCAAACAACGAGAAGTGGCTCGTTAGCTAAACATGTGCCTCACGAATATCGAGGAGGTTTCAGAAAACTGGTACCTTCAATCGAAGACCATATACCATCCGGTGTCGATAATATGTATATATATATATATATATATATATATATATATATATATATATATATATATATATATATATATATATACGAGTATATTTATATATATATATATATATATATATATATATATATATATATATATATATATACGAGTATATTTATATATATATATATATATATATATATATATATATATATATATATATATATATATATATATATATATATATAGATATATAACGTCAATGTGAAATCGCCAAATCACTAGCGTCGATATGCAGTAGGAGTTAAGACTAGTTCGAGATGTAGTTGTTAGTTAATAAAATTAAGAAGATGCTTGAAGGAAGTCAACCCTACTCCAAGATAGTCCACTTGAGACCCAAAATTGACAGCACGCCACTACAAATAGCTACGCAAATTTGCTAGAAAACAAATCAATTGGAGCATCGAGTAATGGAGGTAGGTTCTATTGTTGACGAGTGCGGAATATGTCTCTAATGGTAGAGATAGCAGAGGCTGAGTCTACTAGCGACCAGTATAGCGATTTGTATAGTGCTGTTTTGCTGAAACAGTCTCGTTCGGCGGTTTCGCTTGAGGAAAAATTGATCTGGTTTTCGTACTTAGTGGAGGCCGTAGAAGAAAGCTATCGTTTAGCGGTTTAACCGCTAAACGATATATCGAGAACATTCTCTTGGAACATATAGTGCCCTACGCAGAATATATAAGGGAAGATTTTATATTGATGTATGATAATGTTCGGACTCAAGCTATGAACCACTCGACAGATCATGGGTGAGGTTGAACTCAAGACGATAAAGTGACCAGCTAAGTGACTCCCAGATAGCATTGGATGAGATCCCACTAGTCGTTGTCAAAACCTTAATAAGGAGAATCGCATGCGAACTGTTGAAGACGCAACGAAGAGCAATTATGAAAAGGTTTTGTTTCTCAGGAGTGTAGCTTAAAAATCTCTTAGAGCCAAACATTTAATATGATTCAGCAAAGTAAAATTGTTACTAATAACAATTCATTTTGTGCTTATTCGTAGATTATAAAAGATTTACAAATGTATCATTTTATTTGTGATTAATAAATAATTTTCTAATTTCATAGAAAGTTTTATTTAACATTTGGATCAACGACAGTTTAAATTGATAAGTCGTTGATATACATCAACAAAGAACAAAATAAAATTAATTTGTTAATTGTTTAGATATATAGGTCAATAAAAGATTTAGATTGTAACAAATGGTGATACTAAAATATAAATCGAATGAAAAATCGATCACATTTCTCTAATTTACTATCTTTTATATACCATATATATAGTGAAACCCATCCTATATAATCATTTATCAAAGTTTATGCTCACAAAATGCCACAAGTGTTAAAAAAGAAACACCAAAAATCAAACATGAACCACCTCACTGTTTTATTTTTGTGCTGATTCGCCCCCCGACACACACACACATATACATACACACTTCATTCTCATTCCTTTGATCGTTTGCGGCACAATCAAAAGCAAAAATTAATTAAACTTATTTGTATATTCGTCTAACCGCACACACACAAACAAACAAACAACACAAAACTCCAAAAAGCCTTTCTCAATGACAAAACATCAACAGCAAAAAAAAATTCGCTATCTCTCACCTAACTCGATTTTTTCTCCAACCAAATGTGTGGCTGTACACACACCATACCACCACACAACATCGATATTATGCTCTTCGATTTTTTATCCCGAAATTTTATTTTCATTATCTACAGCTTTCGAAACGAGAGCATAAAAATTATTGTAAAACATTAAAATGATTGTATGTATGTATAGAGATATGCTGTACTGTGCCATTTCTTCCAGGGACCTGTTGCAATACACATAATATTATATAGAGCTGCAAGGATATGGTTTTATACCTTAAGGCATCGTGTTAACGGTGACTTATTTCAATTATGTACATAATTCGGTTGCGAGCACTGAATATCGTTCAGATTATTGAAACAGGTCATTAAAAATGTCCTTGAATAAAGGCGACAACAACAATAATAATGAAAAAGCTTAAAAAATAAAGGAAAACAGAAAATTAAATAATGGAAGGGGCAATAAGATATATATGGCAAAGCAACAAGAGATTTTCTTCTTTTCGTTTTGTTCATATTTTGCTAAAAGCTTACAGAATCAACAGAAAGCTCGGCGAAGAAAATTAGTGTACAAATAAAATGAACGAGAGAAATTAAGAGAAAAGGACACGCGCATGCGTTTCATTTTTTTTTTTGCCAACAGTATTGTAATCAGGTGTCTCCCATATGTGGTACAACAGGTTTGTTTTATTCCAATTTATTATACACACTCGTATCGAGATTATTGATAAAGTTTTGATGATTCTTGCAAATAGTTTGCTTAATTAGAATCCAGACATTTCAAATAATTATATTGTGAAGAGGCCGCTCCTTCTTGTCCAATACTTATAGAATATAGAAAACGTAAAATTTTTGTACACCGAATTATGATGATGGAATACAATTTTCAATGCGAGCTCATTTTCACGGTACATGAAAACCTAAAACGAAATCGAAAATGTACAAAAAAAAGCAAACAAAAAAAATGAGCGCAGATAAAAAAAGGAAAAGGGATAACAACATTAAGAAATTTTTCAGAGTAGTAAGCAGTATAGTGGTGAAAATTCTAATCGGAGCACGCAAAAATATTTTCTATTGTGAATTTTCTATAAATAAATTTAAATTTTGAATTTTTGTGTGTGTGTGTGACTGCTTTATAAATTTAATTAAATTAGGATTTATTATAATTAATTTTGTTTTTTTTTGTAATTAAAATAATTATCATAATCGAACCGAGTATAGTGTAAAATTGTGTATCGAAAATATAGCGAATAACCGTGTCAATGGATAAAAAGCAACAAATGGCAAATAAGTAGTTTTTATTGTTTAAGTTCGGGAACATATATAAAAACCGAAAATAACAAAAAAGCTCAAGTATAAAATATGGTGAAATACAAAATAAATAAAATAAGAAATAAAAAAAATACAAATGAGGTGTGAGAATTTTTTATGTATACACGAAAATGTAGCACATTCAACTAGTTAGAGATATAAATAATTTTCAAATTTTTTTTTCGTTCGCCACATATGGCATGGGTGAAAGCTGCATCTAGAAGTGGATACAAATTTTGAAATTTTACACACAATAAAAAAATAAATAAACGTAATGGCGTTGATTATAAAACTGAGTCTAGACAACCAAACTATATATGTACATAAATACATAAATATAATTTTTTTACGCCATTTCGCCTGTCGTCCACTCAGTCGGAGCAAACGATCATAATAATAATGATGATGGTGATGGTGATTGGTGATGATTATATTTCACGAAACAATTTTATTTTATTGTCTCTTTATTGAAATCGATAGTACACACTTTACTTTCTATTCTTGTCTTTCATTTTTAACTTTTGCAAAAGTACTTATGTGAACAGAAAACTTTTTATTTTACTTCATATTTTAATTAGAATTTTTAATTTTATGGAAACCAACATAAACTTTAGTCGAACGAAAGCAAAATATAAAAAAAATAATTTTTCAGAAGAAAACAAAAAGCTCATTTAACTTTTATTAGAAATTTGTGATGTACAATATATAATAAACTTTATCTAGATGCTGGGCTTTATATATATATATATATATATATATATATATATATATATATATATATATATATATATATATATATATATATTTATTTATATATATATATATATATATATATATATATATATATATATATACATATATATATATATATATATATATATATATATATATATATATATATATATATATATATATATATATATATATATTTATATATATATATATATATATATATATATATATATATATATATATATATATATATATATATAATGTATAAATTCCCATGAGCAAAATAGAAATAAGCTTATATTTAATAGTTTTTTGATTAGAACAAAAAATCTTTACATTTTATTCGATTTTCTAAAGTTTTTTTATGAAAGCTGCACATACCATACATATAGAAGCAACAATTATTATTGCATTTAATTACAGTTTGCGAGAAATAGCAACAGGTGAGAAAAAAGAGTTTAAATCAATATTATGTAGCCAGATTGAAGCAAGTTATAAAAAAACACTATTTCGGAATTTTCTTTGATCTTGGCCCTCATATATACATACATACGTTTTAATATGTAAATATAATTTCAAAAAATGTTATTTACAGAATAAATGGGGTCGTATATTATTTATGTTTGTACCACACCCACATATATTAAACATATTTTATATGATTACCGAAAACAGATTAAAATGAAAAATAAATTCTCTCTAGTATTTTATACTACAGAGTACAGAGACTCAGACGAAAATTATCTTCTACATTATATCTAGATATTGAGGGTTACATCGGTACTATTATACTTTTATAGTGCACTTATTATAATATTTGTAAACATTCTACTAATATGTCCAATCATAATAAAAAGCTTAAAATTCATTAATAAATTATTAGTCTTGTGAGAAAGGAAAACTATAACATCAAGATCTATTGTAAAATCAATAAATTCTAGACTGAGCATTTTGACCGTTTACAGTTTAACCAGCATTTTTAGACCAAAATAATTGAATGCGAGTTTATTGTTAGAGTCATACGTTTATTGTTAGAGTCACCAGCCCACAAAGCATACCATGCATACCATTCTTGACGACACCATTCAACCAAATTTGAGCTTTATCCGTTAACCAATTCTTTTTACAAAATCGTTCATATAGTGAATAGTACAAACGGTTGTTTTGGCATAAATCTGTTCATAGTGAATTTGTAAACCAAACTGATCACAAATCAACCTTTTAACCACAAAATTGGTTCTCACTCTAAAAAATGTTACCAATCCGTAGACTTTTGTACCCTATCTATCTAACATATGTTCATAAAAATTATACCATAATAAAGGTATTCTTTTGTAGGTTTGCTCAATCGATGTCGAGTAGATGGTTATAAAGGATTATGGTTTACATTATGTTGCGATAAAAACAAAATAAATTTGCCTCCTCTAGGTCAGAATAAAGTCTTTACGTTGTTCTAAAAATTATTTTGAAAATATTCGCTCTATAATTCAGAATTTGCAATGATTAGTTCTAAAGCTAAGTCTAATACTCTTTTCAACAGTGACTATTTCAAGATTCATATTTTTTATCATCGAGCTGGGACTTTGACATCCGAATATGATCGTCAACCGTGTTATACATGTTAATATTGATTTAATGCGTGTCCCAATGCAGTAGAATTAGATGGCGTGAATGATTTTGTTCGAACCTTTAAATGAATGGCCGAATATTGTAAACACTCTGGTAAGGCCCGTTGCACATTTCAGTTAATCTAAGCTATGCGATGAGAGCTATGTTCGTAGCGATGCAAACTAACTTAGCTCGAGGTGTCTTTGCATTGCAAATGTCAGCTATATCGCTCACACATACATTGATTTTATTTTTTTTTATTTACAAAATATTTTTATATTCAATATTTTGACAGATAACTCGTAGCATTTCATTTACACATGAATGTATGTGAGAGTGATGTTTTAGCTGAAGTGTAGAGCGGTAGGAACTAGGCGAGCTAAACTAAGCTAACGAGAATTATTTTTCTCGCTTAGCTTAGCTGAAATGTGCAACGGGCCTAAAGTTGACCGAGATGTAGATTAACGTTAAAACCGATGTCGAAAATTTTCAAAAATTATGATTGACCTCATTTTTGAAAATTGTCAAATGCAGTTCATTTGGTATTTCTGTTTTAGATTCTTCGTTAGATCCTGTCGATGTAGCTTATTCGTTATTGTTTCCAAAAGGTGATGCTAGCTGTCATGACAATTTAGCACTGCTTCTTTCTCTACAGTACCTTCAAACAAAATTACTTTTTTCAATATATGTACATCAACTCGCAATTCATAATTGGTTTAATTTTTTGAATTATGTGCGGATTGAAGTAACAAGGTTGCATTTTGTTTGTCAAAATCAGGCTTCATATCGAAATGTATAATAATTTAACTGATTTTGTAAATAACTGTCCAAATGTTGTTGATGGAGTGCATACCGTTATTTCCATCGTGTATTATTGGTTTTCCACGCCATCCGAACCAATTTTATTTGGATACAAAGTCAATCGTACAACATTTCGGCAAATCTTCATTATTTATGATTATGACCTGCAACCCACAATGGTCAGAAATTATTAAGGCTCTTCCTGTGTATAAGTTGATCACTTTGGATAGAAATGATAGAATAGATGAAGTTGCTGATATCGATAAGATTGTGTGTGCTGAAATACATGATATTCAAACACATCCAATCTATGATCTATATGATCCAAACTCTATCTAAATGAGAGAATGAAAATGCAACAATAAATTTTCTGTTTCCATTGGTTCTGGCTATCCTGTTTATAAACGACGTGTTGACAATCGATTTGTTGTTCCATACAATCCATATCTTTTTACCATATTCAACTGTCATTTAAATGTACGAATACATTTAAAAGTGTGAATACATTTGCAAGCACGTGAATTTGAAGAGTTGAATGGTGAATTAATTGACAAAATTTAGATAGAAGAGAAATAGAATTTCTTAATTTGGTCGTATGTTGTTTCAAATGAGGCTTAATGGAGTATATTTCAGTATCCATGCTCTTTCAATCCTTACGATTAATCGCTTTGATTTTCAGTTGCCCGTTTCAGTTGAAACTGTTACAAATCCACTAACGGCAAATTGTTGGCATTTTTAAAATAATAATGATTTTTAAGGTAAAAGATTTTTGTATAGTGAAAAGCCATTGGTAGTGAGCTTTAATCGATTTAATAAACATATATACTACATACGTACATCAACTTTACGACTGCTTATTTATAAACATTATACATTTTAAAGCAGATGACCACGCCATTGTAGTCTTAACACGCATCACTAATATTTTATTGTTGCGGCTCTTATATTCGGTTTATGATGGGCAAGTTATTAATAGTTCCCCATATAGAAGTTGTTTGTGATCTGGGAGATCTTTATGATTTGACCCATTAAATGTTTTTCTTATTATATACCAAGCTGGAATTCTAAATCGTATATGAATTGAATTTCTTGAACATGTAATACGACAACATATGGTAATAGTTCTATTAATGCCTGGCATCTTTTATTTATTTAACTTTTTACTACAAACTGGGGATTTTGTTTTCTATTTGATCTAAGCATTTATTTGTATTATATTATTGTGTTGGCTGTCTGAGTCACTAAATAATAATTAGCCATGTATAAAGTTTGCCCTCTTCCCTAAATAAAGTTCAAGAACACTCCATACAATCGTTGGAGTTTTATTACAGTTATAAGCCAATGTATTTGAAATATGAAAATAATTTGCAAAATGTTTAACATCTTAATTAAAATAATGTTTTAAAGCTCTAACAAAAATTAATATTAAAAATCTAAACACAAAAAATAAGAGAACCTGAAAGTTGAATTTTATTATAGTGGTGCTTTGAAATTTACTAAGCACAATAAAGTTTTAGTGTTAAAGTTTTTTAATAATGTGTAATGTCTTCCCTTGCTTTAATTATCACCTGTAGATGAATTGTCATTGAATCCACAAGCCTTGATAAGAAATTCATTCTTTTATGTTAATTGAGCTATAAGTCGCTACAGCACCCACCCAGTCTGTTATAGATAAGTAGATAAAAGTTATTATTATAATAACTGACTCAGGTCTAAATCTCGTGCTATTATAAGAAACTCCTTCAGAACTTTTATTTTTATATACATTTTTTTATATGTTTATTTTTTGGGAATGAAAAAGTATTAAATACATATAAAGCAAACTAAAAAAACGCTCCAAAATATTGAAAAGCTCAAACTAGTAACAATTCTGACAGTTATAATTTTTCAAACACATGACACAATAAATAAACTAAATTTAGTACCGCATTTAACAATCCCAAGGCCTTCACTATCCTAAATCGCTGAGATTTTATCTCACGAGATAATTAAAATATTCACTGATAGTTTTTCTTTAACGTTTCCAGACATTTTCATAATAAATATTTACCAATACACATACATAAAATTTCATGAAACAAAATCTCAGTTATTTTCGAACTGTCAGAATTCTGTGATAATTATGTCTTTTGTAATAAATATAACAGAAGTGTAATTGTTTTTCTCTTCCATATTTTTTAATAAGTTCATTTCCTATCCGAATTTTGAAATAATTTTGGCCTACTAATTTTGACAGCAAACCACAAAGCAACTAGGACCAAGTTTATGAAGATTTTGGTCTTAGTAGGCAATAAGTACAATTTGAAATGTCGATAGTCAAGAATGCTTTGTTTCGCTTATAAAAAGTACACAAATGTAAAAATTAATAGATAGCATTGCTGTAATAATTTGGTTGAGGGAGAAGAATGTCAGAATTGTTAGATTTTGAAAATTAATTATGTCCGTTGCATAGTGTACATTGGAATGATTCTGAGTAAACAAATGCATTTATCACTATCACAATGCATTGATCGAACTAGCTATTTGTAAATGTTATAAAATTTCAAATGCTGTTCGATTTCTTCTATATAGTAAAGAAAATCCACTTACTGTACGAGCCAGCTATAAATTAATTTGAGTTAGATGTTTTATCTTTAAATATTATCCTTCATCCAAGCTGGAAACAAAAAAGCCTATTATGAAATATGTAATTTGATTTTGAATTTTTCCAATATCGAAAATCTAATCCGCTGCGATTTTTTCTATTATGAAATTCGGATTTCGGTCGAATTTCCTTAATTTTATTTCGTTGCTCTGTTTTAATTGACTAATTGACATCGAATTGTCAGCTTGTTAGATGAAATCTACTAACGAAATCTTGCTCCTTAAACTGTGGAGCATTCAAAATACACAAATTCGATAACATCGACTTTTCATAATAGCAAAATTTGCTTTGGGTTCTGATATCGATTTTTTCATAATAGCCTTACTGGAGACCGATTATAGTATCTAGAAAAGGTCGTTGAAATATTTTAAGTAAATTAATGGAGTATTATGGATGCATCACAAAAACATATAGCACAACCGATGTCACTGTATTAGACCCTCACAAGTTTTTTATGATGCATAGAAAAAATCACAGAATCATTTTTATATGATCAAATAACTTAAGGTAATATAAACCGTAAGGAAGGGAGTTAATAGCCTCAACCCGAATTTTGTACTGGAAGTCAACTAAGTGGCAAGGGAGAAATCATTATTTATAATCTAGATTGATGAACCATTTTAACGGCGCTTCGCGATTTACCTCCGCGACTCGCTCTTGCGATTTTCTGTTGTAAATGCTTGTCGAACACTGGCACGAGTCATGCCATCAGTGACCTCATTTATCTCATTCCAGTATCCCCAGCACATTTATGGTTGCTAGTTGTTTATCGTTTAACCCAAAGTCTTTTAAAGCTGACTGGCTTTCAGACAAATTATGCATTCTTTACTATTTATCCCTTTCGTTAGAATAGCCTTTACAGAGAGTTCGAATGTCTTAAGCCCCTGGGATTCCATTATGGCCAAGTCATGTCGAACAACTCAAATACCCACCATCAAAAATATGAAGCCGTTCTTATTCCATACCAGAGCCTCCTGTTCCAATTAGGCTCATCCTCGTCAGTATTAAACCTTCTCGCTCTCGCTGTGATATAACCTTACTTTTCAGATACAAAAGTTGGTGAAAGTTTAGAAATTTCACTCAAAATTTAAAACTTATGAAATAATTTGATTCTTTTTTATAAATAAATCTTAATTTATTACATATAGTCGAGAAACATTGGAATTTTTACATACTCTTTCCAATAACTCTAGGTTCTACCCTGGTTGTATACACCTTAAAGTATAAAACTATGTGTATATAAGTATATCTTTATACCCATTCTTTAGGTATAGGGACAAAAACCCGTAACATGTTTTCATCTTATCATTCCAACTTATAAATATTTTATAATGAAGATATTTGTAAATTCTTTATAAACTTTTTAAAAATTGTGCTTTTAATTTTTTTTTTTTTTTGTTTGAGGGAAACAAACTTTTCGTTGAATATATACTTAAAGCAATAAATCCACATCAACTGATTACAAAATCATGAAATTTTAATTTTGAGTGACATTTTAGAGTTCATCAGTTGAAATTAATGTTGTTCCAGCATATACCGTTCCTTTAATTAAAAACGATAAATTATACAATGTACACGAAGAATGGATGTATGTTGGATACGAGCACTCGTGTATGCTAATGAGATTTGGGCTACATCTAAATCTCTGCGTCGAAATGTATTATAAATTTATCTGCTTGAGTTTTTAATCAAAATTGATGAATAAACTTTTAGCTACATGCATTTATTTGGGAGCCGAAATTTTTACATAATCACAATTGTGTGCAAGTTTTAAGAGTAGTTTGTTGAGCTTCATTGCTATTATATTATAAAGGTGACATATAATGTATACATTTAAAATAATTAACAAAACTCAAAATATCCACAAATTAGACCGATTGATTAATCATTTCCTAAAGTAGTTAAAATATTTATACCCGACCGACAACTTTTTTCATCTCATTAAACTAACCCAAAAAGTATTATGGCTTATCATAACAAACTTAAAGTTCTTTAATCCCATATAACAAGTAACTTCATAATTTCAAAGAAATAGCAAAAAAAACAATAATATGGGTAGAATGAAATTTGGAAGGTTTCACTTTCTTTTTCACTTATATAAAGTCTAATAAAACTTTTGAAGGTTAAATGACAATTTAAATCACAAAACCTTATAATTACCAAAATATTTGATTTTTTTTTTCATTTAGCTACACAGATGGGGTTTTTGCACCTTGTAATTATTTGCAGGCTTTTAGAGTTTCACTTGACTAATAATGAAAGAATTTATATTTCATGTGGAAAACATTCAGGTGTTTTATTTAGTTTGTAACTTGGTATATTCAAACTAAGTTACAAATAAATTCTTCAATGCGGTACCTCAAACCATGATAATCTGTTCGGATCATATAATTTCTCTCAATCGGTCAGAGAGATCACGTTTGCCTCATCCGAATCTTAGTTCAACAAACCCTATACTGTGTAAACGAAAACATTCCAGTTAGAGATCAGAAATAACAAAACGTCACTAAGTGACGACTTCTCACTAAAGACCTTTTCTTCCGCTATTACAAAGATGAATTAACACTGGAGCTACAGCCACAAGGTTGTGTTATTAATTAAGAAACCCGGTGTATTTACAAAGAGTCAAAATACTTGTTTACGAATTATACGCTTCCCTTTTGAGGTTGTTACTTAGCAACAACTTATCACTAAAAAGTTTTACTCCCACCATAAGAAAGTTTAATTAACTCAAGAGCTTAAGCAACAAACGTATGTTATTAATACAAAAAACCCGGTGCACCCACAAAGAGTCAGTACTTGTTTACGAATTATAAGCTGACGGTGTAGTTATATACGCTTCCCTTTGGAGGCTGTCACTTAATCCCTCTAGTCCGTTATTTTCATCATTACATAGTTCAATGAACACAAAACCTCAAAGCCGTAATATTTAAGCCAGAAAGCTGTAATATTTATTCAATAAAAAACGCTGAAAACCATGTTGAAATAGATTACTACAGTAACAGTTTGCTGAACTTCATTGTTGTGTGAATTACACTGAAAAAATTGTTAGCTAGCTTCCAAGATTAACCATACGAGAAAAAGGAGGCAGCGGTTATATGTGTTTAGTTATAAGACTGAATGTGTTCGGCTATATAGAGTACCAAAAAGGGATTTATTTTCTATTAATTTTGTTCTAAATTATCATTAATTTAAATTAAGTTTATATTAAATTATGAATAATTATGCAATTTGAGCGAACGAGATAGATGCTATCGATAAAATAGGGTTTTCTTATATAAGCATGTAATCAATAACATTTGAATCTTTATCTTCATTATGGTTTATCTAAAAACTTCGAAAATCGAAGCATCTAACTTTTAATTAAAGTTGTAAAAATTTATAATAAACTGTCTGTCATATTATATAGCTTATCCGCAAGTATTAAATGTATTAAATATATCTATATGATTTATGGGCAAACAAAAGATGAAATGTAAAAAACTTAACGGAGAACTCCAACTTTGGGGATTTACTTACACGATTTCAACTAAAGATAGAATAAGAAACCTGAAACTCGTTTCGTAAGATGACTCATTGGTTAAATGTGTGAGGTAAAACTTGTTTCGAATCTATAACGACGGAATGCAGAAAGATTTCTCACCATCAACAGATTTTTCACCTGTTGCGGAGTCCAGAATCTTCCATGTTGATAGTGTCTTAAAATCGAAACAATTGCAACTATTAAAAATAAACAAACTATTTTTAGTCTCTTGAGTGTTCTTTCAATGTCGCTCCTCATTTTACCAGAAGCATTTTATTAGAAATTTATTCACAAAAAGTGCTTCAGTCGCGAAACTTATTGCACATTTCATTTTCACTTTGTTAATCGTTGGTTAATCGCTACAGTGTATAACCAAGTATATCAAGGTTCGTTCTCATCCTAATATTGCTTCAGTCTTTAGATATTTATTTTTATTTATTTATTGTTAAACTATATTTATTTATTGTCATCAAGCAACAAATCCAAAAAGTTTTTGTAATGCTTCTAATTGTTGTATAGTGCATATAGCACTACTTAAAAGCACGCTGCTTCTCTTTGCGTTTAACTGTATATCGAGCGTCCCGATACATTTCTTTAATGATAAATTTAGATAAATCCTTTTCAGAATGCGTTTTTGACAGTTTGGTCTTTTTTTTCATTACCCCCTCCGTAATGGTTTAGGTATGTCCGCTTGAAAAATTATTTCTAATTATTTTGATGATTTTTTCTGAATACCGCCGCTGCTTTAGCTATTTCGAGATTGTCTACGTTCGCCGAAGAGATCCTGGCGTTTGCGTTACTTATCATTTGGTGTACTCATATTTTATTCAAATTTTCACCGTTTGTGAGAAATTTTCAGTTTTTCTTCCACGTATCCCTTCTTATTCATGTTTTAGAACGTCGTTTATAAGCCAATAGAACACACCTATACATCAGCCCCGCTGATTTGCTATTGGCTTTCAGGTTTGATCAATATTGCTGATTTTTTCGGTTGCCTTGGAGATTGACTTGGAGTATTGTTTGTATCAATGTTTTCTGCAATTCTTATTTGTATATGTGACTGCTGCAAGCTTTATTTTGAGTGTTGTTATTACCAATTGACGTGAATATCAACATTCAAGCCTAAGTTTTGTCATAGAACAACAGATCATATCCAGCCCCATTCTCAGAATTTCTTTTTGGCTGGCCTTACCAAATATTGTTATAAATATATATAATCTTACCTGATGAAGTCGGGTAAATACTAAGACGTATTTTTCTCCTGGTTAGAATCTGAAAATTCTTCTTCTTCGTTATCCTAGAAAAATAGAATTATATGAGTACCATGATATTTTGGTCTTCTTAATAATTAAGAGTTTTTATTTCATAAAGAAAAATTTTTCTTCAAAATATTACTTCAAAACCACTCTCGAACGGAAAATATTGGGTAGCTTTTAGACTGAAGGTATCAGTTCAAAAATCAAAATGTTCTATTTTTAAGCTCATAAATCGAGAAATTCATTATGATGCTAAACAATCTAGGGTTAAAAATTAGTTATGATCTATTTTGTTAGTTATGACCCAAAATTCATATAAAATATTTGGTATCATCCCTCCGAGTCTGCAAATATTGTTTGAGAAGTAGGCTGATATCTAATGACGTTAGAGATTTTAAAGGAAAAAAAATCAAAATACGAGAATTTTCAGAATTACCGAGAAATTTTCTCAGCAAACCGTAGACCTAAATACTATCTACGCTGTTCCGATATCCAATACCTACCTTACTTGTTATAACAACCTCAATAGTTAGTTAAAGAAATCTAGAAGAAGTGAAAGTTAAACGGAATTAATTAGGCCGACCAATTTAATTTACAAAAAAGCTCTGCATATCAGCGATAGTCTTATAGAAAATTTATATATAATCCAAAAGAATTTGAATACTATCTTCCCAAACATATAAATAATACAAATCGATTGTCATCATGATCCAGAAACTGTATGACACAATCTATTTGCATGTCATATACATCAATACAGAGAAAACAATTAAGATGCTATAGCAGTTTGCCTATATATATGTGTGTGTGTGTGTGTGTGTTTGTCCTTTTTTAATATAATACCATCAATAATATCCACACGCGTAAGAATCTATTTCCACAGGGCGAAAATATTTTTGAATTTTCCTCGTTTTTCATTCCATCAAGTCGATTTGAGTTTTCTTCTTCTTTATATTTATTATATGTTCGCGCAACAAACAAAGAATATATAACAGCAAGAAAAATATTTCTGTTGTCAGTACATTCCAAAGCTATATACTCGTATATATATATTCAGAATGTGTTGTGTCATGAATGAATGAGATAAAAAAAAAGTAAATTAATAATAATATTTGATGTTGTATTATCTGTCGAATTTTCTATTTATTAATTTTTTATTCGATCGATACGGAATCTCTATACGACTCAAGTAATTTAATTATTGACTATATACAGGGTGTTTCTTAAATTCTTGAATTTAGTAAATGGTCATATTAAAAACTTGTCTAAATGGTTTGTCTGTTATAATTTGACTGAATAAATGGGGATTGGGGCGGTATCGGGTTGGAATCCCGAATTTCATCAAATGTTTCTTTGAGTAAATTAATTGTATCTTGCGCGTGTATCACGTGGTACCCCATCCTGTTGGAAACACATATCAGCAAGCTTTTTTCCAGCCAATAAAGGTAGAAAAATGTCAAAAATCATAACTCTATACCGTTTATCGTTGACTGTAACATTCCACTCATCCATAATTTAGGAAGACATATGGCCCATAAAGTTCAGCAAACAGTTTTCTCTAGATATAATGGTGTTTTTCGTTTATGGTGTTGCTGTATTCCTTCATGCATAAGTGGAATTTTGTAAGAACGTAAATCAAGATCCTTAGATAAAATCTTCCATAAAATGGATGGACACATCTCAATTTGCTGATCTTTATCGCTTGTTCAGTACTCACTATTCGACGTCTTACTGGATGCATATTATCATTTAAACGATTATATTAACCGAAAAATGAACGACGAGTTTAGGGAACACAACCTTTATTTTAATAAAAATTTTAAAAAATTTCAGAGTTGCTCTGGCGTGACTGGTATATACAAAACAGTATTGCCAACTTAACAATGTGAACTTCTAAAGAAAACACCCTTCATATTAAGCTGAACGATGTTCAAAAGAGGGAAAGCCTCTCAAAAGTTGATCGATTTGTCTTAACCCGACATTTTTTATTACCTCACATTTACTGTTTGTTGGAAATTGTTCAAGTGTCTTTTGTCACAAATCGAATGATCTTTAGATGATTGGGTCGAATCGACGTTTTGACATAATTTTTTGTGTAGACTCTCAGTATTTGTAACATTTGCTGCATATCTGAAGTAGCACCTTCTCGTCGGATTTCCATGTTAGAAAACCCAAAGTATTTAATCATGGTCTCAAAAGGTTATCAATCAATCTTCTGAACCCTAGCAGTATGTCTATATCTTACAATCATTAAGAATTAATAATTCGTCCAGACCTTATGTCGCTATACTTTTAATGAATATGTAATTTAATTGAATTTCGTGTACGTCCAAATTGTTCGCTAAATTCTGACCGATCAAATGGTGCCGTGGTTAAAGCTGATCCGCACGAAATGTCAGTTTAAATCAGAGAAATTCTCGGAATTAGAACATCTTCCATTTGAATATGCCCTTGATGATCGTTTCAAGCTGTTTGGAAAAATTATCAGTTGATGAGTCGTTTTGAAACGCGACTCTCATGTTCGTGGTCAACAAGATAGCGCCACAAACTCGCAAGCGTAGAATTCATCTGCACCTGTCGATTTCAGATAGTGTTTGAAAAAAATTATCAGCCAGTATAATTATTGCTCCACCAAAATGTTTTGAGTAATTTTGTAAATCTTACATCGTTCGATTGAACGCTCCCAATAATCGTTTGTGTACTATTGTGCACTCGTTTTAGATGATGTTTTTGCATTCTTGTTCATCGCCGAACTGGCTTGTCATTCGTGTGGGTACTCATTGGTAACTACAATGCAGAATGTGTCGTCCGCCCGCCATCCAGTGACTGCAATTGCCGTACAACAGCTATTGATATCCACCGTTTGTGGATGCAATGGAAACACGAGGACCATTCGAATAAAACAATTCGAATATCATAAAATTAAAACTCGCATTTCTATTTAATAGTAGCAAGAAAAATAATTCTTTCGAACAATCGAAAAGGACACCTGTCAAAATGGAGAAAATCTAAGTAAACGTACAACGCCATCTACTGGGTTGTGGAATAAATGATCACAAGTCAACCATATCTCATTTATCTATTTCACGATTTTCTGAGAATTTTCGAGCTTGGCATCCACTATTTACGCTTTACATTGTTTCCGAGTCTCTCAATTCAAATCTTATTTTTTTTCTCTTCTAAGAGACTTTCTGGATCGAACACGCACGAGATAATCAAAAAAATATTGGATAGTTCTCGGATTCCAATCAGCTTAGATTTTCACTGTTACTACGTATATACTACGTACTTTAAGCATTCGACTATTGACTGCTATCACAATAACTTTGTTGATATAGACAATTTCGTTACACTATCACCATTTATGCATATATAGACGTTATAGATATACAGTTGAGGACATAATTACTTAAAGAAAAATATCATTGTTCAAACGCAATTTTCCCAATTGCAAATAGAATAAAAATTCGTCTCGTCTGATTGGAGTCAACTACACTCGCTAAGATTTTATCATCGATACATATAACATATATACATATATTGATAATCAACACTTGTTGTGCAACTATATTATGTGTTCTTGTTTTGAACAATCCAGAATTAGTAAGAATTCCACTTAACGATGAGCATCACATAACGATTTATCATTGTCGAGAATATTTTTCATGCCTGTAAATACATATATTACATCACGAATTTTTCCAACATTCTGGTTTACTGTACGGGATGCTGTGCGAGATAATAAATAAAAAAAAAAGAAACTCAATTAAAATAATTTATTTCACCGTGAAGTAATGCCAATTAAAATTCGGGATAACATAGAAACAATTATAATAATAATGAGTGACGTAGTACCTACCTATAAATAAAACTATTTACAGTACATGTTTAAAACGATAAGCAATTGTATATAAGAGTACACAAAACCATAACGTAAATTGGTAAGAATTATTCTCAAGTGTATATGACAATTTCTTCCATAATCCACTCAGTTTTGTTTTTTTTTTGCAATCATTTGATTGATATCGACGATAAGGTGAGAACAAAATTCTATTTACATATAATATATACATTTGTGGGGTGTATAGTCGTATCAATTCAACTACTATTATCGTTTATAAGTATTATACTACATTCAAAAAATTGTAATTCTGAAGTAACCGAAGACACGACTTGAGGAAAACAACTACTGTATATAGTTATTGTTATGTAGAAAATGTAAACAAATATTCCCTAAACAATTTGGGAAGAAGTATTGGAAAACATTATTTTGCGATATCACGTTCAGTGATAATTAATAAAATTACAATCACCAAGAGTGTATTAACAAATCTGACTAAATCGGTTCTCTATAACCTGTTCTTCATTTTGGCACAACACTGTCATTTTATACAGATATACGAATTTGTTTGGTAGTCCTAAATATTCCAGCGTATACCATAACCTCTCACGATTGCTCGAGTCATGGGTTGATTGAAATTTGAAATACCTGGTGTACATTGCGAGATGTTTCGTAGCACTTGGAAAAAATACTTAAAGTGAAAATACTTAATCAGTGACTGAACGATATGGACGGAATCCTCCTTGGGAGTCACCGATAATTTCCTCCGCCAGAGAAAATGTTCACGCCATGTATCGAGTACCGCATCGACGTTAACACAGAGATTGCCATCCTGGTCCTGAATGGCGGTTAACCGAGATTTAAAAGTATCGTGCCATCCGGTGACTCTTTTAAAGAAACCTCGTGAATTACACTCCTTGCTGAGTTTTGTACTCTTAAGACCTTAACCTTCCACCATTCGCGCTCCTTGTTAGAACCGTTTTATTTCTCTTTCCATTGTTAACCGCGTTTACGCTTCATTATCGGCTAAATTTCGTTGCTCAACAGCAAGTCGGCACTCCTCATCAAATCCATCAAAACAATTGTCAATACTTTCCAGACAGTGTTCACTTCATCATACTAGTAATTAGATCGCAAAATGCTACTGATGCTACTCGTTTCGTTGCATTTCTTCATTTATCAGACGTTCACAGCAGAATCAATTTGTATATTCGCCTGCCCTACCTGGCATGTACGAGAATTTCCATCGAATATTGCAATGACCAGATAATAGTTGCTCCCTACGATTTTTGCTGAAAACCGATACCCTCTTTAGAAATCAACACAGATGGTTAATATGGCTCGCGGTGTTTTGCCGAATTTGGCTTCGGACCCGAGGTGTTTGTGTCTCTGTTTCTAAATTTATATTTTTATGAGAAAATAATTTTCATTCAATATTTCACTCTACATTTTCGAGCCGTTAGTATAAATCTATATTATTACATAAGTTGGTCTGATTTCTGCCAGCTGTAGCACTGAAGTCACTAATCTGACATCGTGCTCAGGACCCATCAGATTATCCAAATTATTGTAAAGTGAGTTTTTATCATGATCTTGAGCGAAAGTACACATTCAATTGACAGATTGGTTGATCTGATGTGTAAGAGATTAGACAATCTGTCAATTGAATGTGTCTCACCTGCTTATTTACCTGTCGCTTCTAGGTCATCTCTCCATTGTTAGGCCATCGATTTTCTTTGAGAGCCACGAGTTTCAGCCGATACTATTTCAAAAATGTGAAAAGTTCGTCAAACGTGACAGGTTTTTTAAGTGACAATGTACCGTGTGCTAATCCTTAATCTCGTTTCCGGTTATTTAGGCATAGTAGTTCGTTGTTATTTGGTAGTATTTAATTTTGTTTAAATAGATTTAGTCGCCTCCTACGACAAGGTCTGGTTACTGTAGTGATATTCTATGGGTTTTATGTTTCATTCGAAATATTTCAGCAACATGAATGCCATCAGCCACAGAGCTTTACCAAGACTATGCGAAGTATATCGGTGGTTATATCAACGATTTCAAGACAGTAAAACAATTTACTCTTTTACAGAACACTTTTCATTCCAGTTTTTTATGTAAATCATACAGATAAAGTTTAAAACGACCGACCAAATGGTGCAATGGTTAAAGATGCGGTAGATGGAGTGGGAGATATCCAGCGTTCGAATCTCGATAGGGGCTGGATAAAACAGGAATTGTTCATCATTCAATTATGATGATTGGTGTGAATGAACACATCTGAGAAATCCTGGTATATGGAACAATGAAATGTGTGAAAAAGTTGGAAGTGCCTTTAGCCCACTGTTGGGATTTTACATGTAAAAAATATTTTATACATTTTTTATGTAAATTATGTAAAAAACAGCGTAAATAACATAAAAAGTAAAAAATGAAGACAACATAAATCGCAGTGCCATCTATTTTAATATGTCAAAAATGTACCTACGTTCGCTTTGCTCATTATTTATAAACATGGATAAATACGTATTTGTCAGTAAGTTACAAAATCAGTTAGATTTCTCGCCCGCGTTATTAGTTAAAAAGTGATTTTTTCATCTTTACTCGAGTCCGTTAAGATGATTTTTAACAAAATTAACCTGTTAGTAAATTCACTGTTGGGATTTAACATGTAAAAACTTTGTTTACATTTTTCATGTAAATTATGTAAAAAAATAGCGTAAATTACGTAAAACGTAAACAACATGTAAAAACGAAGACAACATCAATCGCAGTGCCATCTATTTTAAAATGTCAAAAATTTAAAAACGTTCGCTTTGATCATTATTAATTAACATGTATAAATGAGTATTTGCAAAATCAGTTAGTTTTGAAGTCAGCGTTATATAAATTAGAAAGCGATTTTTTCACCATTTAAGAGCAAGTTAAAATGATTTTTAACTAAATAAACCTGTTAATAATTTTAATCTAAATCAAAAATTATTGTGTCAAATAAAATGTTGTGGAAAAAAATTCTACATAGCTAATTATTTCACAAATTCTATTCATAAAATAGTAAGAAGATTTTTTAACAGATGGTGTTTTAGTTACAATTAGGCTTAATAAAAGATGGCGCGTCAGTTTGTTTTTACATAAAATCGTTTTTTACATATAGAATGTAAAAAATAACCTTATGTATATAACCCGTTTTTGACATGTAAAAAAACGTGCAAATTACATCGTGAAATTTACACGCCCAACAGTGCTTTAGCCTCAAAGAGATTACAAAAATAGAAACAAACAAACAACAAAGTTTAAAACGAAGTTTTTCCAAGAAATCAATTCTCAAATTAAAGATGGCGAAAACATTATGTTAAAATAATGTTTGAATCTATACCTGTACACTTTTAATATTGGCAATATATTATCGACATGAAAGATGAGCCACCTTATGAGTTCTACACTTCGACATTCATTTTTGTAAAAGAAGATATGGTTTGGTAGTTAAATCCAATACAAAACGACAACCGATTTATGATTAATTAGAATCATGTATTTTGGGATCGCTTATGATCTCAAAGTATAGTCTGTATATATAAACTACCAAATCAGCATGTTGATGAACGTGTTTATTTCGAATGGCCGCATATTTGGAATCAGTCACGAAATGTTAACTGAGGTAGTGATCAATATGTTGTAAAGCTATATGATCGTAGGTTTATAAGTCAAGATAAGAGATTCCTCTGAAAAAGAAAGAAAATCAATGAAAATATTAAGATTCTGTCGGTGGTATTTGTTAATGCTCTAAAAATTAGTCCAGTAAAATAAACTCTATTTGGTATGGCTTATCCGCACGATACATATTAAACACCTGTTGAGCTACTTTCCCACTACTTCGTAAATATAAAATACAAAGCTAGCTTAGAATTATGAGCTATTTGTGAGCTCTAAGAATTCGAAAACAAACATTTTTAAGGTAAGGGCATAATGCATATGTGATTAAGATGTGGGGACTGAGACAACGTTCTCTTTACCGGAGTGAGCTCAACATTTTTGTATTCCGAAATCTCAAAAATAGGTCAAAATTATGAGCTAAAATTTATATAAATCATATATATATATACGTTGATGTCTTGCTATTGACATACGAAATATAAGATTATATAAAACGTGATTATCAGGTGACCCCTATATTATAAGTACACATGTACTGTATAAAAAATTTCAACAGTGTTAAAAAATATTAATTAAATTGTTCAACCTTTAATGCTAGTGTTACAATTACACACAGACATTCGAAAATAATTTAGTTTATATAGTGGAAAGTTTAACCCCTTTTTAATTTTGTTTTAGCGAATTTTTAACAAACCCGAATAAAAAAAGCTATTATCGATCTATTTTAATTTCATTTTAGACATAAATAACAAATTTACTCTCGTTTAATTAGTATTTTGTGATGTTTCCTATATACCTGTATGTACAGTGTATTATACTCGAACAATTAATGTACATATATGTTTGCGGATATATAACAGCTTCTTGTGCTAAATTTACTACTTTATATTGTTTATTCGTTAACAATACGAGCTTCGTAATTTTAATTTTCAAACGGAAGAATAAAGATTTGTGTTTGTGTGTAAACTTATGTACTCGTATATGCAATCAGTTTTATGTTGAGGTATGTATAATTATATCAAGCTTCAAAAGTTGCGGATATGTTTTATTAAATTCAAATCTATCAAGGGGATCTTATTTAAATTATTCTTCCGTTGCTTTTAAAACCCTACAGTTTAATAATTAGAGGTAGTGAATCAGCGTACGTGGAGCGTACGTGTTTCAACAATTAGTCTCGTTTCTTATGCCATACAAAGTTGCTGACTTAATGTTAATGTATACCCATTTGTTGATAACTTTCAATGTTTAATTGTCGAAAGCTAGAAGATCGAATAATCAGAAGAGTTACAATTTTATTCATCCTAAATCAAAGACACATTATTCATCCTAAATCAGAAAATGAGGGTGAGGGGCATTGATAATTGAGACGATAAACACATTCTCATCACAGTCTTTGGTTAATACAAATTTGGTTCACCGTTTGGGAGCATCAGAGTAGAAAAATGGAATGAAACAAAATCTGGGATATCTCGGTTGGTATGGCTTACCCTTCAGCCCTGGAATCTGAGTAGAATTCAAATCAAATATCTAACCATGGCCACATCGCGTATACGAACATGAATCGGGAACTGGAACATCAGGATATTAACGGAAACCTCAAAACTATTACACGTAGGGAATGAAATGAAACGCTATCACAACGAGATTCAGTGATATGCCTTAACCGCAATAGAAGGAACGACGGTAAACTCGTTATAAGTTACCCAGCAACGATAGTATCAAAATTTCAAATCAGAAGCTATAAAACCCTCAGAGACATCTAAACGGAAATTTAAGACAAACAGATTGAAAGATACGGAAACAAGAAACAGCTTCATGAAACGCTCTAACAAAATCTCCATAGAAATTACAACCATCAAGAAATGGAATCAAACTGAAGAAGCCTACATTAAAAATGCCATGGAGGAAACCGTCAATTTTAGCTACAAATGTACCAACAAAATACGGCTGCCGTGAATCGCAGATGGGAAGGTATAACCGAAGGAAATATACAGATGGCATTCTCAATGCTGCTGAAGAGAGTACAGACAACAACAGTTCATAGTATTCAAACAAGCAAAACTACAAACATACCATCTGTAAGAGATGATACTGGCCAAGTATTAATAACGGATAAAATACAGTTAAAGAGATGGAAAGAACATTACAAACAATTACTCTGCTGACCAGACATGAGTATAACCGCCGAAATATTCAAAGAAGAATCATCTGAAAGAAATATGACCTAACAGAAACCAAAAATTGGGGAAGTATCTTGCTCATTGGACACAACAATAAAGATACTCGCAACGATTATCATTCATTGAACTAACCTACGATCAATGCAAAACATGAACAAGCTAGTTTTAGGTCAGGAAGCAGTTGCAGTCAGCATATCAACTCAATCCGTATTAATACTGAACAATCCAGTGAATGGTATCTGATTTTCGTCAATTTCAAACATTCATTTGGGTAGACATTTTGTGAAATGGGCATCCCAAAAACATTGATTGAAATCATACAAGAAATATATCAATTAGTAAAGGAATTCATAAAAATAGTCAGACATATATACATTCAACATGTTAGATAAAGTCTGAAGTTCTTCTACCCTGTAACGCAAGATCAAGATACGAATGTTCAACTCGTGTGTGAAATCAGTACTACTGTGAGGGAGTGAGACATGGGAACATACAGAAAATGTGAGATAGAAACTACTGGTGTTCGTAAACAAGCGTCTTCAACGAAAACTGCAATGCGTCCGGCCTAACACCATAACTAGAACATTGAACAGTATTAAAAACAAATCAATTAGACATAGAGACCGAAATAAAGAAAAGAAATTAGATGCATTGGCCTTACGTTGAGCGTATGATGGTCCTTAAAATTAGAGATACAGAAAAAACTTCACTGAAATATTTTTATTTATTATATTATATTTAAAAAAAACACCTCCTGTTACTTTGGCAAACTCAACGATTTTTGCATATATTCTTACCTATAGAGATGAAAATAGAATGTTCGATATGACGAAACTACTCATATATTTGCAGTCAATCAAGTGTGGAGAATTTAACATGGAAGATATATGAACAAATACTGTTTGAGATACAGTTCCTTGTACGAAGTAGAAATATATTTCACCATCTTCTGGCACTGATTTAAAAGAGGTTTATGATATTTTGCGGTTAATATACTAAATAACGAACTGAGAGATGAATGAGTCAAAAATCTCTAGATCGTTGGTTGAAGTTCAAGTACCAAGATATTATCTATGTATAGTCATATGTAATATTTTTAAATACATCTGTGTAAAAATTGTCAAAAAGACGATAATTTAATTATCCACCATTTTAATTATTTGTTCCATCCAATACTACGTCACCAAATTATAGTCAAATTTAATTAAAAAATCAATTTGTATGTGTATGTGTATGCGTATATAGAAATGATTCTATGCCACTTAATTGTGTTGAAAGAAAAGCCAAAGTTCGTATCTGTATCATGTATATATGGTCATTTTGCCATATCATTATTATAACACAAAATCTCAATCAACCTTTAAAGATCAAAATTAAACAAATCGTTCCTAAAAATAATTCGAACGTTTTCGAAATTGGAGCGAAAGAGAAAAACAGAAACCCATTCTAATCCGATTTAGATATATATATATTTTTATCCTTCACAACCACCACCCACCACCCATCCGTTTTCCACTTATACTACACAATTTTTGTTTCTTGTATTTACAACGGAAAAATCACAATCGGATACTAATTTGCTAGTAAACAAAAAAAATCAATAAAATAGTAGAACAATTATCTTTTTATTGTTGTCAGAAATGATAAAAAAAATTATAATTTTTTATTCTACTGAATATAACAACGCGGGAGGATTTTTTTAAATGTATTTGTACGTGTGCGTTATTGGGTGGTAGATTTTAACGAACTAGGTGAGAATTGAAAAATTCATGATTAAGATTTGGCGTTAATTTCTAGTCTCATAAAAATTATGTTTATTTATTGGGTTGGTATCAGGTACGATTCGTTATATTTGGCCAACTGTATATACAGTATGCGCCAACATTTCATACAACAAAAATATATGTCCTCTCTAATTATCATGTTTTAGTGTTGGAGGCATGAACCTTATTGGAGTTAAATAAATCTTGACGGCTCAGTTTATTTAACGTATCGTTAAATTGCGTGACGGAAAATAACAAAAAAGGAAAATAATTTTGGAGTGATTAATAAACGGAGGGGTATAGTTCCAGAAATTACTAGATGTTTTTCTTCTTTAACAACTGTTAAATATTGGGTGGCATAGCGTCAACATTTAGCACCACTCGGGTCGCACATCTAGCACCACCACGATGGTTGAGTATAAATATCCTAAATTCTTTAGGATTTTCCCAGTATTTTACAAGATTAGGAAGGAAAAAAAGGAAGAAATTGAACGCAATAAATAATACAACTTAAAATTTAAATCCTTATCGATTTAATTCTTCTTAATTTTGAGATTCACCGAAATTACAAGAGAAACGTCCCAAAAATTTCAGACTTTTTATTGTGGTCATTTTTTCAACTACATTCAGGTTTGGTGCATTAGCACATTTTTTATATTACCCCGAAAACTTACTGTCCGAAAATTTTATTGTGTACTTAACTAGACTAAGTTCTTTAATATTACAGAGTTTCAACACTCTCTTAAGACAATTTTCTGAATATCGAATCAATCAGTCAGACCCATTACCAATTTTTTTTCAAATGAACACCACCTATGGTTCCATATGGGTCCAAATTGTTTATTTCTTCTTCGTTGTTGAATTTTAAGACTTTCAAGGTTTGTTGTGGACGAAATTCATCCTGTGTTAAAACAATAAACCTTTGGGTCAAATAACCAGTAACAGTAATTCCGTATTTTCCAGGTGTCAACCGCTACATTGATTGTTGTCAACTGATTCTCTATCTGTGCACAAAATAAATGTTAAAACAATAATTATACTGTGGCCAGTGCTCTACGGGAAAGAAGAAACACCGAATCCGTAATATTATAGTCCTTCTTCTTTGATATGGAAATGACTTTTGAGAGTGAGTTGTTAGAAAGTTCCTTGAACTGTTTAGGCATCATATAAGTAGCTAAACATTATATTTACCACAAAATTGGGTTTTCGGTGGTTTTCAAGATTAAACTATATTAAAAGAGTTACACATGGTAGACTGCAAGGACGTACTACTTAATTTCATGAATCAAAAGTGTACAATCACAAAAAAAAGTAGATCTACGTCTCAAATAGAAACGTGATATGAAAAAACAGAGAAATACTTAAAATATAAAAAGAATTAATTCCAAGAAAGAATTAGAGCTTTGTCTATTAATACAAACAACTAGTAAAGCGTTTAAAACAAAAGTCGCACGAAAGTGACAGAAATACACATAGTTATCGTAGTGCGGTCTCGACAACATTGATGTTGAGGTGAAAAAAACAAGGCAAAATTTTCTTTTGGAACTTCTAATAAGCTATGTGGTTTTTTAAGCATCATGACAAAGCTTAAGAATATTGTTGGCTAACAAAATCTTAACTTAATCATGCACTACTACTATGAAAGGTAAGCATAACTCGAATAAAAAATGTCGCCCGGAATTTATGAGTATATTATGGCTTCATCAAGGAATAAAGTTTTTAAGCCAGGTAGAGTTCAAAAAGTAATGGCAAGGGTACGAATCCACCTTTAATATATGATCAGCGAGTTTAACGAGGAAAACAGTTAAATGTAGCATAATGGATGAGCTTCCAAAAAAAATGCTCGGTGCCATTTCTCAAATAACTTATGTTAAAAAGAGTGACTTAGGCAATGTAGGTACTACAATAAAGCAATCCAGATAAATAGAGGAATCGTGGGTAGGAATTATGAAATCCACTATAGTCAGCTAGTAAGGTAGTTCTAATAATGATAATAAATGATTTACCATTTAAACTATGGTATATGATGCTGACAATCTGGCCCGAGTTTTGCTAAAAATTTTCTCTCCCTAAAAATTCATCCAAAATTAATCCACTTAAACATTAGACGTTAATTTGCTCAACGGTTCGTATTTTTTCATTTCTCAATAAAGAACATAAGCAAAAGTAAAACGTTCCCTGTACAACAACCCTGTCGAATCCAAACTAATTAAATTGAATCAACTCCTACTCTCACATGCTCAGTGTAATTAACCCTAATTTTGTTTGTGTATACCTTTTGTATCGCCACCCTGATATAGATCATTTGTTATTTAATTAAAAATAGTTCGGCTTACCAAATAAAAGAAAATATTTGTCAATACAAATTAAGATCGATGTTGTCAATAATCCTGCCCCGATGAAATCCCATAAGATAGCCATACGTTTAAGTGTAGTAAGGTCCCAAATGTCTATATACGAGACTTTTCTTTGAATAAATGTTGGTAGATTGTGGTTATTGATTCGCTCAAATATGTTCCAGTAGTTTAAATTGTCTCGTGCGTCTTGATAATGTAGCAATGACCCAAGTTTTATTTACTGTGGTGGACCAATTTGCCAATTTTAAAACATTCAAAATTATTTCTTCTATATAGAATTCAGTTTCGATCAAAATAAATTTGGTCATTCACTCGTTTCGTATATATAGCTTGTAAATACACACTCACACACAATTTCATCCCTTTTAAAATAAGCAAATACAAATTTGAAAATCTAAATGTTTATATCTTGTTTTTCCAAGAAAAATCATTTTATTTTATTTTTAATTGAATAAAAATATTGAAAATATCGTTAGCGAATTATTATTTTTATTATCGTTGGTTAACCTTAGAAATGTTATTACATTGTTGATAAGGAAGTTCACTGGCCTTATTTGGATTTAAAACATAAATATCCAATCGATTATGTCTCTTCTCCTTTTATATAGTATGTGGGCGTGTTTATACTATAAATGTCTGATATTATTAAAATAGTAAATAAAAATTTTGAATCGGAAATGTAGGAAGTACACCTTTTTGTATCATTCTTGGATGTATAATGTCCAATTTGTTCGACTTAAGATATTGTATTATGTACATAATTGACTTTATAGCAAAGTATTTCCACCCATACCCACATATAAGCTGTTATATTTATAAATACAGGTATAAAATTTCGAATTAATATTTTTTATGTTTAATTACTACGTTTTGTATATAAATTATAAGCATTCATGACCAAAAGTCTTTTACTTTATTTCTTGAGGTAGTAATTTCACTGGAAATCATAAATCCATAAATAAATTTGAATATTTTTTGGCTGTGGGCTAAAGTTATTACTCGGATTTCTTCACGAATGTATATATAAAATACACAAATTAAATCTCTTAATTTAAGTAAATTGGTCAAAATCACGAACCTCCGTACGTATGTATATGCATATGTTAGACACGCGAAAAGGCAAATTTATAGTAATTTTGAACTATTTGAAATTTCCGTTGGCGTTTTACTAAACTATTTGATATATTTTTATGATTTTTAGATTAAGATTAATTAAAGCATTAGAATTATATGTTGAACAAGGGTTTTGGATATAATCACCGGTATTGTATCTGGATACTTCCAAAATGGAAAACTACTTGAATTTTCCCATATACACTAACCTAGTCCGTAGTTTCTAGCCGGTTCTAAAGGCTCAATTTTGATTGGCTACAGTTGCAAATACCACTAAATCAAAAAATATTTTATTCATAAATGATGACAATTAATTTCTTGTAAGAAAGAGATAGAAAATAAGTCACCCGCTAAGGATAAGTGTCAACTATACAAAACGTAAAATTAAGAGTCCAAATGTATGCGTTTCCGTGTGTTGGTCCATGAATAACTAACCGTAACATAAAAAATTTAACCAATTTTCGTTAACTTATTATCTGTCAACTTAAAAACATATCGATGCGAGTTAACTTAAAAAACTTAAAGAGAAATGAAAAAAAATCAAAGAAGACATGATCAATTTTATTGTTTTAAATATAAAAACCAAAAAAAAACAATCGACTGTAAGAATCTTACGAAAACTATGATTATTTTCCGAATAAGTTAAGGCTCTATTTGATAAAGTTAAGGCTCTATTTGACTGTCAGTTAATATTAAAATAGGACAAAAATAAAGATTTAATAGTTGTGTAAATGAAACACACAGCTATATCAGTCAACCTTGACTAGAAAAATATTTGTGTTAATTGTAGTGTGATTGCCGTAAAATGTATGAAATCGAATACTTTTTACTGCAGTCGCACAAGCACATCTACTACATTAAATTTGAGTAAGACGAGAAAATTATTTCGCACACAAACAATTTTATAGTCAAGTGTCAAATAGCAAGTGTCAATTTTATAGTCAAGTATATATTTGCCAGATTTTGCCAGTTAGTAAAAATTCAAACAACAAGCCGACAAATAATAATTAACGATTTTTTTGATAATGTTACAACAGCTGTCAAAGATCTGTAATAAAGTTTTACTATACATAATTATATGAGACGTTCTCCTTGTCTGTTTTTTTTTTTTTTATATTAAGCTTTAATTGGGTGCAGGGCGGACTTTTAGACAGTCCTAGCTCCTTGTATCTGTCAGAGCTCCTGCACCCAACAAGCGGTCCTTCAAGTAAAGGTTGATAGCCGCCTTAAACTTGTACATTCTATAATCCAACGGAAACTGAAAACCGGATAACGAATTCCACTTCCTGGATGTTCGATGAATAAATTCGCGCTTTGTACCTTCAGTTCGAGGTTTCGGCAGCTTCACCGTAAACCTATGCGCATTGACCGTTCCTCGTGTTACCCGTCCTGGCGTAACTAACGGTGGTATTTTCTCCTTTAATTCTGCAGAACATTTACCATTTATTACTCTATAGAACACGCATAGTTCTGCAACATCTCTGCGGTGCTGTAGATCTTTCGTAAGTCTGGAGTTTCGTATTACTCGTATGGCACGCCGCTGAACTCTATCCAGCAACTGGAGAGCAGTGCCATATGCTCCACCCCAAACAATATTCTATACACGGTCTAATAAAGGTTTTATATATCTGGAGAACCTGATGCGATTTAAAAAACCGTCTGATAGTTTTATAATTTTTTTCTCTTTTCGTCTGTTTTGACTGTCAGTTTTTATGGAATAGAGCCTTTAGATTCCACAAATAAGTATTTGTAACGAAAACAACCAAGACTATTCACAAAATTCTAATGATTATCAGTATATAACTTTTAAAATATAACAGGCCTAAACTGAATCATACAAAGTAGCTATAATCTATTTATCTTGCTGTAGCCACCGAATCTGCTGTTTACAATCGTATCTTATCTGAAAACCTCAACGATCAATGAAATTTTGCTTGAAGACTACTATAATTGTAATACTATACAATCACAGTTGAACGACCGCTACATATATAAGTAACCATATATTTTTAATAATGACATAACCTTAAAAACGTTTACGATACTTTTCTTAGGTATTTGAGAATTTGGTATTTCACAACAAACGTAAATCGAAACTCGGGTTTTCTTTATAATCGCTCTTTGATATAAATTGTTAATCCCGAGAATAAATCGATAAAAGGAAAAATTGTACACTAAGCATTTCGTTTTAAACGACAAAGACAACAAGTTGTACAAGTGTGGTTATATAATATATAATCGTTTCTTGTAATTTTTCGTTTTCTTAGGATATAATTAAAACGGGAATATATGATACTTCGATATTATTTACAATAACATGATAACATTCTTTTCAAAGGACTAAACCAATACTTGTAAAAGATGATTCAATGATATCGGCGAAATGTAAGCCGTTTAGCAAAAAATTCTCTAAAAATGCTTGTCGGTGTAAAATGTGATGTCAAGTTGTTCGGTCAAAAATATTACTGCTTTGAAAAAAGGTAAGAAACCAGAGTGATCAAGAAATGTACTCGAATTTAAAAAAAAAATCATCGAACAAATAATCTATGTACTCCCAGTTATTTTTGTTGTGATTATTGGACTAGTGAATTCTCCATAAAAATTATTCCACGGGGACTACGAAGATACATATATAGCAATAAGCTCGGGATGATTGAAGAGCTGATAATCAAAATCAAAATGCAATATTTACATTAAAGAAATAAAAGAAATTAAAAAAATGTTATATCGAAAAAATTGTATGGATCACCCTAAACAAACCGTTATACGATGCAACCAATTCACCATTCTTGGTTTTGCCAGTAATCTCAAATAAATATAATTATTTATTATTCATTATCCTCTTTCTAGTCTTATGTTACTTTCCATGTTATTTCTATAAGAAATGTTTCATACCTAATATTCCTTTCTCGTTCTTATTTAAATACGTTTACAATCTTTTGTCAAAAATATGCTGTGCCAGCCATTATTATATGCGTCAGTGATACTTACTCTTGTTAATAAAGTTAGCTTAGCACAAAAACTATCTTCAGTATAAGCTATACCAACCATTTCTTCTATACCAATGTTTCCTGGTTACATTTCAATTTTGTGTGAAGCAGACGTATTATTTCTAATTATATCCTTGAAATTATTTTTGAACCACATTGCCCTATAAACTCCTAATAGGATTTAAACCAGAAAAACTTGGCCAAAATCTCAAAATTCAAAGATGATATAACTATCTTGCTGAAAATTTAAGGTTATTATTTTAACAAAAATGTAAAAATTTCACCCAACATGTATTCTTTGGACTTCAATCGAGTTAAAATTTTACAAAATCATAAAGGAGCTGCCTTCAAAGTTTTGACTCTTTGATTTGTTCTTATTCGATGCTTTAAGATCGAATACGCCAGAAATACTTTCATCTAAATTAAACTTATTCTCGTTCGAAAAGATAACATTTTTAAAATTTACCCCATGAACATGTATTCTTTAGCAAAGTCTATTGAATTTATGTTATGCCGTTAAAAGTGGTATGATTAGGGTTTTAACCCATTTAACACTGTTGTTCTGATGGAAAAATTTGTTGTATGTGGTGAGTTGAGTACCAACTGAGAAGTTCGGAAAAAAATTGTTACCGTTGCTTGGTTCTCGTTTAAGCACAATTTATCCATAATTTTCTTTTTTATTCATTGTTAATCGTTCGTGATCTACCGAACTTTATAGCGATTTGCCGATTGGAAATAAAATTTTATAAAATATCAACTAATAATGCCACTAATGTAATTAAAAAACTCAAAAATGCACTTTCAGTAAACTAGTTAAATCGAACCCTAAATAAACTACTGGCATTAATTGAATTTTGCATTTATCGATATTGCAACGAAAATTCTCTTGTTTTTTCTCGTTCAAATATGAGCAATACGATTGCTAAGTTTAAATTTTTATTTATTTATGCTTCGTGATCCGACTACAGTACAATGAAACAAAACAATTTATTATTAAATAATTTACAATTAAAATTATGTATGGGGCTTTATTGAATTTCGCGGAGTATATGTATGAACAAAGGGCAAATCGCTTTTATAATTTCTATCGATTGAAATTTCATCAGCGATTCATTAAAAATTAATTAAAATAATGATCCTTAAGCGTACAACCCTTAAAACAAAAACTATAAATATTTTAATTCCTTTTAATTGATTTAATATCGTCGCAAATATTATCGATAGTATATAAATTATTTATTATATAACCAATTAAAACCAATACAGTCATAAATATTTCTTATAAGTATTTTCAATCAATATTTACTATACGTATACATAGTTACGAGTATGCTATTATAGGAAATCTTTTTCATAAAATCTACATGTTTATCACATTGTGATATAGAATGGATTAAAAATTTAATACACACAGACAAACATGCATACTCAAAATATAAGATTAATCTAATGAAATTGTTCGGCATTGTAAATTATTTATGCGTATTTCATCAAGCGATAGAAATGACACTCACATATAAGTACTGGTTATACAAAAAAAAACTAAAAGGATAAAAAGATTTTTTTCTTAACATTGTAATTGACACAGCATCTATGAAAATTTGATGTTGATGGGGGATAGTTAGTTCAAATGCCATAAATTATGTATCGCAATGCATATGTATGTATACCCAAGAAAATTAATCACATTGTGAATATATACTGTACACATACATGTACATATTATGTACCTGATTGTAAACATTATCCGAAAATCCTTTTCATGTTTAAAAATAACTTTTTTTTTGATATCATATTTATTGTTTAATGATTCATGAATAATTTTGATATAAAAAACTGAATATAGTTATCTTCAATGAAGACTAAAGATTGAATAATAAATTAAATACTGTTGGTTTAAGCAATGAAGCATATAATTATATTATCTCAAGTAAAGTGACTTTTGTCTTTGAAAATTGAAATTAGCCAATAAGAATAAAGGACAGTAAGGGAATCTATATATACTCATTCAAAAATTTTGACAGTCAATATTTTGATAACTCCAGTTTCGACCCGTTCATCATCTTGGCATATATTGGTTCTTGAAAGATATTTTTAAGGAGTTTCATATATAGAAAGCAAAGTTCATTGTAAAACTTAAAGTCGAATATGAAAAATGTTTATTAAAATAACCTACCTCAAAATTGGAGATTCGAAAATTTCCAGAATGTCTTAGGCAACATGTAAAACTAAACTATTGATTTGAAAAATAAATACATGCACTCAACTTAAACGTTTAATATGCACAGCGAGTACGTTAACAATCAAGGTGAGTTTTGGAAGCAGATAGGTTTTTGTTGAATACTTATCACAACAACAAAAACATAAATACAATATCGTACCAACTACGTACATATTGAATATGTTATAAGAAATATGATGTTTTAAATATAAAATGACTTTGATTTTTCAAATATGAATTTTACCAACAACATATATAACGACACCGTTAGCCGGAACATCACACTCGCACAAACTTTGTAAATTTTAACAGATACCCCTGGAGATACCTTCAATAATAATAAATCACACATAAAAAGTCTCACCTGGTATCCTAACACAAAAGTTAAATTCTTTCATCGAAAGCATCACTTGCTGTGGACAATATTGAACAAACGAATCGCATTTTTCACATCACTTTCACGTGAATAATGATGAGAATTGAGATGGGTTACCACGAGCTAAACATAGTTGGGTTAGAGGCGTTTTTTAGCGCAGGTATCATTAAACAACCATTGTTTGAATACTAATGTATTTCTCATGATGTCTTAAAGATACGTTACCAATATTCCCTTGCAAGCTGGCTTTAATTTATAACTCTTTCACCTCTTCATTCTGCTCTGTGGCAACCGACATTTAAAAAAAACATTAAAAACACCCAAGGTTCACTATCATCATCGGTTATCATACGCAGTCACTTGAGTATAACATTCATTTAAAACCGTTCCAATTGTGAGGTTCTCTCTTTGGAATCTTCAAGAAGATAAGGATTTTCTCTTCTCGATAGGTTAGCACTGCATTTGTCAACAAATCCGGTTATTATCCGTTGTGATCCAGTTTTGGATAGTTCTTTGGATAATTTATGGTAACGAGGCATACAAGACTTGAGATTACGTTGAAACTGTGCAATCCTTTCACCATTGGCTTGTGTGTGACGAAATGATTTCTAATTTAATTACTAGTTGAAGGGAGACCTTCTAGAAATAAATTTGCAGTTAGTTGAACCGTTTCATCACTATCAATGATTTCTGCACAATCCACATTCTCAAAGTCTATGATTTCATCTTAACTAAGAACTTTTTCAATTAGCAATTCGTCAATCTCGTCAAAAACTAAGTCATTGAAACCCTCTCCACTAACTGCGTGTGTCAAAGTGGTTATAGAGGAATACTTGTTCGTATTTTCAGCCACAAAATGTTTGTTTTTGAGAAATTCTGGCCAAATTGCTTTCTAACATTCGTAAAGGAGAAAGAATACTTTTTCCAGGCATCAATTACTGTAAGTGTCTTTTTATTATTTACTCGTATATTGTTCAAAATTTACTGAAAAGTTCGCTGGATGTACATAGTAAGTTATAAACTGTTGTATGGTAGCAGGAAAAATACATGTACACTTTCAAACTCTAACTCTGAATATCAGACATTTTTTGTTCATATAACTTCTAATTTCTGGGATAACCAATCCCAGTTGCCACCAATGCTTTTTTGGTAATTTATTAAAGTCGACACCTTTAATTGATTGAGGCTTAAGTGTGTGATTACCGTCTTCTGAAACAATACTTCAAATTAAAAATATGACCCGATCCTTTGCTGCCTTAAAGCTACTAGCACTTAGATGGTATTTTGCTACATATGTGCGCTTTAGCATTTTTTCCAAAAGAGTCCAATTTTGGCTGCATTCTGGACTGTACCCACCATTGCCAACTATTTTGACAAGTTTCAGTATAAATTCTTTGGAAGCCTTCTCACCTCCAGAATCAATTTCTCTTTTGTTCTTTATATTATAGAGTGTCTTTCGATAGCCATCCTGTACTTGCAGAAAATATATACATAGCTCTTATCATAATATGTTTGGGTACATCCTTCCAAGTTCCTTTATCTGCTTTTAAATTCTGGTTCCTTTTGTTTGATAGTATTTTCATCAAATGGTATCCTTTTAATCTCTATCTAAATTACCATGGCTTTTTTAATTTTTTCTTTAACAGTATCCCTCGTGTATGATGACGACTTAGTAATGGTCCTTATTGTGGCTATGCAGACGAAACCTATTACCTGATGACGATGAACCTTCTTCATTTTTAAGGCGGTCTAAAAATCTAAAATATAAAAGTATTTTATTAAAACTCAACAAAAGATTATATACTTAAGCTGCAATGAAAATAAATTAAAAAGGAGAATCCCCTAATTATTTACAAAAAATGCTAGATGGGCAGGATTGACCAAAATATTTTACGTTAAAATTTAAATCGAATGATATCGTGTAAGACAGAGGTAAAAACAGAATTAACATTGTAACCTTTGGTTTCCACTTAGCATGCATTGCCAATATTTGCAAAGGGTTTTTTTTGTTAGTTTTGTGACTGGATTAGTATATCTATATAATACTGTTGTATGCGTGTGTATTTTGGACATATCTTAAAAGTGATCTAATTGTGTTTTGATTATTTATTTTGAAAATATTAAATTGATAAAATCGTATAAGCAACTTGTGTTTACATTACGTCATTGAAGACGAATTAAATCTTCAACCGTGAAGGAAGTGCGAAATGTTCTAGTAGAACATTTTATGACAGACAGATCAGTAC
Source organism: Tipula lateralis (assembly GCA_963932295.1). NCBI lineage: Eukaryota > Metazoa > Arthropoda > Insecta > Diptera > Tipulidae > Tipula > Tipula lateralis. The sequence continues at coordinate 42,237,397 of OZ010738.1, forward strand.
AACGGCAGTTAGATAGCATTTAATATTTGAAAATAAAAGACTGGAAATTTATTTATCTCATTTATTTTACAATATTTCATTTGACTTATTTCGTGCAATACAATTGCACAGCGTAAATAATCCAAATATTCAAATGATAATTACTGCTCGACCAATATTTTTAAAATGAAAACAATTTTTTTTGACAGTATTTAATGTAGGGTTGAACAATGAAATATTTGTAAAGCAAAAAGTACTATGCACGACTACTTTTCATTTCAAATCGCTTTGTAAATTTTTGCATGTGTGGGTGAAAAAATTTGTTTACCGATACGAGTTTGTTTTAATGTATACTAAACGTGTGAAAAAATTTAAGACAGAATGCAAATATTAGCAATGCATCGCAAGTGGAATTAGGTGTATGATCCCAGGGCAAAAACAGAAATGGGTATATAGTAAAAAATATGACAGATGATTTAGTACACAATTTCCACACTACAAAATAAGTTCAGATGAGCACACATTTTGCGTTGGGTTACAATAATTAAATAATTAGCTAAGATCAAAAATACAAATTTTCTGCAGATTATTCCATAATAATCTGGATTACATTTAATTTTAATACCCAGAATTTAGCATCTTATTTTAATTTTACTCAAAAAATGTTTTGTGTTTTTGTTCCAGACAATATTCGTATTTCAATAAGTATTTCTCCATTGAAACATTAACTCTTATCGTTGAAAAATAATATTTATTTCACGTTTTGATGTAAAATAATATGAACAACTACGAGTATAATTTACTATTGTTACAGTGGGTTTTAGTATTAAATATCTTGACTATCTTATTTCATTCCACGTTTCAGTTGCTTGCTTAATAATAAATTCAAAATTTTAAAATAATTTCATTCTTAAATATGACATCAATTTTTTTTGCACCATGGACAATTTGTGGCCAACTTTAATAAGGACAACAATGCGATGTTGAATGAGCTACCGATACCACCGATACTTTTCAAGTAGATGCTTTGAAATAGTTCAACAGTTTCAAGTTCTGCTTGAAGTTATTCATAAACAAGTGAGTTCGTACCTAAGCAAGAAACTTAGAATTTTTGCAAATAGTTGATTTTACATAAATTGACAAATATCCAAAAGATTACAATAACTTGTATTACACTACACACGGTGTATAATAACCACTTGTTAGATTATAAAAAAATTATATTCATATGGGTTCTATATAGGTCTGTATATAGGATTGTATGGGGATTGTATACATTTGGCGGTACGTCCATAGTATTATTAGTACAATAAAAGGCTTGACGTCGGTTAAATTTCTGTTCTTTAAGATGTTTGCAGTTTAAACATACGTCTCACTGCTGAAGATTAATTCCTCTTTTCAACTATAAATATATTTTCACTGAACTATATTTTTATTCCACTGATTTGATTGATGTAGTTCTTCGCATTTATCAACTTTCAAATCATCGTTTATTTTGCTTTACTTATTGTGGAAAGAAAGAATTGCAAATGACTAAAAGACGGTTTAAAGTTTGGATACACGACCAATTAAGTTTTTGTTTTATTTTAATTTACGAATGATGTTAAAATATTTCATTATCACCACCATCATCAATTATATGTGGCTGAATAGACAATGGCTAAAAAATGGTTTTAAATGTTAATATTTCAGTTGAAGCAACTATATATATAAATATAAGCATTAAATGTTAACACCAAAAAATAAAACCGTAAAAAATTATTCGAATGTGATAAATTGTAGAAGCATAATTATTAGTTGATTACCAAATATTAGTGTACATATTAAATATATAAATAATTGAATACAACAACAAAAGTATTTAGAAATATTCGATTAAAATTTATAAGTGAAAACACAAAATGAGTGGTTTAGGGCCAGCTGGTTGTTGGTTAACCCATAAAAGGCTGGAATCATGGTCGCGTATGGCAAAAGAGCGAGTAGGTGCTGTACGTAAAGTGGCACTCGAATCGAGTAAACCAGATGAAAATAGTAGTAGTAGTAGTACAACGGGTAGCAGTACAAAATTATCATCATCGCCAATCCTATCGATTTTATCGCAAACCACATCATCGCCGGGCTCATCGAACGCTATCGAAACACAAACCGATTCCGCCAACTCATCAACCGAGGTAAACTATGTGTCTATATTTAATAAATTATTATATTTTTAAATATGTAAATTAATACAAGAATGAGTAATGTAAAAAAATGTACTGCCCCCGAGACTATTTGTTATTTACTCTATCGTGGCCCTCTGGGTACCACCGTGTCAAAATTATACATGTCGCTGTTTAGCTTTTAATATGCACCTTAAATGTTATATAATTCATAACGTTTAAGCAAACCAATTAAAACAGCAAAAATGCTGTACTTCAACACACAACACAAAATTGTTACGTATGTACGAGCATGTTAAGCTCTTTGCTTTTTTACTTTATTACCTGCAACTTAAGAGCAATTAAAATAATTATTTCGTTCAAACGATAAGAAAGACATAACAACAGCTACCTGTTGACCTATAAAAATAATATTTCCAAGGAAAGAATAGTGTTGATTATAAGAAGTAACATATCAGAATTTTTACAATTTTTTTTTCCAATTCTTTTTCTTTTTATATAGGAATGTAATGTAATAAAAGAATACCATCCAGTTCAACCATTAACATCAATGCCATATCCTATTAATTCGGATACAAATAGAGGAAGTTTAGAATTAGGCGGAAATATAACAAGTCATCATAGCCCATTGCATTCGCAGTTGCAGCATCAAAGCAAATCATTTCCACCACGATTACCTCGTACTCCATCAATATCAAGTCAAAGCAGTTTAGATAGTGCACCTTCGAAAAATTCGGGTCATCGAGGTTCTTCGCCACAGATACGTGCATATGGACCTGATGGACGAACACCTGTTGCCACCGAACATCAAACTACACCGTTCCACGTACGTAATAAATATGAAACGTATAAAGACTCGCAGATTTTAATCAATACTATATATTTATATAATTTCAGTGTTCGCGGTCACCTAGTCCAATGAGAGCAATTAGCCTTGATGCGCGATGTTCATCACCCGCCTCAACCGATACAAGTGATCTTCGAACCCCAAGTCCATCACAAAGTAGTTTAGTATCGTTAGCATGTGGAAGTACAACCGGAAGTGTTGGATGTTTATCGCCCAAACTAAATCCAAGTTTGTCCCCACTTTTAATACCACCTAAAACATCGGCTGTCATCGCTGATTTGGGATGCGGTCCCGCAAGTCCACTAGGCACATTAAAATTAGATTTATATACACGACAAGAGGGACCCATTTATTTAACAGCACCATTAGCAAATCCGACATTAGGCCGGCTACATTTACGTGTAAAATATGATTCGAGTGTTTCCGATTTGGTTGTACATTTAATCGAAGCGCATCAACTACGGGCTAGTGAAGATGGCGGCTTTCGTGATCCATACGTTCGTGTTGCATTAATACCGGATGTTGATAAGAAAAAGCGACAAACGTCGATACATCGAGGCGAAACACATCCATATTTTGATCAGCATTTTAAATTTCCCGTGTCACGCGATCAATTGTGTGGAAAAGAATTAATTTTACAAGTTCTTGACTATGATCGGTATTCGCACAACGACACAATCGGTGAAGTACGAATACGAATTGATGAACTGGACTTATCGAAATCGGTTGAGGTGTGTATGGTTTTATAAACTATAATAGTTATAAAAAATTAATTCTAACTTTTATTTATATAGATTTGGGGCGATCTAGTGTGTATTAAAAAACCTGACGAAGATAAACCGGAACTACTTTTGTCACTAAACTATTTACCTCAAGCTGAACGTTTAACCGTGGTCATCATGAAAGCTAAAAATCTTGAAGCACAACAAGAACCATATATTAAAGTTTGTTTTCAATATTATATAAACACTCTTATGTCGAGTCTATAAGTTCTATTAATTTTTAGGTCTATCTAATAATAAACGGAAAACGAGTTAAAAAGAAGAAAACAGGATCCGCCAAATCAAATGATCCGGCCAATCCGATATGGAACGAAGCATTTAATTTTAATTTGAACGCATCAAATTTACCAAATTCAGCATTGGAGGTAAATATAAATTTGTTACTAGTACAAGCTTTCGATTATGGCATGGCTTACATTGTTCGGCTTCTTTTGTTCTCTTATACATAAACAGTTGAAAGGCTTTTATATAAAATAAACTTATAACACCTTTAGAGTTTCGAAAAGTGTTGCATGTGGTTATATATACCTTTAAAGGGATTAGAAAGTTCATCGAAATTTTGTGTCAAATTGCAAGGCTTAAATTTTATATACTTGCTTGAAGTTTTTAATAGATAGACTTCACAAAGCAACATTTAGTTCTTTTATACAATTGTTGAATTCTCGAACTCAAAGTCAGATTCTAAACGTCAAACTATCATCGGAAGGAGATTCACGTTATAATGTCGATGACGTCATAGTTGATCAAAGTTCACTGCGAAAATTTTAACTAATTTTGTTTTTTTTTTTCATATTCTACTAAATAAAACCGGCCTACTTATGTATGTGCATTCGTTTTGGACATAAGTGTTAATTTTGCATACAAAGTAATTACTAAAGGAGTGATGTCACCGTAGTGGCAAATTAAGTAGCGTGCTTGCTCTGTCAATCAGGTGCTCGAGCTCGATTTCCGGTGGTAACCAAAAATCACGTTAAAGTGTTTTTAATGTGTAATTGTATATGGGTTGAACTGTGGACCCTAACGCCATTGAGTTCTAGAATAATTTCCGCCTTTTTTAATTTTTTAATTAAAAAATTGTCCAGCCATCACCTAATATATTTCGATTACAACTTGTGTACTGGTTTTATTTTTAAATCGCAAAACAATACAAAGAATTTCTGATTGGCTGCTATCAACAGCTGGAACTGTATGCTTTTTTAATAGTCTAAAGTTAATGTAAGGCTTGAAGGCGATTTATATATTTATACCTTTAAATATCTTTATTATGAGTTATGACCAATGAAATTTTAATAAAGTGTTTTGGGGAATTTACACAAATTCCTGATATCACGAAATCGTTTCAAGAATTGGTGAATATTCTCATGTAAACAATTTTTTGTAGTAAATGATTTGGTTGTCTTTTATAACAGTATGGATTATAACAATTAATTAATTATAACAGTATGAATAAGACAAAGTTGTCAAACAGAGCGAGTATATAAGAAACTGTTAAACAATTAATAAAATTTTATTTTATTATGATTTATCAAATTTTTTTTATGAATTTATTTCGATCGAATTTATTACTGCTTTAAAATAGTTTTGAGAGAATTTCAAACACAAAACATTTAAGTGGTTTTTATGGAAAACCTGATGAAACAGAACTTCATAGAAACTTTCTCATATTCCCTTCGCCCAAGTAATTGGTTTATTCTAGGTTTATTTAGAATAATTCAGTCTTTTGTCTAGTGCAGTTTAAGAAGTATTCGAAAATGATTTTTTTGAAACAAGTTTTTTTATTTACCTCTCTAAATATTCTACTCTTTGATTGGTACAATAACTTTAACGATATTCCAACTTAATGTTGAATTAGCATAATAAATTCAATTAAGTATAATACTGTATCTTATTAGTCGTTCTCTGCTTTAAAAGTTGGTTAAGATGATGCCTTCTGAATTTTATTAAACGTTTTCTAAAACGATCTCTTCGTACCGATGGAAATCACCTCTTTTCTATGAAGCTGATTTATATGTTTTATATGTTTACATTTTGACTGTCGACGGCTCAAATTTCGTTTTAATTTCACTGTGCGTAAACACGGCACCAATCTATATCATATCCAATTTTAGTAGCTAATGTTTTGTTCGCTAAACGTGTATTGAATTATTATCAATGTCAGAATACTCTATAATTGTGATCTGTTATTATAGGAATTGGGAATATACACTCTGTAGTCACCCAATGGGACGGATTTGGAAGTTTTGCTAAAACCATAAAACGGCTTTCTTATGATAGTCATGAAAAGCGTACGTCGTAAGTCTTCCTATTCCAAATAATGGAATTGACATTGGGTTCAAATATCAATAGAGAAATCGAATACCAATACTTCGAAATGCATTTCTATTATTTGCTTTTCTGAGAATTATTCTTTTGTTAGATTCGTTGTGTGAATGTTATTAAACCATATCTAATATTACACTTATTTATGTAAACATCACGCCAACCCTATAAAACAAATGTTGCAGAAACCTTGGTATCAAATTATATTTTCCTTTAGAGCTTTTTGAGTATCCAAGCTTAATTCATTTTAGAGCCGCTTCATTAGACAACTTATACGCTAAACCTATACAAATCAAATTAAAAATGTTCAACCCTATACTGCCATAATTTCTATAGCGAAATAAAAAAACTTGCATGTTTATATAGAATTATTCCATTACTTAGAGGATTATTATATTAGAGCTCCAAATGGAATATCAATACACAAATATATTACTAAAATATGGTCCTCTATATAGTTTCACTAGCCAATAAAAATTTATACGAAATAAAACAATTTTTTAAATATTTTATAGAATTTACATATAGCATGTCAACAAATCATATATTTTCTCTGTATAGCTAAAATCTAAAATACGTAGTGAACCAAAATAAACTGTAGCTCACGATATATAGGATCATCTAGAAATCTAATGCAAATTAACTTTATTTTCCGATTTTATATTCACATATCTTAAAGCAACCATACTCTAAAGACTACTACCTCCTATTCTTCATTCAAAACATAACAAAAAAAAAACTAAAAATAAAAATTATGTAAATATCTCCCTGGTCGTATTTATGTTGGATGCGGAACCCGATCATAATAATATAATAATGTCATGCCATATAAATAAACAAACATACAGGTAAAAATTAATATTTAATTTCTCGTTTTATATAAATAAACGTTTTATTGATGTTATTCCACATTATATGTTTATTAATAATAAATTAATTCGCCGATTTAAAAATGTTATAAGGCACACCGGATGCATATATATTAGCATAACAGCCCATCTCCTTTAATTTTAGATATATTTAATTTCGTCCGGTGATAATGCCGAACTGGGTAGTTGCGGCATTGGGCCGCAAGAGAATGGACCGGGCAAACAGCATTGGCAGGACATGATGCATAATTTACGTAAACCCACCGCCATGTGGCACTATTTGAGATAAGAAAATTATTTTTTTTATAAATGTCAAATTTATTGAATAAAAACACTATTATTTAAATAAGTTTTATATAAATATATTATTTATTATATTTACATATAAAATCAAATATATAATAAACCATTGCTTGATGCGAAAACGATTCAATATTTAATTCTAGCTCAATAATCAATTTTAGATAAATTGAAATTTAATTAAAATGCATGCAAATTTTTTATATATAGACCTATTTATTTATATAATAATAAAATATATTGAAAATAATTGAAAACCCAATCTTATGAAAATTCTAAAATAAACTTTAAAATTTAAATAAATGAAGTATGTAAAATTTAAAATCTTAAATTTCTTATATAAATATTACTATATTATATAAAGACTATATATATATTAATATTATTATATTTAAATTTGTATACTTTTAAAGAGAATGTATTAAAAATTAATAAAATTTAGAATTTGCATCCGTCAATAAAATATAAAATTAAAACAAAATGCAGGGGAACAAAACTTCTTCATTCATAGTTAATAATCTTATCGTTTAACTTATACTTGTGTTCAGTTCAAATTAGCATTTAAGATGTTTTTATTTTATTTTGTATAATGAAATTGGAATGGGTGGGGGCTTCGGTGCAGGACTACTAAAAATTTGTAAATGTTAATGTTAAAATGAGTTCGCTCATATATACGCACAATAAACTTTTTCAAAAAACTAATTTTAGCGAACTCAATCAACGATCGAATTTTTTTTTGCGGAGAAATTCATTCGTATAGAACAAACATTTAATAAATTAGTAGCACAAATAAGCTATTTAATAAAAATAAAAGACAATCATGTTTTTCAAAATGAATGCCAATTGTCACAATTTTTTCAACAGTGCATAATATATTGGCAACTAATATTCATTATACTATAACTGCACATAAACACACATCACCCATATATACAGGAATAAATATATGCGAATTGCGCTAAACACAAAATTTAATTGAATGGTCCTAACTATATAAATAAAATTGGTTAACAATAAATATTTGAAATCAAATTATTATAATTATAAATATATATATTAATAATTTAATGAAACAAATTTAAGAGAATTGAAATGACGATAATTAAGTTAACAATAAAAAAAAATTATATATATAATATACAAATAAAAATATTATACAAACGTAATTAATTAATTTCAATTGATTAATTAAAATAAACATTTTATTAGCAATGAAACAGCCAAAGGAATATTTAATTTGACTATCATAAATCATTCTATAAACACAAAATATATATACCAATAATTTAAACAATATCAAAAAATTTAAGTGTTTTTGTTTTAAATAAACTAAATAAAAATCATAAATAACACATAATTAATTATATAAATTAATAAAATGCTTTTCAATCCTTAAATACTATAAACAATAATCTACTCAACCCAATTCGATTCAGTTTTTATTTCAAACGATTTACACATACACACATTTGAGATAAATACATAAAACTTGAAATAAATAAATATATATATATACAAAATCAATAATAATAAAAATATAAATAAATTAACAAATTTATCAATCAGTTCGTTTTTGTTTTATATTTATTTTTATTTTCAAATAATATTTTAATATTAATTTTTAAGTTAAAAATCGTACAAAACATAAATAAATTAACTATATATAACAAAATTATAACAAAACAAATATAATTATATATATAAATTAATAAAAATATCAATGTAATTTAAAATATACATATTATATATTATAATAATAATAATAAAACAAAAATGAAATGATCAACCTACATATATTATATAAATTATATATATATATATATATATATATATATATATATATATATATATATATATATATATATATATATATATATATATATATATATATATATATATATATATATATATATATATATATATATATATATATATATATATAAATATATATATATATATATATATATATATATATATATATATATATATATATATATATATATATATATCGATTCACAAGGTATGTCTTAAATATATAACTACTTTTCAGGAGAAACAATTAACAAAGTTTGTTAATATTAAGTTTTAATAAATTCGAAATAAACATTTCTTTTTTTCAATGTTTAAAACTAATCATTTTGTCATTTGGGATTCAGTAATATTTAAATAGCTATTCAAAAAGTTACCATAGCTTAAATCTCTTTAATTTAAAACTATAAATTTTGAAGGTACAAGCCGGAACAACTTTTGCATTGAGGCATTTCGATATTTAAAATAGTTAACTAACTAGTATATTTGTCGTTGGTACATCTCTGGCATTTTAAATCATGCATATTATGTACATACATTAGAAACATATACACATAAATTTGGTTTTTTAGAAAAATTAGTTTCAAATTAACATTACTCGATGCAAAAATATGCCTGGAGCTATCTAGTAATCGTACGTTCCAATAAAAATAAAAATCACGTACAAAAATGAAAATAACTAAAGGGAACCATGTTTTGCAATAAAGCACTGAATTGATTTATCTAAAAATTGATTTCCCAAATTTTCTGACACTCGATGTTCAAATAAATTATAACTAACCCATTAATTACTTTGATTAGGCTATCCAAAATATAATAAAATAAATTATGCTGCCATTATACCTACATAATAGAACATAATCTGAAAACAATCTAGAAGATGATTCATATATATTTGTCAAATTCCCAAGTCTTATGATGTATTGCCTGTATGTCCAGTACCTTGTATTAAATCAACTTAAGATGCTATACCTTGTGAGTAAAGATATATATGTACATATATATATATATATATATATATATATATATATATATATATATATATATATATATATATATATATAGATATATATATATATATATATATATATATATATATATATATATATATATATATATATATATATATATATATATATATATATACATAATTATAAATAACAAAAAAATTATTATGATTATAAATGGGTAATAAATACATTGTATAAATGTGTAATATTTTGAAATATATTTAATTATAAACAATAACTAAATAAATCAATTTCGTGTAATTAATTGACTAACTTGAAAATTGGCCCATGTATAATGTATGTATTGGGCGGAATTTACTTTAAACGTGAAAATACGTGAACTGTATCTCTAAGTTTCGAAAAAAAAATCTGAAACTACATAATTTAAAACAAATTCTTTATAAAAAATTCTTATACTATAAAATATTATCAAAGAAAACCTAAACGCCATTAGAATTAGATCTTAACATGGCAAAAAATGGGTTGATTGTTACAAAAACCCAATAATTAATAATGTTATACGTTATAATTCAAACGGCCAAATATCGGGTCCGCAAAGTGAAGTGTCCGTAAAATCCACAGCTATAATCTGCCAATTCACAAATTCAATAAGACTGTCAACATTAAACAAATCATTATGGCGATGGGCGACAGTGTACGACACATATTCGAGAAAACGTAAAGTGAATACAGTAAATGGTCTGTTTTCCGGAATGCGAGTTCGGATAATTAAAAATTCCGAATAATTGAAACTAAAAAACTTATGAGAATTTCACATGATTCATTATTATTTAGGATTCTCGTTTATTAATTTTATAATTAAAATTAATTTAACTATAAAAAAATCCAATATCGAAACATAAAAACTTCATCATTATTGGACCTCAAACTTTATGAAACCAAAATCTTATATCTATACCTATCTTCTTTTACAAGAAAATTGTTCTGCATGACAGAAAACTGCATAACTTCTTGCGCAGTATATGCTGCGATCATTGTTCTGTTAATTGTGTGACAGCTACTTGACGTCTTGATCAGAATCTGAGCTTAAGTTTCGTTGGTATTTGAAACACTTTCGATAAATTATTTATTTGTTTGCACAGTTTCTGCGTTATCATCGAGATGCAACCAGTCAGCAATTTCGTCCTCTTGAATTGGGTTTGCATTAGAATTCAAGATTGCGCGAATTTCATCGTAAGGCACATTGCTGTTGCTTGATGGCATTAAACCACAATTTGTTCCTGCTATATTGCATCTTTGATGTTGTAAGATTGTTAAAACAATTTCACTGAATCAGCAGCAATCATTTCATAAAAACTGTTTTGAATTCTTAATCGCGGTTTGTTATGTTTGAAGCAAGTAGCTACTGATTTCCCTGCTCTAGGTAAAGAAGAATTGCCACAACAACCCGGTTTCATCAATATTTTAAACCTGTTGACGTGTGAGATGCTATTCCTTTCAATTTTGTGCAATGATCACTTGCTGCAACTTCATCTGCTGATTTCCTTTCACCTGAAATATCCAATTTTATAATGTCGCCCTTTGATTTCAAACATGCTAACAAACTGTCCGTTGGTTAGCACGTTCAAAAAAATAATTTCCCTTCTGAAAGAGAAAAAACAAAAACTAATTCTATTTCGGTTAATTTAATGCCGGATAATCGGGCTTTTACTGTAATAGGTTTTATCGTTATGCGAAGCATAAATTAGCGCAAGCGATAGAAGAGTTCGGCTAATTTTGACAACTAAGCTGAAAATTACACGACAAAACATTTCAGTTAGACGGCAAGATCTAACTAAAGTTGCAACAAAATTCGATTCGAAAGATCAATAGAATTACTTCCCCTGCTGGGGATTCTTCTTTTGTGGTATTTTAGTATACAAAAATCTTCTGAGTTGAACAATTTCTTAACAAATAAAATGATCCTGTTAGTTACTGAAAAAGATCTATATTGCTAATCTTACAACCAAACATCAAAATTAATCCCAATTAAAGATTGAATGTATATAATGCTTGAACCAAAATCTCCACCAAATTATCACCAGATTTGAGCAATTTTAAATGCAAAGGTTTAAGCAAGTTTAAGTGCAATTTTACCGAAACAATGCGATGAAATGGTGACCGTGTACACTAAAAATAATCATAAAGTTGTGTTAACTGAACGTGCACGCATCGTCAAAATATCGTGGCCAACAAAGTACATACTGCCTGACAATACTATTCGTCGTTTGATGTCGAATTTCATTAATCACAAAGACAGTCAGAGTCTACATATTATACCGTTCATCAACGACCATGAAAATCCATTAAACTGATTGAAGCGGTCAAAGAAAGCGTTGACCACAACTCAAAAGCGTCGTAGCATCTCCGCGTTCAGTATTTTGGTGTCAGCGGAAACACTATGCGGCGAATAAATTGAAGGACCATACGACACTCTCTGGTAGTGTTAGCAAAATTACTGCATTCGGAGATCGGAAAATCCACACAAGATCCACAAGATCCACACAAAACATGCGTATATATCAGTAAATCTAAGACTATTGAAAACCGTAGCAAATAAGTTGGATTCCTTTGATCAGTTAATTTTTGTATTTAAAAATAAGTCCAAATAAATTACAAAAGACCAAATTGAATAAAAATAAATCATATTTAGTATTCGGTAAATTTAATAGTTATTTAATGTTTTTATACCGACACAAAAAATGACGCACTCCTTATCATTATTAATAAATTATGTATAACTTCCTATCATAAGGAAGCGATGATCGTAAATTAAACAGTAACGCCTATCACCGAACTGCAAATACGGAGTTGGTTCAATAACCCCTTTGTACTAAATACGCCGTTATTGGTAGTTCATTATTAAGTTATAAATCAATCATTCTTGTTATCTTGTACCATAAGTACATTGCAGTGTTTCATTTCTCATCCAACGGCATTCTTAACTTTTGTTGATATACAGCAAGTTCGAAGAAGCATTACATTGTCGTTACATTGTAGTATCGGTTTCTCACACCTAGTTTTTTTCTTATCACCTAGGTTAGGTTAGGTTATTGTGGCTGCTATCGCACACTTAGACCAGCGATTGGTTCTTATCACCTAACAACCTAGTAATTCTATCTAACATTTCTATTCGTTTTTTATTATAGTTTTTGTTAATTACCCTACAAATCACCGCATGAGTATAGCTATCAACAGTTCTTCTTTTATTTAAAATAAACTCATGTTATTTACTTATTTCGAGTCAAACATAGATTATCTCTGGTCAATGGCCATCAATAATTCAATTGATACTACCATGATTAAGGCTTAATACATCAGTTATGAACCATAGCTAGAAGTCTAATATTGCCTCTTTTGAGAAACATAACGAAAAAGTATGCCTGAAAAAATAAATTCAATGCATCACCTAAAAACTTACAGTCCTTTATTATCCTTGCCATCTTAAAAGATTACTTAGTACTTATTTTTATTTCCGAGAACCGAAAAATTCATTTAATCATCAATCTTTTCGGTAGATGGCAGTATGCACATCACAAAAGTATATACAGAAATATTGGCCGGTGTTAAATTCCATGATTAAAAATAAGTTTTGGCAAGACAACAAAATAAACAATATACCATTCGTACATTGATTTAGAGCGCATGTGGGAGAACTAATCGCATTATAGAATATAATGCCGACTCAATATCTATATGACTAAATGTAGCTGTGTTAGAAAGTCATTTATACGATTTCTCCAAGTTGTTTCCAAGAATTTTCATCGGCAGTGCCTTATATACATAAACCGAGAACGTATATAGCCAAAAGTACCACGCAAAAAGGACAGAGAGAAAATTTTTTGGATTTTCCCTATTTTCCTATGTATTTGTACACATACATAGACGCGGAATGAAAATAACTTTCTAACATTTTTCCGGATTTTTCGTTCTCTTTAAATAGGATATCCATTTCTACTCGTACATACACGATTTACGTCACAAGTAATTATAAATTTTTGAAGGTTTTCATATTCTATTTAACCGGTAAATGGGTGGACCGTGTATATTTTCCTTTGACGTATAATATTGTATCGTCATAATATTCTTATGTACACTACATTGTTGCAAAATACTGATGATGTAACCGATTTTGATTTTCATAAAACTGTATATATATATATATATATATATATATATATATATATATATATATATATATATATATATATATATATATATATATATATATATATATATATATATATATTCACTTTCTTCTAGAGAGTGTACGCAAATCATTGATTGGTGAGGTTTTAAGATTGGTTGGGGGTTTGGTACTACTTATACAACGGTAATAGTATGATATAGGTTTATTAGAAAAAATTCTCAGAAAAATTACGTCAAAATATTTAAGAAGGAATAAGAGTTTGGGAATTATTTGTCATAACAAACTTTTACAATATCCTTGTACATATTTTGCTAGGTAGAATATACGGAAGACAAACATTATGTGTGAAAGTTCATATTCGTAGGCCGGAAATTTGATTAATTGTGTGTCGAGAAATTAGTCCTGTGTATACAACTGTATGATTTGAATCATTTTTATATGAAACCTGATAATATAATTAAACTACTTGTTTTGATTCCCAAGGATCCAACATAGATATCTTTACAATCGACTACGTCGTTGTTCGCTACTCAGATTATAATATGTTTATAGTATTTAAGAATATTGTATGTAGTACTTAAGATGTAGGTACAATATTACTACGGTATTTTTACTCAGTCTCAAGTAAAGTGAATCTTATCCATAATATCCTTATGGTTGATATCCTTACCATTTTGGTTTTTTAAAACAATCAGTTATATAAGGCGAATAACATGAGAACAGATAAAACCAATCAAAATAGTTCATAGTCATATAGCAATAGTTGTAAAGTGTGTTAATTGTACAGATCTGTAAAGATTAAAAATTTAATATTGTTTCTTTAATTTCAGGAGAATATATTTTCTACTCATGTTGTGTAAAAAAATTAATAGTGTTTATATGTTATCCGACCCAAACCAAAGTCATGAAAGTATCTTATTCCAAGAGATATTCAACGGAACCAGATTATTTTATATAGTATCATACATTTTAAGTTTAAATACTCTTAAAGTAAGCAAAATACACAAAGTTATATGAACATGTTTTTCCCAAACCAGAGCCGTCGAAAGTCACCCTTTTAGTAGATGAACATCCAAACTTACTTTTCAATACTTTAAGTTAAAACACACAGCACAGAAACATTACGAATCCATTCCATCTGATGAGATGGAATGTATATCTTCGATTAATATGCATTCAATGACGTTACGCATCAAAAAGTCCCCACACCATTTAACCTTTAATAGCCCAAACTAAATCTTTAACGTTAGAGAGAATAAATTTCCTTAAAACAGAGAATATAGACTGGTTTATTATTGAAAATAACCAATTTCGTCAATATTGATGAATAAGCCTTTAACATAAGTTGGCTACATTATTGTTTGGAACCTACTGGGAAAGCACCGGGTTCGAATCCCGATAAGAGCATACAAAAAAGATTTTTCATCTGATTATGATCAATGATGTGAATGAACACATGGAGCTATGGAATGTGCAGATGGCTTTACGTAAATCGGATCTATAGCCAGTACGTCTTCGATTGTCTGTAATGGCTTAAAGTAGGACGTAAAAGAGCGATCTGCGAAAGAATTGGAAGTGCCTAGGTGACCTAAATAAGATTACAAAGATAAAACCAACTCTATACAAGGAATGGCGATATTGTTAAATTTTTTTTTAATTTTTTAATACTATTTGGAAATTGGAAATTCAAGGAATAATCTAAGCAGTTTAATTTTTAAAAATACATTAAATCGAGAATAAACTGAAATAGGACTCACATCTGTCTAATTTAAAAATTTCATGCACTGCTGCTGAGTTAATCCACGTCGAAAATTGTAAAAAATAATCGCACGAAAATGTTCACGATTTAATTCCATTCTTGGGGGCAGATGAATCTTTTAATTTACTGTAAACAACACAAATAGCGCTCGTATGTAAAAACGTTCTGAGTACGTATAACCTCAAAAACTTCTAACTTTATGATAGAGCTGTCAGTTGACAGATTGCAACACCAGGGTTGACAAATCCCGAAATATAAAAGGCAACTTATGTAAATCATATGAAATCTAAATGTAACTAAAGAACCATCTGTTATAAAATCTTTTTACTATTTTGCGAATAGAATTTGTAAATAATCAACTGGGTACAATTTTTTTTTGACTATACACTCCTCAAAAAAATTAAGAGGTTTGGAGATTAAGAGATTAAGGATTCAATTGACGTTTATTTTTGAATGGATTGGATAGATTTGGAAAAGGAACTCGTAGTTGTTTGTTGGAATCGAGTGACAAAATAATTTGGACTGTAAACAATACGGCTCTTCGTTGACTCAGTTTCCAAGTAACATGTTCCCTGGCGTTTGAAGCCTTGTCAATGGCATAACTTTTTTGAGAACTCTGTTTTCCAACTTCACCTCTTTGAGCCTATTCGAACATTTTGCTACGAAACGAGTTTTTCTAGCACAGTTGAAAACCAATTTCAAAGAACTTGAAGTTTGAAAAATCATCCAACAGAGTGAAAGTCCGTGATATCACTATATGACTTAAAACCACCTTAGATGTCCTCTGTTCGATGGCCTCTGTCACATTATTTCAAATAATAATTAATGTTGTTGTCACTTTGGTTGAAAACACAAACTGATCATTTTCAGTTTTTTTATGTTTTCAATAAAATTAACGGGATAAACTTAACGAATCAACGGATACAAACAATTGCTACGTGAAATAATAACTGGCTACTTAGTTTTTTATGTGTTTCAAAGTAAAGTCATATTAAAATCAAACCTTGATCCTTTAATTTATTTTGAGGAGTGTATATCACTGAGTTTAATAACTATGGAGACCGTATTTTTAAAAAAAAATGGTAGCAAAAAAAATGTATTTAGTATGCAACAGAGAAAGAACAATTTTCTTTATTTTCCTTGAAACACGAAATTACGAAATTTTCGAAAATCAAATTTCAATTTAGTTAAAACGTTGTGTCGGGAAACGGTTAAATAAATCATAAATTGTAATTATTTGGTTCTTATAAATAAATAAATAAAATTATATATAAATAATAATAAAAATTATGTTCTTCCAACCTTTTTGTTTACTTTTAATTTTTGACGTTTAATTCTTCGAGCTCGTAATTTGAGAACACTGTTAGATACTTATGACTGACGCTGAAAAATTTATCAATTTTTCGGAAATACATTATGAGACTGAGATCCATATATAAAATGAGTGGCAACACTCATTTTATATATGGATCTTCACTCTCATTATTGTTGGTTGTTTTAAATGTTAATTATATAAGATACCGTCTCCACAGTTATTCACCTCATTGGTGTATACTGAATGTCACAATAATTTTTGTTTTATATAAAAATTATTAACAGGTTAATTTTGTTAAAATTCTACCTAACTACTCAGACTGGCCGTTTTGTAGTGCTTTTTTGTAGTAATTTTATATCACGGTTGGAGACGGTTTTGTAATATAAAATAAAATTAAACACAACGCTCTGCAATAAGTTAAAAAGGGGAAATAATGAATTTTAAGGAGAAATGAATATTTTAGAGTGATAATTGACGTTTCTACATAGTACAAATTTAATTATATAATTTTTTAAAAGAAGTGGTTGAATAAGTAGTGATAAAATTTTAATAATTTTGTAAGTATATGAATACAACTTAATTAATTTTATTGGAAACAATTTTAACAAGACATATGATAAACAGTATAAAGTGTTGACTGGTTAAAACAAAATAAAAGATACTGTCTTTTTTTAACCCGTTTCAATATACGACTTGAAGTTATTCATCATAAAAATTAACTTGCAGTAAGCTACGACAGTTTCGTTTTATCATATTTTTTATCACTAAATGTGACAAAGAACCACAAAATGATTACCCTGGTGAAGGAAAAAAGTGAGATAACGTGAAAAATAAAACTAACAGGTTTTGCAAATATTGATTTATCCATATTAATTGTTAATGACCAAACCGAATGCCACAACCTCTATCAAATGTTTAAGATGTTTTACTGAATAATACTTAAACTAAGCAAATAATACAAACTACACTTTATGCACTATTTGTTGAAAATATAATGTATACGAGTCCAAACGTCATTCAGAACAACCCAAAAGGTGTTACGATAGCTGTTTTGGAATTTCAAATGGAACCACTATAGAATTTGATGATTTGATCGTACTAAATGTAATTTAGTAAATAAACAGTTAACAGAAAGTTGATATGTTAAGTCCTGGAGTTGTGATACTGAATATCGATATGGAATGGTTCCGACATGTAATACCCGACAATAATAACCTGGGGGAGACATTATAAAATTTCTACGATTTCGTTATTTCCGATCCACCGCAGATATTATTATGATTTTTGTTTTCATTTTGTAAAATACGAAAATCGTAAATTTTTGTGTAAAAATCCCACTGCTTTGGAGGTGACGAATATCGTATTTACAAAATGCAAAACGCATATAATCGTATAATTTTTTGTAAACATTGAACATTATTATTGATTATTTATTTATTTATTATTGATTATTTTATACAAATTGATTAAATTACAATTGTAATCAAACTTTTTTATTAATATTTGATTAAAAGATTACTTTTAAAATAATACAAAATGGCAAACTTCATTGTCTTAAATTTTACGATCAAAACTATAATTTCATAATAGGGATATGTGCCGCGGATCGTATTTTACGATATCGTACTTTACGAAATCGTAAAAATTTCTTAATAACTTCTTTTTTGTCAAAGTTTATAGACTGATCTATCGGATTTGCAACAAAAAATGATTTACACTTCTAAATTGATTGAATTTTGACAGTCGAAAAATGTTTAACATTGTAAAATAGTAGGGAACTGCGAATATTGTTATCCTTGTTTTTTACATGAGAAATATACGTTTTATTGAATTTACGCTGTTTTGTGGCCCCCATACGTGAGGTTTCTAATCTCCGAACTGCAAATACCGATACTCTTGTACCACCATAAAATTACCACATACACATACTTAAATTAGGAGAACAATATTTTGTTGTATATATGTATTTATATAATAAATATATATACAAGGGGAAAACGAAACAAAATATCGATTTGAGATAAACAGTGAAATAAGAAAGAGAGCACATTTAAATATTATATTATACACGTACACGAAACATACATCCATATAACAATTCTCATTTTTACATTACAATTTTGGTATGTTATATTTTTGTTAAGTTCTTGAAGGTAAGGTGGTAGAAAACAATACGCCATCTTAAATTTTATATGTTATACATAATAGTATAGTGGTTGCTCTGGTTAAATAACATAATATAATTTTTAAAATATTTAGAATTAATTATTAAAAATTAATTACAAATAAGTCCACCGACTAAGTTCGTTATCTAATTAATGTGTGTGAATATGTGTAAATGTTAGTTTAATTATTATATTGTCATTATTATTATTATTATTATATTATGAAAATCAATAGTTTTTACACTACATAAAGTTTATATATGTATGTATGATAAATAATATTATGTGGATTAAAAATACATTTTTTTATTGTAAAAGTGAACAAAACGTGTGTGAACCAAAGTGTTTCATTTAAAAAAAATATACAAAATAAGTGTAGATTTATACTAATTTAGAAATAAGGAAAAATTATAGTTTTTATGTAAAAAAAAAAGGTTAAGAAGAAAACAAAAAAAAATCAATATTTTTTCAAAGAAAATTAATAGAAGTGCGTCTTTTTCTTGTATTCATGTTTTCGATCTACGTTAGTGTTGTGAAATAATATTGTATTACATAAATAAGTTGGAAAACTATTAACAAACAAAATTTTTTAGACGATCAACAACAAAACACAACAATAATATACATATATACCTCAACACAAAAGAAAAAGGTGAATTTATATAACAAAACAAAATTCAAGATTACAGGTTACTTTACTTTACTTTTTACTTTTTTTTACCATCCAACATGTTTAAATTTTGGGTTGTTCTTATATTATATACTCGTATTTGATAAAAAAAAAACTATTTAGATATTTTACCTGCGCCCTACCTATTGTTTGCCCACCTTTTGTGTTTGGAATACTTATTTATTCCCTTTTATTATAATTTTTTTAATTCTTTTTCCCAAACATATCACCCTCAATTAGAAATTTAAGATGGTTGAAAAGTAGGTTTTTAATGCATTTGGTGTGTGTACAATGTTTGGTTCAATGGTTCTTAAGTCACGTCATTTTATAACTTCTTTAGGTACCAAAAATATCATTGTTTATTTAACAACAACGCTTATATTTATTTATGACCTCTTTACACATACAAAGTGTTTGTAAATGTTTCGCAGAGTTGTCACAAAACCTTTAACATCTATATAGATAATCTTAAAAACGATATTGGGAAGAAATTAAGAAGGTTATATATTCAATGCTAAAACATATTGTATTCTATATATAATTACAATGCATGTATGTAATGGTTATATAACATGCGCACCAGCTACCATCCACAAACTTTGCCATATAATAATTATACTTATAAAATTTCTAATCTGATTAAACGTATATATCAAATCAATCAAACTTGTTGAATTCTATCTAACTAATAAGAGATAGTTTTAGAAGTAAGCGAACCAACCGCAATCAATTTAAATCTCACCCTTTATGTATCCAAACATCCCACAGCACACACGCACAATAAAGTATTTTATCAAAACCTACGCGAAAAACTTTTTGGCAAACGTTTCTATAATTTTATATCATTGTTGTTGTTTTATTATAATATATTATTGGCATCAAACTTGAAAATTTTAAGCTGTTAACGTTTTCTTCGAATTTCAGCATATTATTTTTAAGGCGTTTATTCAGTTTGACAAAATACTCGGTAAACATATTTTTCGTGGTAAATGTAATATTATTGGTGGACCACAATTTACTTTTGTTAGATGTATGTAGATACACATACTGCATTAACCTATATATACAAATATCTAATGCTTATATATAATACGATTGCCAAAACTTTACGATTATTTCGTATTAAGGTCAAATCAATATCATTTGTCTATTATGCTGTTTGATATTAAGCAAGTAATTTATTCGGAGACTAGGAGCCAAAATGAAAAATATAATAATTGAAGAGCATACAAGAATTTATTCTGCTGCGGCGATTCTTGGAACAAATAACAAATGATATCTATTATTTTTGTCATATGTGCTTCTGTCGAATTTTAAGAGTCGGCTTGTCTCATTTTTGTAATCTTTATATTTTATTTTTCTTCAAATCGATTAATAATATTAGGACTAGACTAACATCTCTGTAGATAAGATAACCCCTAAACTCTTTAAATAGTTAAAATACTGTGAAAACACAAAGAGTTACCTATCGGTAATTTACTAATCGATTTGTGTCTTTAATATCTTTTCATTGTACAGTTATATGTATGAAAGACAGATAATCTGGTTTGATATCCTATAGACGTTTTATTTTGGTCATTAATTAACTTCCTTACTTGCGTCACAGATTTTTATTTTGTACCATACAGAATCTAGCTTTAGTGGTAATTTATGTTTTTGGCATTGATATGATCTTCAATCTTTATCTTTAATCGTGTACAGTATATAAAGGGTTTTCCAATAAGAGGTTTCATTTTGATATTTAAAAAAACGAGTATTTTGTAAAAGGAATCAATGAATGTTTATTTCGTTCCAAGGTATTCCATTAACATTTGAAAACGATATCAGCCAAATGGCAGCCAAGGCTACGCTTGCAAAACCATATCCTTTTCATGAAATTTTTCATGACCAATTTGCACATTAGCGGCTGTATGCCCTTGATAACTTAATGTATTCCATCTTTAAGGCCTTGAATCGATTGTGGAGCATTGGCATATACCTATCTTTTCCGTGGCTCCGAAGTTAAAAGAAAAACGGCTTAAGTCGTGTGTTAACTGAACTTTAAAAGCCTTAAGACCTAAGTCTTTATGCAAACAACGGTTTAATGTCTTTTGTAGAATGTTTAATTCCAAAGTTCGACGAGGAATCGACTAACTTGGTTTTTCTTCAACACTACGGACTACAGCAGCAATATTCTCAGTTGTTTTTGAGCAACGCACACGGTTTCAATCCTTCACATGACTAACTTGTCCGAACAGCTCATTTTTCTATCAGTTTGACTATTGCCGAGCAAAAAAGTACTTCACAATGGAAAAAATGTCCATAATTTTTTAACTTAATTTTAACAATTGCAATGCGTTTTTGAAACGTGTATCATATCATTTTTGATTAAAGCGTAGTTTTTACTTGTCAAATGTCAAAAAGTTCTCGGTTCAACTCACATTCTAAACACCCCATTATGATTATTAGGTCATCACCGAGAATCGATCCCAAGACCACAAACTGAGTTGCTCTTAGCACGCTAGTTTCTCTGCCAACGAGGGTGTATATAGGATACTATTATGAGGTCTATATTTATGAGTTGACATGACACCAATTTACCGAGTAAATTGCCCAGTGGTTTAAGTTGGGGAAGAAATTGATTTCAAATCCTGATAAGACATAGATGAAATTAGGGAATGTTTTCAGGCACATTAACTATTATAATAAAACAAAAATGTCACCGACCAAATAGTGCTGTGGTTAAAGCTGTGGCACTTGAACCTGGAGCTATTGGGTTCGAATCCTAAAAGAGGCAGGATAGATTTTAACCGATCTTTCACCATCTGATTAGGATTGGTAGTGTGAATAAACACCGCATGTTAGAGTGCAGAATTCATGGACCGACATCTTCCATGTCAGTACTATAGGCTGGGAGGTATGCAATGTGCAAATTCTATTTTAATCGGACAGGGGTAAGTCCTCGATTTGGCAATGTAATGGCGTAAAGTAGCACGTAAATAAGCGAACTGCAAAAGAGTTGGAAGTGCCTTGAACCCCAAAAAAGAATGAAAAGATAGAAACGGACAGACAGACAAAAATGTTATTTTCATCTAATAAGTTTACAGTAGCGGCCACATAGAACTTTGTTAAACGTCCTTCTTACTTCCTTCTAGTTTTGATAAGATCCTTAAAATTAGACAAGATTCCTTCAAATTTTCGGATCTAGTCCTTAAGATCAATTCAGAAATACTTAATATATATTCATGAAACTAACCTCAATAAATCAATAATGATTCTGTAATAAAAAATCATCGATCTTGAATCCATCAATTTCCGAAACTACGTTTTTTGTTGAATCGTTTAAATATTAGTATTTATACTGTATTTAAACTGTTACATAACAAACTATTTTTTTATGAATACCTCAGACTTAACGTCTAAATTAAACCATTATCATATATCTCTAAAGTTTGATCTGTTAAAATGTATGCATGCTAAAAATTCCAGAAAGTAAATTTGTCATTGTTGAGGAATGTCGAATATTAAACGAAGAATATATAAGGAAGAAAACAGAACCATAACTTGGAATTCAAGCTATTCTTCTAAGTATATATGATTGATAGCTCTGATGTGTTATTTTATCAGTGATGCTTACTAATCTAATTAATGAGTAAAAAATCAAATACCTGAAATTGGACATAAACATCAAAAACAGTAGTTGTGTCTGCACACAATCAAAAGTATAGTTTGTTTAAATTTTGTATAAACAAATGTCTTGATTCTGAACTATTATCAATACTCTTGTTTAATTAATTAAACTACAACTAAGCTGATCAACACATTTCAAACTACATTAATGTCCAGAATATCCCGGACCTTAATATAATATTATAACTGTCGCCACAAATGCAAAGTAGTTTTTCAAATACAATATTATTTGAAGTCAATGCCGACTAGACTGACAAAACTACTTTACATTAAGTACTTTACATAAAATGTCGGTTTGTTTGAAAATCGATTTTCGGAATAATTTTTCAAAGGAAACAGCCAAATAATTTTTATTTTTTGTATTTGTATATACTTAGTATATGAAAAACCTTACGCATAATACAAAAAAGGAAACTTAATCTTAAATTTTATTCCACAGTTTCAAATCCTGGGAATATACGGTAGTGTAATTATTTACGGTAGTGTAATCAATCCATTTCATTATCATACATATAGACTGCATTGCTTCATGCCAGTCTATATGTATGATAATGCAATGGATAATGTTACGAATAATAGATTCTGCAATCAGCAATGATAGATACATTTTCTTTTTCGGAATTTATATTATCTTCCACTCCAATTGATATAGATTGCACTTATACAGTGTATTATATAACCGGTTGCATTATATATGTTGTTATCACAGGAAATAGTCTTTTCATTTTCACTTTCATGTTTATTGGTGACAATTTCCATATTAATTACTGTACTTAGGTTTGAATAAGTTGGGAGTCGATTTTCGATTGACGGTCATTTCCAAAACTCGCTCATGGACATGATTTAACAACATCAACATTTGTGTTAGCACTTGATAAAGTTATTTAATATGTAGCTTGTTAAAATAGATAGAAGTTGGTCAGCTGATAATATAAAACAAAAGATCTCTATTATTAGATCCCAATTGGTCGAAAAGTCTTATACAGCAAAACAAAACTTAAAATGTGATATAAAATATATGTATAGTAAGGAATACTACATGAATCCAAGCAAGAAATTGTTGTAAGCGTCACATTATTATTTATTTTTAAAGTTGGTTCGAACCCTATAAGGTTCCCAACTCAATGCCACAAAGGGCCCATGGTGCAAACCTAGGATTACATCAAAGCGCGCAGACGTGTTCTGCAACCTTAGCAAACTGAAGCAGTTTGAACCAGGGCAGAGAAGACAGTAGATTTACAGGAATAAACCTGCAACTAAACACAAGAGATCTCATGCGGTCGAAAGCTGGATAACTGCTGATGAAGTGTAAACTATCGTCAACATCTTCCAGACATTCGCTGTTTTAATTGTTTTTTTCACTATATAAGTACGAAATATAGGTGGGAACCAGTTTTAGCCAGTCTGCAATTTCGTTGCGCTCAATGTCACAATGGGCAGGAACCCACATGACCGTTACCTTGTTGTTACGACCAAGGAGATTACGAATTTCTTACAATCCAGTACCAGTTTAGGGCTGGTTAGAGGGTTGTTCAAGGAGTTAAGGACAGTTTTACTATCCGTACAAAATATAATCTCTTTGTCGTCGGCCACGAGATTAAAAGCTGACATCACGCAGTGAGTAATCGCAATTAATTCCGCTTGATGAATAGTACAGTAGATCCCCAGACTTCCAGAGATTCTCAGATCATGCGAAGGACAGTAGTAACCAAAGCCGTACCATGTTCAGTGACAGAGCCATCAGAAAATAATACAAGCGATTCGGATATCTGTTTGAGAAAATCTGGTGAGAACCACATATCTCTGGATGGATGAAACACCTCAAATGATCTATGGAAATTAAAGACAGGCAGAAGCCTATCAGTTACCATGTCAAGTTCTGGCATAGCCAGTTTAAATTCATTAAGAATAGATCTATGGCCTGAAATAGTGCCAAGAGCATTCCACGCCCCAACACTCCTCAAGCGAAAGGCCGCCGAATAAGCTGTACCTAAGATGAAGCATTGTAACTGCGGTAGGGAGAGAATTAGCTCCACAGCTAGGAGCGAAGTTGAAGCCATGGCTCCGGTTACAGCTCGACAAGCGAAGTTTTGCAAACAATTAAGTTTAACAATTGAAGATTTAACTTTAACCACTGGCCACCAAACAACAGATGCATAAGTCAGCATTAGGAAAACCAGTGATTTGTAGATAAAATATAACTTTTTTGGAGGATAATCCCCAAAAATTACCAAAAGCTCTGCGGCATTGCCAAAAAAAAAAGTGGCTTTTTGTATAGTTTAAAGTCCAGATGATACTTCCAAGAAAGTTTGTTATCCAGAAAAGCTATTAACCGTACAACCGAAAAGTGATGGTAGAGAAAAAGCTGCAGTGTTCCTACGCCTTGTAAATATAACCAAGTCGGTTTTAGATGGGTTCACATGTAAACCCTTATCCAGACACCACTGTTCTATAATGAGAAGCGCGTGCTGAGTTAAATCTGATAAGACATTCAGATGCTTGCCTGAAACTATCAGAACCAGATCATCAGCATAACTTTGGGTGACAAAACCGGAATCACGAAGATTCACAAGAAGTTCGTCAATGACCAGAAGCCACAGCAGGGGTGAAAGCACACCTCCCTGCAGGCATCTTCTGGAAGCCTTGACTGAAATAAAGGTATCCACAACCTCGTATATTGCAATGCGAGATTCAAGAATACATTTAATCCATCTGATAAAGTAGGGTTCGATACCAAATTTAGTACATGCATTCATAATCGAGGCGAATGAAGTATTATCAAACGCTCCTGCAATTTCCAGAAAAGTGCCCACAAGAAACTCGTTGGTGTGCATAGATCTCTCAATCCTAGTTACGAGTTCATGTAAGGCAGTCTCACAGGATTTGCCAACTCTGTAAGCATGTTGCCTATTACTGAGCGGAGCGGTAACTAAATGTTCGTCTCTAATAAATCTATCAACAATCCTTTCTAAAGACGAACAAATCTTCATAGGTGGTTCGAGTAAGGAAACAACCTCTCGAGAAAATGTTTCCCAGTTGATAAGCTTCCGATTACGGTAAGGTTTAAGCGCAATTATTTTAAGATTAATATTAAAAGAAATACACCTGTGATCGGAGGTGAGAATATCATTCGTCATTCTCCAGTTTAAAATAAATTCAGTGAAGGACATACAAACTAATGTCAATTACCTCCCTGCGGGCAGAGTTAACAAAAGTTGGTTCACATCCAACATTGAGGATATCCAACTCAGATGAACTTAAGTAGTTTAACAGAGCAGAACCTCTGTTATTAATGTTGGTACTTCCACACAGAGAGTGATGTGCATTAGCATCACAACCAGCTATCAGAGGAATATGTTTAACCTTACACCAGCTTACTAGGTATGTAAAATCCTCAGAAGGAGGTGGAGTAGCGGAATCGTAAGGAAAATAAACTGAGGCAATAACCACTTCAGTTTGAGAGTTTAAAGTAATGCGTGCAGCTGCAATATCAGCCGAACTACACTCTTCAATGAGAGATGCATTAATATTCTCCGAGATGCATATGCAAGCGTCACATACTTATCGTAATACGTCAATAACGAATAGCCTCTTTGTTGTTTATTTTCCATCCTGATTTAACTCTTATCTAATAATTTATATTTAACAGTGGTATATACAACCTGTACTTCGAGATAATTTTAATCGTATAAAACGAACTATTTTTATTCGAAACGATAACTGTTGCAATATATTTTTGCCTCATAATCATGTTGTTAGCTTTTAATCATATGAAATGATATAATATGAGGCATCCATTTCGAAAATTCATTAGTATGTCTGTCATCCATCTAATTTTACGTTTGTCGGAGTTAGTTCTGACAATAGTATATATCATAATATGTACTATATCAGGTATTCCTCGACAGTGTGTTTGTTTATAATTCAGGGTTCATCTCATCGAATGCTGTGTATAAAGATTTGGCCATAACTTCCCAGCCCATTGCTATCTAACGTGAGTAATTTTGTATGCGTGTACAATTCGATGATCTAATCTTATAGATTTTAGTTTTTATATATACTGTTTAATATCGACCTCGACTAGAGAAATTATTGAAACGATATTTCTTTTCAGAAAATCTTTAAATTGGTTAAATTAAAGATATATATTTATATACCAAAAAGTTATAAGATGTCCTGATCCAAACCATGGCTTCAACAATACTTTCTAAGGCTACTTCCATATTCGTTTTGTTTTAGTACCACATAAGGCATCACTCGTACATATATTATATTTATTAGACCTTTCCATTTTCGTGAACTAAGTTGTGATTATTAATTAGGCGAGTTATTCAACTATAGTGATGACATCTGTCGATAAGACATATAAGTATAATTAATCTTAGTATTGAAAGATTTGACATTTAACTCCGGACAAAATATTTCAGTGAGACATTGTAAAACAAAATGTATGCCTCCTGACGTCAATAACCTTGTTTTTGGTAATCGGAACATTAGATCTTTCATAAAACTAGAATCTTAACGATGAAGTTTGGAAAACTAAGATATAAAGTAGATTAAACTTATGGGGTGCTCATTTTGGCACAACATTTTCATCTACTACTAATTATATTCAAAATTGATATTTTGCCTCTTAAGTCCTAAAATTATTTTTCAAATCTATATTCCAAAACATCAGATTTCACCAATAAAACTAATGCAAGCACTAAAGTGTTACATATACTTGATGACAGATATTTTGGTCGTCTTTCTGAGTTCTACTTGTATGCATATTATGCGTTCTCTCATTTAAAGCTACGTCGGTTGGGACAGAAGGTTAATATTCGAATAGAGATAGAATACAAAAGGATGTAAATAAACTGATAAATATTATGTGACACTGTAATGGAATTCAGAACTCATGAAAGATCGAGAAACTTTTTAAACTAATATACAGGCAAACCTCGCATAACGCAGGGCTTCAGTTGCAATGTTGCGCTAAGCGAGGTCTTGTTAATTGAGATATCAAATGATATATGGTATTAATATTGCTGGTTATGTTATGTATCAGATACATCAGATACTGCGTCTACTTTGTTACTAGTGATGAAGAAATGAAACCGTCTTTATGCTTTCGACAAAATTGAGGATCGATATAGGAGGCACAGGCGCGTTATCTAAAAAAAGAAGTGTCTGTATCTAAGATCATCTTCTTTAATCCGTTTCCTAAGGTTATTCTTCACGTTATCATCACAAAGTGTATAAGGCATCCAAGCCTTTAGGCATCCAGTTGCAGTAGTTGTGCTTTCTTTTCAAGAAATATAGGTCAGATTTTCTCCGATTGACACCAATTTCATCAATATTGAACACCTGTTGCGGTAGATAATTATTTTCTTTAATAATAAATTTTACATCTTGGTGTCAGCTTTAATGTTCACGCTTGCTATTTCGACTGTTTTTTTTTTAATGGAGTGTAAGTTACATGTTTGGTTACGTTTCTCAAGCAATCCATTGCTGACTACAATTGTCTCTACGGCGTTTCTTACGTAACGGATTATCCCAAATTTTTAGTTTTTCTTTTTAAGAGAACGGAAATCAAATCGTTTCGTGAATTTTGTTCGATTCATATGCCATATGATTTACGAATTTTTGTTGCTAAGTAATTGTCTGCTACTCGCAAGCCGAACCATATCAACGCATTATTTGATTGATTTATTTTATAATTATCGTTAGATGGAGCCATTTTCGAAGTTCAAGCAATAACTATTAATTTAATTTTCACGTCTTTTGGCAAAATCCTGTGGGTTTCGTTTTTTGGCAAAGTCCTGTAACTGGGTAAAATTATTTCTGTTCGAAAATTTAGTAAAATTATTACTGTCAGCGGGATTTTATGCTCAATGCGTGTATTTATTTTGTCTCAATGGGACGAAAAGTGCGTAAAAAATAGACTTAGTTAAACGAGGTTTACCTGTACTAACCCATGTACTTATGTATTTCGAAAATATCAATTTAAAACGAAGATACTTATATAGTACCAGGTGGCTAAAACTCTAAATTTGTTATATGAGTCAAACAGACAGCACATAATCGCTAATTTAATTAATTATTTGAAGGAAAACCTGAAAACAAATACTAAAATAGTAATTTAATACCATGCTTAACTCCTCTTTCATTTCAAATTAATTTTGACCCGAAACACTGGCGACATTGATTTTCCGTCAAAATTTTACAATTTCCCAAGATACACCTATATATTTTTTTTTTACTTTTTGCTGTGCTATCAAAAGTTTATTTATATTTTTACTTTACGTTCATATACTATGCATATATGGTATGTGCCTATAGTCGTTTATATCTAACTCGTTTCTATACGTAAGGTAAAAAAGCGGGAATTTTCTAATATAAGGCGACACGAGGTCGAAATTATTTTCTACACGCGATATTATATATTTCATTTTTCCAACCAAACTAATATCAAAGACGAATACATAATATAAATGAATGTTGTGTTTATTTATTCATTTTCAGGCACAAATTTTTAATAAATCAACGCTCGGCGCAGCCAGACAAATCAACCATTTTTATCCGTGCTTCTATACGATAACAATTTACAATTTGGAAATGATTAAATTTATCGTTAATTGTATACGCATGCCTAGTAATAACTTGAATCAAAATTTAAATATTACAAATATTATTATACAAATTGGACAGGATATATTATAATAAATAAAGCGGATTGAATATTATTAACGGGCTTCAAAACCCGTGGAGTCAATCAAATCTTTGCCAACTCAAATACGATTCAAATCCATACACCAAATATGAGTTTGAATAAATTTAATTAATTTTGTTTATTGGATAATGCACCTAATTGGCTCAATGGATCGTATACATGATGATGTGTCGCAAGACATAAAATTGGATGACTATAAAATATCAAATATGTCGTCGCGGGAAGATTTTGATAATTATACAAAAAGGTAAGATACAATAATTAGAATCACTAAGATTATAATAACACGACAATTTTATGGGTTTCTGTGTGTAATCTATAGAAGACAGTATTAATTTAACAACTGTCATCTTTCTCATTATAATTTGAAATATTAAGAACCACCCTGTTTTCTTACATTTTCCATGTCTCCTAGCTATATTTATTAAATAAATAAATTTGATGAAACTCTTTGTATTGAAAGAAATTTAATAATCGGATTTTGCTAATCCATAGTATATGAACGTGTTGTTACATACAAACGTTTACGAGTATATTGCAGGGTGTTCCAAATAAAATTTATATAATTTTTTGTAAACATCCTTTTTTTGGATTTAAGAAACGAATTTGAGAGAATATTCGTAAAATTGAAAGAATTGAACAATAGTGTTTTGTTGTCTATTGGAAACGTTATCAAAAATTGTACAACCGAATTTTCTTTGAGATTCCTTAATTTATTTAGTAGTTCATTTCCTTTTTCTTTACTAATTTCCGGGAGTTTTTAGTAGACTGTCACAAATTTATACCATACATAAAAGTTTAGTACAATCCGTTAAACTGATTACAGACCGACTGAAATTACTTTGAAATAATTTTTTTTCACTTCCATGACACCAAAGGGTATAAAGTGAAAAGATCAATAAAATGTATTTGGCTCCGTAAATAAAAGGATTTTGTCTTATAAATTTCATGACTCTAACTGATTCAGATCAGATCACATTTTCCTTGCAAACCAATGACACACTTTGATTAAAATTTTGGCTCAAAATGTGTCGTTGATTTGCATGGAGTTTACATGGGTCATAGGATTATGGAATAAGTATGAACATATAATCTAATCATTAGGGATTAATCGGATATATATGTATGTAAAATTAAGTAATATTTGCAATTTATCAGACCTTATTTATTAAGGTAAAGTCTATTCCGGTGGCCAAATATTAAGTTTTAATTAAAGCAACTCCTCAAAATCTTGTATAACATCTTATCAAAATAATTCTAAAGTGTCACGAAAGTGAACTAGTCTGCTTATTCCAACCGTCATATAGATGAAAGAATTATATTGGAATAAGACAGCAAACACGCAATCTGGCGTCTAAACGCAGTACTTTATGTTTTCACCAGATCTTTCAAGCTCAATTTTTTAAAAAATTAATTTGTTAAGCATGAACTGAAAAATAGCCTAGAATTAAAGCTGTTGCTTTAATTATTTCTAAAGTTTCCACTGCTTAGTTCCATAACTGGTCTAGCAACCATGCAAAAATAGTTTGATCCCCACAAGTGAAATCCTTCTAGTCAGAGTATCAATAACCAGAACTAATACTTGAACAATATTAACTGAGTCTTACTGATCTGTTTTAACAGTCGTTTTGAACTGATAAAATGCCAAATTCCTCGAAAAACTCACTAGCCTCCGTATTGGAAAAACTATATCGACATAAATCGACGGATGGTTCATTTTACAGAAATTAATTCAAACAATCTTTTCAAATTAATCAGTAAATCAGTATGGCTTCTCGAACGCGACAAATAATGGTGCACATCCATAATGAAAGTATTGAATATGTGACTTTGACTACGTATTTGAGGATCTGGATCGATCAACGTTTAAGTTTTAAAGCGAACATGGAAAAACTACTGATAATTGTAAGAGTAAACTGAATGTTATCAAAATGGGGTGTAAACTGAAATGAGGAGCTCATCCTAGTGTGACAAGCACTGGTGTCCTTCAAAATTGCGTATGGAAAGAGCTTGTATGGTAATGCTTCTAGGTTGGGTTTATCGCGTTCGTGAAAGTTGAAAATGTTAGTGCTAGAGTGGTATTAGGGAATTAATTCAACCCCAAAACACACTCTATGGTCTGAAATAGGTGATTCATCTCTCAATTATAAAAGAGAAAAGATCACCGTGCAAATAATTATGGAAAATAACGTGAAGAAATGATAACAGGTTGCAGGCAGGAACAGACTTTAGGAAAACTCCAAGCACCGTAATGAAAATGAAATGCACATGAAATATCTTGCTCATTTGAAAGTGTATACAGATGCCAGTGTGAGTGATGATCGAGTGAGTGTTGGAATTTACATTCTAGCACTAAACAAAGAGAAAATGTTAAGAGTAAATGTATAATGATTGTCGAATTGATTGGAATTATGGAAGGAATCAAGTTGACAATGAATGATGGATGGTTCTTTTACATTCCAACTCTCTGGCTGGTTTAGAATCAATAAGTAAGGGAGGAGGTACTTTGAACAACGTGTATGTGAATAGGTTTGTTTTAGTACCATCGACCTTGTGGTAGTGAAGCGGCACTTCAAAGAATACTTTCATACCTATACAGGTCAAAGATAATGAAAGAGCCGATATGATTACAGAAAAAGGTTGCTTAAATGAGCAGGTAAATGATTATGATTTTATGGATGTTGGAAATGTACTTCGTATGTTCCACGTGAATTTGTGCAAAAACGTCAAATAAAAGGCAAGAAGTACTTTGAATGGTGAAGTGTCTCTTTGAAAAAATGGAAATCAAAGGAGACACTACAATGATTCAAATCATGGAAATTGGAAGGAATGTCTGCATAAACGTCATTTGAGTGAAAAAAATGTGTCTCATTTTCGCTCGTGTACGGTTCTAGAGGACTTCGATGTCCTCATGGGTGCAAGAAGTGTGACTGAAATATTAAAAAGAGGTATAAGGCTATGAGTATTGAATAAAAAAAATCAGTAAATCGATTAAACGCTAGTCATATCCATTAACATATACGGTTGTGATGAGGGTTGTCCTTTTGCTTATATACTTCTGTCATCTAGAATTAAACTCAAATTAGCCACTGTAGCAAATGAAAGGTTTCTTTGCCACAATGATGGATTTATAAAAGACCACTTATTTGCATTACTTATATAGAATAAAAGCACTTAAGCTCAAAACAATTATTATCATTATACATGATAACACATATAGATCCAGATCTTATTCACTTATTGTTAAAGTTAATTACGCATATAATGTTACTGTTATTGTCAAATTAACTAAAAATACGTGAATGTATTGTGATACATATCAAGCGTAATGGCACAGTGATAACAACAATCTATCGCTATTATTAATTGCAGTGGCCTTTTGTTTCCAAATCATTATCAACAAATTCCAATAGTTATGATAAAAAGGTACAAGACATATTAAGTAAATAGGCAAAAAATAATCAATAATTTATATTATTTATATATGTGTGCCTAAATTTATGCATATGTGTGTGTATGTATAAAACATGCAGGGAACAGAAATAGGACCCGTGTACGATAACATACTGCGAATAGTCGTAGATCGGGGAATAACTGAAGTCTGTTTTATATAAATGATAAGTGATTATAATTGTAATGCATGACAATGGAAAATCCGCAGACTCATCATTTGATTAGATACACGATGTACCAATATAAATTTTTATCGAAAGATATGTGAACAAACACACTATGTGATGAAATTGCATTATAAATCATAGCATAGCATTCACCTCGTACTAAAAAAAAAATTTAATATTCTGACGGACATTATCTCTTCACTGTCATAAACAACCATTTAACGTGTGCGCGGGGGACGATCAGATTCGAATAACAATATATGTATATAGCCATGTACAATCGCGCAAAACTATATAAAATTAAAAAGAAAGTAACGCAAAATTCGCGACCTTGCCAATTATAGAGTTGATTACATTCTTGTCATATATACAAATTTATTGTGCTAATAGTTTTGTATATACGAGTATAAATAGACGTGCGCTTGCGCAAACAGACTAATAACTAGATTTATAAAAACCAGGTGGCTGTTGCGAGTGAGCAAATTTTGCAACACTTTTAGAAATAACTACATTTGCCTGATATTTTACTTAAACCATTATTTATTGTTATGGATTATTTTGAACCTTGGAACTATTTGTATTTGTTACAAACAATAATACATACTCACTGTATCTAGGCATACATATACAATTCTATTATCATTTGTCTCATATGTTTATATTCATAAATAATAACGTTTGTGTCTGTATGCGTCGTATGGGCTATAGTGTTTGTGCTATCTTTCATATATTTATAATAAAAATCGCGTACTTTCATATCGCGATTTTTTTTTTAATAATTTTTTTTTTTTTAATATGTTTTGCTCAATGTTCATATTAGTTTCGTATGAAGTATATAATAGTTAAGAGGTGATCGCGGTGTGTCTCAAATCAAAAAAACATATATTTTGTATTTATTATATAAATAACTATAAACGCTATATTGTTAATAATATAATATAATTAAATAGTGAAACAGTTGAATAAATAAATTATAATGGTTTTTATTATAAGTTCAGCGTATTCGGAAAAGCCAAACGAACCACCTGATAAATTAAATGGCGTTATTGTACGAACAAGGTAAAAAATTTAATAAAACAACAACAGATATTAGGAAAATCATTTACGTCATAACTTTATATACACTTACGTAGTATCTATTCGAGTGTGTGCGTGAATATAACTACAAATTTGTGTTGGTTTGTAAACGCGAGTCTTACGATTTCGCGATCACCTTATTTAAACGTTTTTTTTTGTGTGTGCCTACATACTACTACAGTGTGCATGTGTATAGTTGCGATACGAAGAAGACGCACAAGAATAACGAAAGATTTAAATGTGAAACGCGAAACAAAAGATCTGTAGTCTGAACTTAAAGGTTTCTTTTTATAATGAAAAAAAGCGATTTCTTATCTGTAAAGTTCCGATTCGTATTAATGTATGTACTTACTTTAGGGGTTCGCTTGTTTGATAATCATATCGCTTAATAATAAATCAAAACGGTGTTAATGGTGTTTGCCTGGTACAATTATGTTTATTATATAAATTTTGTATTTATTAAAAGTTTAACCTTGAGGTAAATGAACTAAGATTTTTTTTTTGGTAGAATTATCTGGAATTTAAAACTTAGCTTCATTTACGTCAAATAGATGATTATATTTGTAGGAAGTCATCTTTAGTTCACTTAAAATAGTTCTTTAATTTTTGAACTAAATAATAAATTATAATGTTCTCGATTACATGGTTAAATCACAATCTTCCAAGATAAGTCCACAATTCTTAAATATAACATCAACACTGTGGATTATGAAGTCTGCACATCTCCAATATAAATGAGCATATAAGTTCAAAAAGAAATGTGTGGTTCACACAACTTATGTATTCTCAAATGAAAATTCCTAATTCTTATTTCCTCAATGGCGTACTAATCCGCCCTCAGTGCGACGGTAAGCAGTGCAGGTTGTGTTTAGTGAAAATAGTAACTTGCAGTTTATTGAAGGACTAAATTTTCACGCACTGACCATCCTCATAAAAAAATAATCTATGGCTTAGAAGCCGTAAACGGCCCTTACCGCGTCTCAAATGAGACCTTACGAATTTTAACGATTGGTGCACATTGTAGGCGGTCAGCCCAACGAATGTTTTTACACACAAAGGCGTTTTTATGTCATCCGGTTGCATGTTAATTTTTGGTCAACCGCGGGAATCGAACTCGCAACCGCGGCGTGATGAGAAACTTTCTTAACCATTAAGCTACATCCGGCGACCTCATAACTTTCGAGATGTGTAATATTATTTTTTACTATACCACATGTGACTGTTCAAATGAGTTTCGAGATACTTAATAATACACTTACTTAATATTCAAATGTGTTACAACTATCTGAACCCCATTTAAATTTACTATGGTACTTACTAACCGTTAATGCGGCACCTTAAGGTCAAAATCAAACATTGAAATTATATCATCGGATGATCCGGCAATATACACTGACATGTAAAGTTATCTGCAAAGCGAGTATATCTATATCGGGTAATTTTAGTTTCTAAATAGAGCCAAATTGGGACCGTACGACAATAGGTCCATTCACCTTCTGCATATTGCATTGCTTCATGCCAGCCTATAGTACTGACTTGGAAGTAGAATTGTTCCATAAATTCTGCACTCTAACAGGCGATCGTAGATCTGTTTCCGCTCTGCCATAGCTTTAATATTGCGCCATCTGGTCGGTCAAATAATAATTTAAACATATTAACTCTTTCTAAAAATAAGATAGCACTTTGGGGTATGCTCTAACTGTAAGCCGTTTTTACGAAAGAAATCTTGTTTCTATACTTATCACATATAATTTCCTACTGCGTTTTTCAATGTCACACCTAAATTTGATTGGCTTCAAGTTCTTTCTTTGCTTCTTGAGTTTAAATAGGGCCAAATGAAAGTCTAGCAGGATGGCTTTCCACATTGAAAATTAAGCTATCGGTTTGAGAAATATTGAACCTCTTTGATACGTTTTTCTAAGTTTTAGCAAAGCTTGTTCATTTCTTAATAGATAGAGCTAGCATTTTTTGAGAGTTATAATTTAAGCCTTAAATACTTGGTCATAGGCCTTAAATAAGGCTTATATAGACTTAATGATAGATCCAAATGGTGTCGAGTAGCTTCATCTCTGGTTTATCGGCAAAAAACATAGCCAAGTGATTTTCAAGACCATCACGATAGTTTTGTAGAGATCGAAACAAATGGTAGTCAGACGGTGGAAAGTTCGCGCTATACGGTGGATGCATTAAGAATTCCCAACCTAATTCCGTCAATTTATTCCGAGTCATCAAAGATAACAATGCGCGGCTATGATAGAACAAAACTCTGTTTCTGTTTGCCAATTCTGATCACTCTTCCTGTTTCTCCACCTTGCAGCAGCACATAATGGACAATTCCCTTCCAATCATACCAGACACTCAATCTAACCTTGTTTGCCGACAGTCCAGTTTTTGAAGTCGTTTTTAGAGGGTCACCAGTCTTTGACGACGAGCGCTTAATGATTCGAAAATCAAAAATGGTTCGATTTCGTTGAGTTTCAGCAACATTTTACAGCAGTTCATCAAATTTCTTTAAGTT
The DNA here is from genome assembly GCA_963932295.1 of Tipula lateralis. Taxonomy (NCBI): domain Eukaryota; kingdom Metazoa; phylum Arthropoda; class Insecta; order Diptera; family Tipulidae; genus Tipula; species Tipula lateralis. The sequence goes on from OZ010738.1 coordinate 42,275,129, forward strand.
AATTCATGTAGCACCTAAACATCGAGCTTCTTTTTGTAGCGTGCTGTTTTCAAATGATTTCAAATTGTCAGCTTGCGTATAGGTTTTTCTCCATCAACTGCAATCAATCGAATTTTTCAGTGACTGGCCGACCACAGCGATGTGCGCATCTTTGACCTTCAAATTTTCAGAAGGGAATCTAGCAAACCGCACCTAAGTTCTTCGTTCACTTACAGCATTCTCACAGTACATTTCACAAATTTTTTGGCATGTTATTGCAGCGTATTTACCTTTTTTTATAGTAAATAAACATCGCATACAGTATTTCTTGAGATCGGTTGAGCGTTGCCCGATATATGTGTAGGCATCATCAACAGCATCTTTAGTAACATAAACTGTGAAGACTTTTTATATGACCCAATATTCGAATTTATTAAACATAACTCCGGCTTTAACTAACCAATCACAGTGGTTCTTATCACCATCCAGCTACATATTGCATGGTTTCATTTCAGTCATATGAATGCAGCTGTTTATGACTGATGGCCATACCAGAATTCACCATCAGAACCATTCTTACTATCAATTCTAGAGGTTGATGGGCCCAATGGGCCGATACCGGTCATAGTGGACATAATACCAGCCACATACGACATAAGCAATTAAAGTGTGTGATTCAAACCTACATAATAATCCAATAGGCTTAAATGAAAACTGTACTTAATCTTTTTTGCTAAAGACAAATCTTAATTAATTGCAAAATCTACTTAAACTTAACCATGATTTTATTTTCGCCACTAATTTCGGCTCACATGACCCAGGGTGAATTTAAAATCATTTTCGAAATTAAATTTAAAATAAGACTATATTATAGATTAGGTCATTAGAAACGATAAAAATATTTTTAGATGTTTGTAGGTGATAAATAGGTGAGATTAAGTAGTCATTATAGGTATTAATTATACGACTTAAATTATTGTATAAATTCGTTATATATTTTCACTTCTGCATATTTTATGATTAATCTTTTTGCACACAGGAATTTAATGTGAGAACAAAACATTATCGGGTTTTAAAAGTGTTGTCTTTAATTAAAACAATGATGGATTATTTACCCTTATCATATCAAGAATGTAAATATGTAATTATGGTCAGTTATACTATCTTATCACTATTTTATGATGAATTTATATATTTTAACCTCTAGCAAAATATAATATATAATGACGCTACTTGCAAAGGTACCGACCGATCTATTATTTACATTCTTCTATTTACATGAATTCTATTCATATATAGTGTATTGATTACGTTTATTATTGTGACAAGTGCGATGTGATAACAGCCTTTAAAATATAATAGATCTTAAGTATAAATTGACGATTACTATAGGAGTATGTTCTGTCTCTTCGTATAAATACAACAAATAAATTATTGAAAGCTAGAAGAGCAAAACCATATCAAAATAACTTCAACGATAATCTTATAAGATATAGTTACTCTTTTCTTGTACAGATCACAAAAATACAGGTACACATGACGTGAACCACCTAACATCACCTCATATATGGTTATATAATCATTTAATCAAATATGTGGACATTATTATCTAACGAATACAGAATTATTGTCGATGACTAATTCTTAAAGAATTTTAAGTTAAATTCTGTTATTAAAACAAAATAAAAAGAAATGTGAAGTTAGCGCGTCATTTTTAACAAATTCCTTTATGCTTCTTGTCGGTTATATATTCTTTTGGTTTACATAAATACATTATTATGTTGTTGATCAAACGAACACATAACGTATATCGATCGAGTAAGACAGGTTGAAGTTTAGTGTACCGAAAACCGATAACTTTATCATTTAGTCGAATACATATGTTTGGGGGCGCAAAGTGGAATGAGTTGTACCTGTCATATCTTTTGCCCACATAGTATGATAAGAATTTGTTTATTTGTCGTTTAATAATTTAATTAGTATTACATCGTGCCACTTTACGTTATACTCGTAAGTCGAATGGGTCATAACTTAGATGGCTGTTTTTGCATAGCTCAGAAACATCTGGTAATATTTGACGTCAAGTATGTGACTTATATGTTGAGAAAGGCTCTTATTTCCTCAAAAATTGATTATGGTATTAGTGTGTATGGGAATGGTTCTAAAGGGTGCTTAGCCAACTGATTTAAGTGAAGAATGCGAGTGCCAGAATGATGGCTTAAATTCAATAATACGGAGACATCATTTTAATTATTAATCCCAAATTTATTTAATGTTTATAAATTTAATCCACTATTACTCACAAACTCGCATATCTCTTTAAATTATATTTCTAACGATATTTAACTCTACATTGTTGAAATTTGTTGCAGTACAACACATGATGTTCAATATTTGTTGCAGTACAACACATGATGTTCAATAGTACCATGATTCAATCTTATTCTTTCAATCGTTTGTACCATTCTTGTATTACGCTTGAGTACCTTATGAAAAGGTGCTTCATAGTTCACTATATAGATACATTCACGTACAACATTCGAGTATATCTCTGACATCTCTTTTAGCAAAAATGTTCACTGGATCACTCACACTTCCCCATTTAGCAAGCATACATCAGCGCTTTCATTACCTTCATTACATTCTATCTGCCTATGGGAGGGTATCGGATGATAGCCTCGCAATGACCGGATCGTATTCTTAAATCTTATTCGTATACACATTTTTCTCGCCACCGCCATGGACTAACATTAGTATTCTACTCTGAGAATAAAAAAAAATTGCTAGTTTCTTTATCTCTCGTATGGCCAGCTTAATTCCTACTAACATACCTTAAACTTGAGCACTTATTATACAGGTGCTATCTGCTGCAAAAATACATTATTTCTAACACGCATTCTAATTGTTTCTCTCATTGTGATCAGTCTCTTACAGTTACTCTTTCATTTAGACTTTGTTCTTCCAAACCAGTGTGTACATCCATATCATTTTTAAAAACTTTTCTCCTTTTTCGCGATTTTCAATCAAAATGTTTTCGTTTAATTTCAGATCGGGTAAAACTTGTATAATTTAATTAGCCTCCTAAAAAAGACTCCTAGTGGAATATTTGACGTCAACAATCATTTATGATCGTCAAGTGTGACTAGTAGGTTAAGAAAGGCTCTTATTTCTTCCAAAATCGGTATTGGGTGCGATTAATTCAACCTCGATACATACTCTGTGGTTTGAAATGGGTGATTGGCCCGATAGATTACAATACAGTGTGGTTCATATATTTTTGAGTATAGGTAAAGCCGGCCCTCATTTCGCTCTTAGCAACCTTAATGTATACATGAATATGGGAATGAATGAAGTTATCGCTAAAATTATGTTTGAGAAATATTTTAAAGTCCTTAAAAGTATCTGTATCTAATCGAATTATTTGAAAGTATGAATGAAGGGAATAGGTAAATAGTATTTTTTCCGATTCCAAGAATGGAGTATGTTTACTTTAATGTGACGGTGGAAGACTTGCAATGTGTATGTTTATATGATTTTTGAGCATATTCGTATCGGTCAATATGACGTAACAATACAATTGGTGTCGTCACATCGACAGATCGTAGGGAATGAAAGAGCAGATGTGTTAAAAGTCGATTAAGTACAAGGATTGTGTGTTGTGTGACAGGATGATATTGCTCTGCCCGAAATACCATCATTTCAGATCATGTTTTAGCATTCGCCGTATGCAAGTAATCTAACAAGAGTAATGAGCGAGGGTGGTTTGGCTTAAAATGAAATGTATGAGTTTGAATTAATAACATAGCAATTTAAAATCAACAGCAAGATGTAGATGGGGAGTAGGCGGTTCTCTACTGGTTGTTAAAAAAACTATTGAAGTTTTTTTTCGAAATTTTACGCATGAGTATTTGCTAAAAGTACTAAATTTTATATCTGAACGATTGGTCAAATTGTTTCTCTATTGGTATTATTGAATAAAATGTGATGCTTTTTGAAGTTGGGTTTAAAAAACTTATATGTGTCGCTACGACAAGATTTTTCTAAAACTATTTATTCTAATGCTTTCAATGTTGCTGTGAACCGATGCAAGCTCAGTTCGTTCAATCTTACGCGATTTTTTCTTGTGCTCGAATAAAGAATAATTTATTTGTAGCTCCCATTGGTTGTTAACCAGCTTTGAAACTCGAAGACATGTAACTGCCAGTAGATCATATGCTACCATTTTGGAAGAGACAAATAATAATTATGGCTGTAAAATGAGGAGTTTCAAATTATTTTTCAGGAACTAACTGCGGCATAATTCCCATTTATGATGGAACTTATCTTCTTCGTCGTAGTATTTATTAATTTTTTGAAAAGTTTGTTTGAGGCATTTATGTTTGTCTCTCATTGAAATACTCCTGTATCTATGCTGTTATAAAGTATGCCATTTTTGAATATATTCTAAACTTCATATTCTTATGATTTGTAACCACATTGGAAAATAACGTCGACTGGTTTGTCCAGTTGTGAATTTAACCAATTGTGAAGCACTTACTTCCGCTAATATGTATACTAACACTACTATCAGAACCCATAAAATTAAATTTATATATTAATTTAAATATACATATTGATATATAATCAATTAATTACTTGCTGATAAGCAAATCACCTGTTTTTATATTTCATTTTTTAACTTTGTATTATTTCATTTATTGACAGCATGCTATGCATCAAAGAAGAACTCGGTCACATGGGCTTATCTAATAGTTTATCACCGGGTGACCTAAACGAACAAAGATCTGATAGTAGCGCTGAACACAATTGTCCAAATCGTTGGCCACCCGTTGGTCCAGGCTTTGGTAATGTTGGTAAACCAATTGGATGGATGGACGGTTTACTCGGCTGCATGCGACCTGTATTATCTTTAATTGGAAAATCTGCTGTAATCGATATCAAAAATAAAACAACCGAGGATTGGGAAATACCGTTCGAATCGATGTCCGATTTAGAATGGTTGGGATCTGGGGCACAAGGTGCCGTATTTAGTGCAAAATTAAAAAATGAAATTGTTGCAGTCAAAAAAGTTCGAGATGTACGAGAAACTGATATAAAACATTTACGGAAATTGGACCATGAAAATATTATAAAATTCAAGTACATTATTTAACGAATATTTGATTTGATTTTGTTAATTTGTAAAACGATATATATTTTTCTGTCTACAGGGGTGTGTGTACACAATCACCAGTATTCTGTATTATAATGGAATATTGTCCATATGGTACATTACAAAATGTTTTGAAAAACGAACAGTTTGTGCATCCAACACGTCTAGTTTCGTGGGCAAAACAGATAGCGAGTGGAATGCAGTATCTACATATTCATAAAATTATACATCGTGATCTAAAGAGTCCCAAGTATGTAACGCAATTTATAAATATATTTTTTTGATAAGCTTATCAGGCCATTTGATCGTTTTACCATAATGGTTGAATTGTTTTGTTTTTATTAAATAAAGATAACACCTCATATAATTATATGCCATTCTATATATAATTTCAGCATTTTAATAGATAAAAACGAACTTATAAAAATCAGTGATTTTGGTACAAGTCGTGAATGGAATGAGATTAGTACAAAAATGAGTTTTGCTGGTACTGTTGCATGGATGGCACCCGAAGTAATTCGAAACGAGCCATGTTCAGAAAAAGTTGATATATGGTCATTTGGTGTTGTTCTGTGGGAATTATTAACGTGTGAGACGCCATACAAAGACGTGGATTCATCGGCCATTATATGGGGTGTAGGTAATAATTCACTTCATCTTCCAATACCGTCAAGTTGTCCCGAAGGTTTTAAGCTATTGGTGAAACAGTGTTGGAGTGTCAAACCAAAAACTCGGCCATCATTTAAAATTATTTTAAGTCATTTGGAAATTGCTGGCACCGAATTAATTAAACAATCGGTTAAACAATATATGGAGACACAACGCACTTGGAAGGAGGAAATCCGAAATCATATGGAAAAGATGACAAGTAATGGAACAAATCTATCAAAATTTGAACAGGATTTAATTCAAAAACGTGAAGACGAACTGAAACATGCTCAAGATATACGGCTGATATATGAACGAAAACTTGAACGGACCAATACACTGTATATGCAATTAAATGCGTGTTTTTTGCACCTTGAAGAGCGCGAGAAAGTAATTGCAGAAAGAGAAAAACAGCTTCCCGGATACAAACCAGCGCGACGACCAGTTTTTCCATGTCGTAAATATAATGAAAAACTTTATAGACGACGTTATAGTAATCAATCGAGTCCAACATCACACGATCAGCAATCAACAACGCCTAGTCCAGATTCAACACCACAGAGTCCGGTTAAAGCAACTTTGTACGCCCAACTAGATTCGTCCTGCCAACCAAAATCAGTCGCCATAGTTCCTAACAAAACAAAGAAACGAACACATCGACGCGTTGGATCGGGTACATTAGCTGCATCGCCAAAAAATAGTCCAAGCCGAGATCGACGATATCAGAGTGAGCCGGAGAGCCGATCCGTTAAATTAGTTGATACCGAAACACAAACCGATGCTATGGATATCAGTGAAAATGATGGTAGTCCAAGTCCATTTTTAGCACAACGCGAATTAATGACCCTCAATTTAAATCAACCATTAACACAACAACTACAACTCCAGCAACAACAACCACCACCACACATGACATTTATTAAAACAATGCCGGTGAATGAGGTGATCGATGAGAAACCGAATAATAATCAGGAGGCAAGCCCGGCTAGTCCAAACGGCAATACAATGAGTACAAGTGATATAACTTTTCACGATGCGTGTTCAAGTCCTGATATAATGTTAGATGATGCGATGAACAGTAATAATCGTATGGAGATGCGAGAATGTAGTGACGATGATAATTTAGAGAGATTAGATCGTAAAGTGAATAATTTCTTAACGGAAAAACGTTTATCGATTGCGGCAAATAATGCAGACAATGGCAATATGGCTGTGCAGAATACATCGTCGACAGGACGACGAAGGAATTTAAACACGTCCGACAAAAGTGACACAATTGCCGAACATTGTGATAAGGATATGAATTTGTACGAAGACAGTTGGACAGATGAAGAGGGCGAGGATCCTGATTATAATTATTCGCTACGAAGGAGAAGGTAATAATAATGAATATATTTTAAATATTGGCAACATTTTTCATGTACTCTATTATTTCAGTCTTGCACGTCTACCTATTGGTCGAGGTGTTAAATCGAGACACTATAAAACTGCCGCCGTTCATCGACGATCCGTATTTATTTCGGATGAAGAAAATACCTCAGAATACAGTCATTCGCCATCTAGTCAGCACTCGACACTAGAAAGTAATCCAGATCTACCACAAGCAATAAAGCGCATGAATAAACGTCCGTTGAACGACACCGATGGCCAAAGTGAATCGAGTGATTCAGATTCAGAGCTAACAAGTGATATAACGATTGCGACTCAGTTCAATAGTAAAAATTATACAAGTAAAACAGAAACCGTTGTTTAAATTATATAATTCATTTCCTCCTTCTCTTTACTATATCTTATATTTAATCGTAATCGTAATTAGTTATATTTAGGGTACTAATTTTGTTTTTTGTAGTTTATTCGAATCGAATATTTATATTAAAATTAGAGATACTTATGCAAAAACATGTAAGATATATAAGGTTATAACAGTAAAACTAACAGACACTGCGAAAGTTAAAAAGAAAAAAATCAAGTATTTTTCAGGTTATATATAAAATACAATAAATTATTGATATTAATATTTTAAGATAAATAAAAATAATAAATAAATAAAAAGTACAATTAATTGGCAAATTAAATGCATAATATAGAGTTATAATAAATATATTATATATTTAAAATAAAAACTGTAAATAATAAGAAATAACAATATATATATATTATAACGATAAACATTAAATACAAAATGAATCGAACAACTGACCTCCAATATAATTTATCAAAATTTATTTTTAATTTTGTTTTTTATTTTATTTTTATTTATTATTATTATTATTTAGGTTGTGCCAAACAATTTGTTGTTAATTTATTTTATTTTTTTATGAAAATATTCGAACTCAATATAATACGTCCATATATAATTAAAATTATTATTTTGGCACATTTTTGTCCATTCCATGTGTGGCTATATTGTGATTTTATGTTTTTAAGTTTATATTTTAATTAATGGTTTTGTGTGCAAAAAAAAACAAAAGCAATTATTATTTAATTTTAATTTATTTTTAAAATTGAATAAATTTATTTTAATTAAAAATAATTTTATGCGTTTATATATTCAATTGCGACAGATGATAGTCCTAATATATCGTACATAGGTCTTTGAACCACTAATTAGATATTAGTTTAGTGGCTAACCGTAATATGTGTTAACAATAATATAATTGGATTTTAAAATTAAATATATATTCATCTGGTCTAGTAAATAAAAACAAGATGGCAAATTATAAATAACATATTTTTATAATAGTTTCAAAATTAATCGTGTCTTCAAAATTTTATTATTTACAAAAACTGAAATATTGTAATAATTAAAATATATTAAATAAAATCAACGGACTTTCTCAGCATTTATATATTAATTAAAACTTAGAAAATATAAATATATTTTTTTAGAGAAAGCCTTGCTTGTGTTGTACCTGCTTTTTAAGAAAAATAAAATTTGATTATTAAATTTGTAAACAATATTTGCCTTCATAAAAAAAATAATAATAAATAATAAACACAAAAGAATTAGAAAAACAAAAAGAAATATATTTTAAAAAATATTAATATGGCGCAGATTTATTGATATTATTAAATTACAAATAATCATTTAAAAATGAGATTATAAAATAAATAAAATATTTTTAAGTTAAATATAAAATTAAAATAATTAATTATAAATTTATATTATATATATATATATTTACAAAATACTTAATTATTATATATAAATATAAATAACTTGATTTTAGAAAATATTTAATATAAAAATGCAAAAAGACAAAATATTATAATTATTATAATATTATAAAAATATAAAAAAAAAATATTAATTTTTGTTGTTACTTAAAATAATGTTTAATTATAACTACATATTATATGAAACAAAATAAGACAGTCGTGTATGTGTAATACAGATACATATAATATTAATTTATTTAAGAGTATGTAATTATATTGAAAAATATATTAAAATATAATGGAAAATTTCAAAAAAAGAAATTTATTATTTATGATCTTTGTACACCCGCAATTTACTTAAACTCCAATATAGAAGTATAGGGTGTCGACTAGACAGCTCACTCCAAGTTTTACCGAATTCTTTTGATTCGGTTACCACCAGGGCCCTCTTATCTATTGAGGTAAAAAGGCTTAACCCTGGGTCGCCATCGATATAGGGGCGCTAAAATTTAAAATTTGATACCTTACCTAAGACGTGTGAAACATAGTAAGTATATAATAAAGCATAAAAATAATATAGCACAAATAACAATCCAAGAGGTACGATTGAATAAATAGCATTAGAGTTCGGATTTTCACTCAAAAAATGTTTAGTACGTTTAGTCAGTGAAAAACAAATTTAGCTACTAAAAAGAGTATTAATTAACTTATTTTTGCGTGAAATTGTAAATACAGGTTTAGGGCGCCAATTTTTTTTGAACCCGGGGTGCTCAAACTTTTTAAGACGGTCCGGGCTACCACTGTTCTCCTTTAGGTGATTGCTGGCCTTCTGAGTTTCGCATTTTCCTTATTAGGGTTTCAACGTCTCTTTGGTTTGTTTCCCGCAGTAGTTCTTCATTTTTATCTTATCTATTTAGAAACATTTTATTCTTCTTCTCAGGATTTTGTTAACAAACATCTATCGTTTTTGTGTGATCTGTTTTTTGGTCAATTTCCATATTTCAGATCCGCACAGCAGAACTGATTTTTAAGTAACACGCATTGATCAACATAGCTTTGTTTTTCTCGACAGGACAGATGCATCAATTATCAGAAAGTAATTGATTCATCTGTCCTGTCGAGGAAAATAAATAGTCATGAGAAGGGTTTAGTATTCGCTCACGTGTGTGATATAGCGTATGAGACACTCACGTGATTGGGATATTATCGCATTACATCTAAATAACATTTTGGAAGCTGTATAGTAAGCTTTTGTTTTTCATCTACCTATTTCTATTATAAATTCATTTATGGGACAAATGCATTCCAAAGAATTGTGAAGCACGTTGAACGTATTTCTTGCTTTGTTGATGCATTGATTGATGTCTTCTCCTGTGAGTTACATTTTTTATTCACTTCCATCGTTTCTATCATTAACCAGTATTCCTTTTCCGCAAGCAAGGTAACTTCAAAATATCTTCTTGAGTTCTGGGTATTGTCTACGACAACCAATCAAAAAGAACAAATGGCAAAATAATTTAAACTGCATGAAGGGAATTAAAGGTACAGGGTTTGAGGTAGATAATGTGGATTATGAATAAACATCACATATGTAAATAAATGCTGATTTGGGCGTAAAATTGGACATTAAAACAGAGGTGAGAGTAGTTTTGTCCCAAACATAGATCGTATTTCCTGAATTCTTTAAATATTTATGAATCAATTCTTCTTTCTCCGAACATACAAGAATGAACGAAACATAATTACCTTTTATGGTAAATATTTTTATTCTTCAATGTTGTAACATTGTACTTTGTTCATATGATCAAATAAAACTGATAGTTCTGTGACGCACAGTCAAACTTACAGTTAATATCCGCTCTCTATATCGATATCAAACGTTAACAATCTATTCTTATATTGTAATCGAACATATAGGCGTAGTAAACGATTGTTCGATGTGCTTATTAAACCATTTAATTTGTTTGATTTTATAACAAGAATGTGATGGAATTGTTCGAGAATCAAAATTACTGTTGATGTTCTCTTCTAAGCCTATACACAATATCGAGTTCGAATTTAGTACGTTAAAATTAAACTACGAAATAGTTCACAGTGGACAAACATACTAAAAGAGTCAAATACTTTGACGAAGCAAATGTTCTGTTGATGATATCGATGAGGTTTATTGATATTGATCTCTCCCGGAGGAATATCTCTTCGCCTACCGAAAGATCGCTGTCTCCTTAAAAATCGACGCATCATGCGGTTCGGATCAGCACGCAGAACGTGACCGATTTAGCGTACTCACATTAAACTCATGATTTCGTGATTGACCAGAACTTGGAATGTGCCATCAACGTCACGTTTTCAGCCATATTTCACACACATAATTCTTCTCTCGAATGTTACAAGCCAACTTTCGTACTCATTTGTCAAGATCCAACTCTCACATCCATACATAACAACGGGTCTCATCAACACTCTACACAATTTCAGCTTATTCGCATTTGCAAGTTAGTTTGATTTCAGAAATGGACGTAAATGATACAAAGCCCGATTCCCAGCGGCAAGGTGAATCTTGATATCCTCTCCTACACTGTTATCGTGAGTAATGAGAGATCCAAAATATTTGAATCTCACCCGGTAAACCACAAGTCGATTATTCGCCGAGAGATTAGGAAATTTATTAAAACGCTCGTCGACAAATGAAGTCACTTAAATGTATTGATCAGTCAGCCAAGAGGATATATGAAAAGCAGGCCAATACCGTGTCTCACAATAGACTTTGACTATAGAAGAAGTCACTTTATCATTAATAACTAGTAAACTAAACTTAGTCTTAAAGGTGCGTTATACTATTGACTTTAATTACGTTTGTGTATTAGTCATTTCATCCTACACACAGTATACAACCCTTCGACTTCCATAGACAACTATGTTTTGACGCTCAGGTCAGTTATATAATAGACATTATGGTTGAAATACGTCGAAATAATTAAACAGAATAAATATTATATATTGATATGTTAATAATATTTATTCAATTAAAATTTAAAATATATTCATAATATACATGACATATTTAAAAAATCAGAACATTTTGACACTGTTTCATTTTCGCTAATTCTTACAGATCCTCTTCATTTTGATCGAATATTTTATAATAATTTATCGGAGATTTTGAAATGCCAGCATCCATTTTTATTATTTGATTTTTGTTTTCTTCTTCGGATATATCAGACGTTGTACATGTAGTTTAAGCGCAAGCTGCATTCAATATTAGCCGCTTTTATGTTATCTTGCAAGAAAAAAATTGAAAAATAGTTTAGAGCAAACAAAACATACAAACTTAAAATAATTGAACACTTACCAATATGATATTCCAATAGCCGACAAGGATGTTTTCTCTTGAATCTAACAATCATTTGGAAATAAATCCACCCTTTAAGGGACAGTAAATCCACCGGATAGTTTGAAGTTGCACTATATAAATATAATAAAATAAAAAAAATGTATAGACATCGTTGCTTATATGTAAATCCCCATGTAAGCCACTTAACACGCGGCTATTAACACCACTATTTTTTTTTCTACACGCATGTGGTTAAACTTTTAATTAACTTATATTTAATATAACTTTTTTTTAACTTATATTTAATATTATTTATATATTTATTTTTTCGTTTATTATTTTTATTAATTGAATTATTAATAAATAAATATTAAAACAATAAACTCAACTTACCTGTCACTATCCTAATGCGATGTTATTTACTTAATGGCCGACCAACTAGCACACACAATGTAGTATTTTCATTTTATCGACAAGGAAGCTAAATATTTGTTAACAAACAACCAGCTTTCGGTGTGGTTTTCTGTATTCGACATCATTGTTCATCTAACTATAGACTTCAATGTTAAATTTCAGTAATAGATATTAATAATCGTCAGATAATAGACGTTTAAGTTTAATATCAGAAAACGGCTTTAACATTTATTTATAAAGACAGACATCAGAGCTATCCAGCTGTAACTGATGTTTATGTTAGTCAAATATTTGACATTATAGTCAGTATTCTGTAATTGACTTTAACAATCAATAATATAACATACTTCATAGCTGAATCCATGTAATTGAATTGATTTTCCATTAATTGGTTGACTTTTAAGTTATAGCTAGATCTACGTGATTTAAGTCTGTTGTAAACCACACTTATAAGTCAGAATTTTATAACGAGGTTTTTATTTCTGTTCTACAATTAGCCCTTACGCCCGAAATAAATGTTCTACCAATAAGTTTATTTTATGTAGACAATTAACCGTTCACACCAGTCAAATTATCAATTCCGACGACATTGTCAGTCCTAAGAATAACTATTCAAAAATATTTGGACTTGTGGTTTACCGGGTCAATACTCCTTCAAACATGTGATCACCCTTACTGAAATGAATTTAGTCTTGGTTTCGAAAACTAGAGATCAGATATTTGCATATGCAAAAAGTTGATTGCATTGTCAGAATTGCCTTGAGGTGTTACACTTCTAAAAAGGATGTATTCCAGTATGAGAATAAAAAGTATCGGGGACAGCGCATCTCCTTGTCGAACGCCGGATTTAATTGCAAAAGCTCGCGATAGCCTGTTCTCAACTTTGACACAGTATTGTGACTGGGTTACTGTCATTTTTCACAGATGTACGTACTTGTTTGGTATTCCTAAACATTCAAGCGCATGCCATAGCCAATCTCGAATCGATTAATCGAGTCATAGGCTTGCTTTAAATCTAGGAATAACTGGTGTACAACGCGAGATATTTCATAATAAAAACGTGATTAGTGACTAACCGATTTAGACGGAATCCTCCTTGACAGTCACCAATAATTTCGTCCGTCAAAGGGGTAATTCTTCCCAAGATAATGTATGACAGTAACTTGTATGCTGTGCAAAGAAGAGCTACACCGCGATAATTCTCACATTTCAAACAATCACTCTTCTTAAGTATTTGGCATAACACGGCCACTTTTCATTCTGCAAGCATAACTTTATTTCGCCATACCAATTGGATAAGACAGTTTCACAATGTTAGCCCTCCGAATAACCATAGCTCTGAATTAATGCAATCAACTTCAAATGAATTATTTTTCTTTAATTTCTTCATGGCTATGGTGATTTCTCATGACGGATCATCAATAAACTACTCTATGGTCTATATTTAAGGGTATTAAAACACAGCTTGTGATACATGTGGAATATTAAGTAAGTCAGCAAAATGTGCACGATATGTATCGAGTACCGCCTCGACGTTAACACAGAGGTTTCCATCCTGGTCTTAGGGTATGGTGCAATCCGATGATTGAACCCTTTGCTTTTCGGCATTCGCGCTTCTTCTGTCCATAAATGGATTTAGCTGCCCTCCTATCAAGAACTATTTCTCCTTGCGATCGTAAACCGAGCCTGCGCTTCATTATGGGTCTTGTGTTTCGTTTGAAATATTTACGAAGCATGGATGCCACCACCAACAGGGCTTAGCTGAATATGATTATGCAATGAAATTAGTCATCTTCTGCCAACATTTCCAAAGCCCAATTTGAGAACGTAAGTTGTTTCATATGATCGAGTAATTTTAGTTTTTGTCTTAACTGGTTCTTATAAGGCTGCAAGCCAAGAACTTTTCACGAAATTCGCTAAAGTGTGGTCTGAGTCCATTTCTTGAAAACGATGGAAACGACTGCATTGGTTTGATTGTGACAGACGCTTGAACGCTAGCAATATTTTTTTGCCAATTCGGCCAACCTGTTGTCTCACTGGCGCATATTTGGACGCAAATTAGTTCACTAGACTATGAATTGCTTGTCTATACTGGGACGACCAAAAATTGAAATTAACGCTGTTGAAGTTGCAGTCACCGAATAAAACAAAATATTATACATATATTCCAAAAGTGATTTCAAAAAGTAAAAAAATATATCATTTTAACGAACACCACCATCTAGACGATTTGAAAAATCCAACGTTGTAAATTTGAAACGTCGTGTAGTACAACCTTTAAATTATTATCCAACCTAATATAATTTATTTATACTTTAGTTTTCTTTATGTCAAAGTCAGTTTTATTTTATTTTGAAAACAAAAATAAATATCTTTTGTAAATTATGAGTTCTAAAGAAGTGTTAATTAATAATTTAAAAACCCGAAATACTACAAACACGAAAAGAAATTTTAGTGTCGAAGACAAAATTGAAATATTGAACGCACTGGAAAATGGTGCAAGCCGAAATGAAGTTCGTCGGATATATAATTTACCCCGTTCTACCCTACTATCGATCATTAAAAATCGGACTAAACTTTTTAAATGTTTAAATGATAGCTCTTCTAAACGGCAACGCATCCGAAATTCTAAATGCACTAAATTAGATGCGTGCTTGTTTGCATGGTACAAAGATCAAAAGTCGAACGGCCAGCGTATCACACGGACTGATCTTATGGAAAAAATGACAGAGTTATCGAATGTTATAAGCGGATGCAGTATTACAGCGAGAAGTATGAGCTGGGTATCAAGATTTTGTTACCGACATGGTATTCAAAATTTAGATAAATATCGTAAAAGGAAAGACATTGTTAAAAGTCGACCAATAGCCGAAGATGACATAAATTTTGTTGAATCCGAATCAAACTATTATTTAAATCCAACTCTAAACGATGCTACCAAATCTATAAATATTGTGGCAGCTTATTATAATTCACGTGATTGTGATATTAATATATTAAAATCGATTTTAGATATTGAAGATGATTTAGAAAAAATCGTATGGTCGCAAAATGTACAGAAGAAACGGTTATAAAAATTATTTATAACAGTTTATTTGTAACGAATAGTTTTCGTATTACTAAATAGATGGCATCTTCGCAACGGATTAAAATAATCGACAGGTGGTATTTTTCCGTAAACAATCGATACCTTTGTATGTAATTTATTCAAACGTCAAACGGAAATTAATAGTCGCATCGAAAATTAAAAAAGGTAATGCTTAAAACCACAAGTTATATAATTTTTCGTTTTTTAAATGATTATATTTATTATCTAGATTCAAAATGACTTCTATCCATGAAGGTTTGAATGAAACTCCACCAAATAAAAAGCGGAAACGCTCGACCATCGACAATCATATCTCTTCTACGCCCAATTTTACAACAAAGAACAGCCGTGATTTTGTATTCGATAATCCTGGATTGGATTTGTGCATTGCTTCTCCAAAAAATATAAATAAAATAGAAAAGAACTTGCATAGTACCAATGATTCGTGTATGGAGGTGAAATCCATATCAGATTTGGTATCGAAAGAATCATTTGAAGTTATTCGAAAACCACCAAAAAAGAAAAAACGTATACACGATATTGAGGAAAATTGTTTTGTAAACGAAGGGCTAAATTTGAATGTGTCAGAAAAATTACCAGTTAATCCATTTGAAGTAAAACGTCCGAATGATAGTGAATCAAATGAATCAAAGCATTGTTTTATTAATTCGGGACTTAACATTCGAGGTCCAGAATCTAGTATTAATCCATTTGAAGTAGCACGCGAAAAATCATCCGAAAATAACGATATTGAGGGTGTTGGAATTGATAATTTAGGCCTTGAAATACAGCCGTCCCTATCGATAGGCCTTCCTTTCACACCAACTATTAATCGGCGCATAAATTTTAAAAATGTATCGCCGTCATCACTACAATCTCCATCCGCTTTGCTTGCTAAGACTTTAGTATTTAGTCCCGAAGAGAATAAATCAATTTCAATAAAACGAGTTAGTGAGCTTTCTGTAATAAGCGAGGAATCGCTGGATATCGATAAGGAACTAGATTACTATCAACTAGAATTGGAGAATAGTATAAACGAGGCTAAAACGCGAAAAGGTAAATCTTCGAGAAGTTTAATGGATAATAAACATATTTCCAATTTAGCAATGAAGTTAAAAAATTTAAAAGAAGATCATGACGCGGATGACACTGATGACAAATCGGCCACTTTTGTTATTGAGGTAAAAACCGAAGAATCTCGAGTTCAGATTGCCGATGTAATCATTGAGGAAAAAAACAAGAACAACATATCCGAAGTTGAGGAGGTTGAAGGAGTTCAATACGAAGAAGTAAATGAAGAAGATGACAGTCGTGTTGATGATAATGATTTTGATTTTAAAGATCCTGCTCCGTTTAAGCGTGCATTTAGACGAAGTATCCGAGTTAAAGATCAACAACACGACAAAACGGAAAAAGAAAATGTATCACATTCTCACGGGTTTATAAAAGATATTCGAAATAGTATTCGCAAATTGATAAATCATTCAAAAGGTGACGATAATAAACAAACTTCTCAACAGCCAAACGAATCTCATCACCATGGATTATTTAGTACAATTCGTCAAAGCTTTCGTCGGAAGCCAAAGCTATCGGAGGATAATCAAAAACTAGATCACGATGTTTCTATTATAGATGAGTCTATCAAACGCCGAGTGTATCGTCAACCAGACGCTGATGCCGAAGTTAATATACGTAAATCGCGGAGACATAAAAAAATTTACTTTTAAGGTTTTCGGAACTGCTTAATTTCAGGTTGCAGGCATAGGACCAAAGATCGTTATTATATTTCGTCGTTATATTTATACTTTTAAGATCGTTTTATAACAAAAATTGAGATTTTTTTTGTAATACAACAGAAATTGTTTGGAATTTATTGTGTGTACTGTTTGATTTTGTTTCTAATAAAGAACTACTATTATTTATCAATCCCAAGAAATTATTTAAATATTATTACGAAACCACAAATACCTATATCCCTTATAATCCGACTACTTATTTTTCATAATCCGGTGGTTCGTTCGACCTCCATTAAGATAACGAATACATCGATTCAAAATTTGTTCATATAACGATCTGTTGCTATTTATATGAATATATGATATTTTTGCAGTCCTAGTCGTCATTGCGGTGCAATAGTCTTTTTTTTTTATTCTAACCATCTGCACTAATTGCGAAGCACAGTTGTGTTCATGCACAGCACAGATCGTGAACTCATAGTGAAAAATTCCTTTTGCATCCCCTATCGGGATTCGAACACGGTACTTCCCGCTCCAACTGCCTCAGCTTTAACCACTGCGCCACCTGGGCGGTTACAAATCGTACCTCGAAATAAAATCTGTTTACAGATTTTATTTCGAGGTACTATTTGTAACCGCCCAGGTGGCGCAGTGTTTCGGCATTTTCGGATTTCAGAGATAGAAACAAATCAGTAAAACCAATCTTCACCATCTGATTATGACCATTGTTGTAAATTAACACATCTATGACACCCTGTTGGTGTACAGAATTCATATAGGTTGGCCCATCCATGTTGGTACTATGGGCTGACATAGAGCTATGCAATGTGCAGATAAGTCTACGTAAATCTTGTCTACGTATGCCTTCGTCCACGAGTTGGCTATGTAATGGCATAAAGTAGAACGTAAATAAACTAATCTCGAAAGAGTTTGAAGTGCCTTGAACCACAAAAAATAAGAAAGCAAAGAACAAATAAGGAATTCTATTTTTAATATTTATATTGTTAAAATGGTAATTTTTAAGCAAAAATCTCGTTCCTTCACATAATTATTATTTTTTTACCTCTCCAATTTGCAAATACTCATTATGTTGACGCCGAAATGCCAACCTACAGACCTTACATCGACGATAGAATGGCCGATGAGTGCTGCAATCAAGAGTTTGTACCTGGTATATTATTATTTTCTATTAATATTAATGACAAAGAATCAATATTACTTTTGGCTGATCATGTTCTTATTTATATAAGCAGCAAGTTAAATCATCATTCTATTGTTTCTCTGATTAGTGAGCATTTGACTTGTGTTAAATGTTACTAAATCACAGTCTTTTAATAAAGATATGTTTTCATTTCCTGGAGTACATCTAATCAAAACTCTTAGATGGTATCACCATTTAGTTAATGTTAGTAATTTGGTTGACATAGTTGCCTGTGTTAAGTAGGCAGAATGTCTTCTGTTCGAGTGCAGAATTCATAGGCCCATCCATCTTCCATATCAATATAGAAACAGACAGATAGACAGACAGAATTTAACGCTGACTGGTCAGTTCGAAAAGATAATTATTATGTCCTACTTAAAAATAGATATTATGTATGTAAAAAAGATGCGACTACATTTCATAAGAATTGTTTTTGGATTTGTGTTTTAATCAGGAAACTTCTATTCAATAATTATCTATTCAGTAAGTTGTAATTATGATATTATGATCTGATAGGCAGTATATTAAATGCCATTCATCAGTTATTCACTACACGTTAATTCTACAAGTTCTTAACATATACATACACTATATAATCTTTGGCCACAAGTTAAAGTAGCTTTACTTGTCATTAAATACCTAATATGTTATTTGCTTGAGATAACTGTTTTACCTCTTCATATTAGAATTGCATTAGTTATCATAATTCGCGTTCATTAAAAGCTTGTTGTAATCTTAACGAAATCTGAAAATTAATTTATATTCTTCAGTTTGTTTAAAAACAATTTGAATTAGCAATATGAGCGTAGAAAAATAATGATTAAAAACTTATCTGGATGTAAGATACTTCAACTTATGAACACCATTAATTATCTACTTTGTTTTAAGTTAACCATACGATTTTTATTGTTACTTTATATTAATATTAACAATTGTGAATCTAAATGGGCTATTTATGCTTTCGTACAAATTATAAGATTTAAAGAAATAAAATAGAGGATGGATCATCCCATAAGTTGATATTCGTATTACTTAACTAGTGAATTTTGAAGACTGATTCCCTACGCCTGAAACTGGTTTTATTGACTAAAGGATAGTATAGAACTGATTGTAAGTTGGCTTCTGTATGACGTTCTAGATGTTTCAACGGACCCTGAATGCGAGTTTCAACAAAAGAGGGAACAGGTCAAAATATTATAAGAAATTCTACCTAAAGATTTGTTTTACTTCTGTGATAAAAGGATCCTACCTATATCTAACATAATATGTTACTGGACGATTTTGCATGATTATTAAAATATCACGACCAATTTAAAACTACATATCTATTTTTACTAATAATAAAAATAATTTCTAAATACCAAAATCGAAAGCGCATGCCTTAATTCTAAAAATATCATCGTAGCGAAAAAAGTCGTGTAGGAGTAAAAAATAAAAATGAAACAACTATCTATTTTATTATACATCCGAGTGAAACCGAATCTAAACAACAAGAGTGAGAGTAGACCCACCATATAAACGGAGAATATTAATATATTTATCTTTTCGATCGGAAAGCTTTAACAATACCAGTGGGGGTGAAATTATCTAAAACTTTTCATTTTTATTTTGTTTTCGTTTTTCTTTTTTTGTCGTTTTTTTTGGAAAAATAATAAAAACAAAAACCACACAAGTAAAGAGAAAATAACAAGTACATAATATCAAACAATAATAACCAGCTGGAAGTTTTATTAAATCAAAAAATATACATAAAAGATTTAATTAAATTATAAAATGTGTTAAAAAATATTATAAATTGTTGTATATTGAAAAACTACCTAGTTTTCTAAATCAAAACATTATAACTATATCAATTATTATGAATATGTGTAATTGTAATTGAATTTGGTGAAAATTTATTATAGAAAAAAAAATTAATATCAAAATTAATAAAAATAAATTTATTTAGCTAAAAATTTATTCAAACATATTGAATTGAGTTCAACAGGTCGGCATGGTAGAATCGCCTATAAAACGGCGATTAATCTACCACCAATGCCACTACGAAAGTTTCGTGGAGTACCTCCACTACCTGTAAGATTACCAAGTGATCCGTTGACATCATGTTTAGATGCAAATGGTACATATATATGTACTGCATATAATCCAAGATGCTTCATTATCCAAAAGGTAATATGATTTAAATTAAATGACATATAATTTTATAAAATTAATACAAAAAATTAATTCCATATGTCAGGATGACATTTTTTTACTCATAGTCATGTGTATTGTTTTATGTTTCGGTAGTTTGTTCAACCAATTATAACCTACTTTTTCAAAATAATCCAATCGATTTTGGTTTCCTTTTTTAAAAAAAAAAATAATGTGTTTTTATGTTTATGAAGAGACAATAAATGAAAATAAGAAAATTCAATATGTATTTCCCGCGCCATATTGGATCGATAAAATTTATAAAAACAAAATAAAGACGTCTCTAACCTGTTGGTTTAATCTAATTTTTAGTTTTATTTATTTATATAATTTGCTTAATTTTATTAAAAGCCAGATGATTTAGAATACTATATCCATAATAACAAAACTAATATTAAATACAATTATTATTTTGAAATGAAAAAATTTATTTTATAAATATATTTCATTTTACCTATGTATGTAGTTCAAAAATTAGGTTTTTAATTTTCAAGGTCACGTTTTTTTACGCATTTGACAGTGTAGATGCATGTATGTATATTTGATTTAATGGGGGAAATCCCGAATTTAAAATTATTTATGAACGATTATTTGATATAGTTCAAGGTTGTTTGATAAGATAAATAATTATTGTACCAGTTAAAAATAATTTAAATTCTTATTATATAGGATTCTTATTAATGTTTTTGTTATTGCAATATTATTTAAGTGCGTAAATATTTTTATTGTTGTTGTGTATATCGAACTCGATTATTCTATTGACTGAGTTGGGTGAATAATTCTATCAGGAAATTTTTTCGAATATGCAGTCTGTCTCTCTCTTTACTGGAATTTGATCAATTTTTAAAGAATAATTTATTTAAAATTTCATTTCATTTAAAAAATAAAATACATTTCTCTTATTAAATTTCTATACGAATCAAGATTAATAATAAACCTTTTTTATGACGAAATCAATTCCTATAAGTCCTGATATATTCACAAAAGAATGCAGTTGGAATTGGTGCACCATACATGGTAGTACGGTGCGATTTAAATCTTTGTATACTGCTGCCGAGTATGAATCCATTGAGTTAAGTTGTGAGAAATCCTTAATTTTCAGTTGTAATTCAAATTGAAAGAAACCTGTACACTTGTCGGGATATCCATAAAAAATTAATTCAAAATCTATTGTTTTCCAAAATTACAATACTATTTTAAAAGAACCGTCAATGACTAATTCCTAAATTATAATTTAAAATAGTACCATTTTTTAATATTAATACTGCTTCATGGATACATTTGAGATAAATTTGAATGATCTTTGAATTTAATTTTTGGTTGAAAGAAGCATTATTGAATTTCCCTTTGAACTATTGCAATATGTATATTACACATATTTAAAAAATAAGAGAATGGATTAATGAAAACGTACTTAGAAATTGAATGTATAAAGGTACATCTTGAAATTGTGCATAAAACCTATAAAAGCATGATATATCACATTTCAAATGACCATTAACTTACATAGCGCATATTCTATAGTTTATGTTTTATTCAATTATTCTCTTACATCATAGTATGGCAATTATTGTTACCAAAAAAATAATAACAAACCCTCAATAAGCTTTTTATTAAAAGATAGTTATTGCTCCAGCTTAATGATATTTTTATTTTATTTTATGATGAGTGTAAATCAATTCCGTTTACCAATGGTCGACGTAGTTGTAGTATCAATTTGTGCAAATTATTTATAACAAACGGATATATATATATATATATATATATATATATATATATATATATATATATATATATATATATATATATATATATATATATATATATATATATATATATATATATATATATATATATATAATTATGCATCAAAATTTGATTTACAGTTCTAGATGGGTTTATTAAATAAAGATTTGAGAACAGTATCAATAGGATTATATGGATATATAGATAAACATAAAAAAACAATTTTAAAA
Source organism: Tipula lateralis (assembly GCA_963932295.1). Taxonomy (NCBI): domain Eukaryota; kingdom Metazoa; phylum Arthropoda; class Insecta; order Diptera; family Tipulidae; genus Tipula; species Tipula lateralis. The sequence goes on from OZ010738.1 coordinate 42,298,009, forward strand.
TTGGATCCTTCTCGCTTTTCCTGATTATATATTCATCTTAATTATAAAAAATTATCAAGTTTAATTTATGCCTACTAGCGACTAACGGAAATGATTAGAAACAAACATAATAAACAATTGTCTAATATCAGAGATCTTATTATATTCAATCGTTCAATCATTGGGCTGACATCCTCAACTGTTAAAAATATAAGAAGGTGAATAAACTTGATATCGTCGAACTCCAATTTAATCGTGTACATGAGATAAAGGAAAAAAAAATAACGTGCAGTTACTTAGAAAACTATCTGTAGGACATGTTGATGCACGTAACACATCCCAAAGTTAAATTGATTTTGAAAGTGTCTGCTGATTTCAAAAGTGCGGACTCGGTTTTTCCAAGACGAAAGATAATATTAGTTCATATCCAAATCTAAATGATCGTTAAAGTTTACTCATCATAAATTGGCTTAGTTGTTAAAAGTTCATAAATATGTATTCAAACCTAATGAAATTCCTTTCTAGTAATTAATGATTATACAAAATATAAAAATTTTCTTACAAAAATATAATCAAATCAACGCTACCAAAATATTTTAAAATCATTTAAAATCCAAACAATAAAAATGTCAAGGAAAAATTAAAAATAATAAAAAGTATTTTGTCGTTTGCCTTTTAAATTTGTCGTTCGTAAATCATCGATAGTAATTTTTCTCATTTCTTTTCATCTTCGTGCAGTGCATTTCATACATTTTTTCCATTGATATATGTAATATTATGATGATCTACAAAAACACAAATGAGAAATGCAAATGTATTGTTTTCTCGTATATGTGCATTCAAAAATTTAACCTAATACACATCCAGGGTTGCAATGCGATTTTACAACAACAAATTTGTAGAAAAAACGTATAAGGCTTTGTACATCTCTAATATAATAAGATCTCTGATAATATGTAATAATATTTTATATTATTGTTTGAAAATGAATAAAAATACCAATTGATTACCATCCATAAAAGTCCATGTTTTTCAAATTAAATTAAATTTTCCCTGTTAAAAATCAAAAATTTTATCAAAAATGAATGTTATATGTTGAATTAATACAAAACCTTATTAAAACAATATTTTGGTTTAGCTATCTAGTAACAACTATCATTGCATAAGGATCTTGTTTTTATCATAATTTTAAACAAAAATTCGGTTAGACTTTATGTTTGTCTACATGGTGATAGTATAAATCAAGTTTTACGAAAGAGTTAACACGAGAAGTGTTCTTTGAATTTGTCAATAGTTGTCACTACAAGCTTTTCTTAATCAATAATTTAAAATTTACACTGATACTGTGTTAAGAGTTTCAATTTGGTTTAAACTTTAAGATTAAAGAAATATTTATTCAATAACTTATGATATTATAAAGTAAACGGATATAATTGTCCATAGAAAGTTGCCTCGTATCGTGATTTTGTTAAATGACAGTACAGTAAGAGATTCATAGATGGCGCGCATCCCGTTTATATCGCAATTTGCATAAAATTAGCGTATTTTTCCAAAAATTTTATTAATATTTGTTTAACAATTATGTAAAAAAAGTGGCTTTCTTTCGAAATTTTTAAATGTATCCGAGTATCGTAACCTGACTAATGCTGCTATTTGATAATCTTTATCATGTTGGATACACTTTTTGATTGCGACTTTAAGCTAAATTGCAATGATTTTTGTTTTATCATTAATCATCATCATCAAGCTTAATATCTTATGTTATAGTTAAAAATCTTTCTTCAGATTGCAGCACCACCCGCATTTTTATCTAATAAATATTTGTATAATATTATATATATAAATTATATTCAGTAAAGAAAAGCAATTTAAGAACATGTAAACATTTTGAATATCTGTCAGTGCTGCCATCTATTGAGTGAAACCTCATTGGGCCGTTTTTCTTGTTTTGTATTTGATATTATAATACAATAATATCAAAGACTATATAAATATACAAAGACGTTCCATTTCATACAAAAAACGAGTAAATTATTTTGGGTACGACCGATTTTATTTTGGGTACGATCGCACCAAAGGAGACTGAAATCCAAACCTTGTTATAGTAGTAAAATAATTGTATGCTTTTGTTTTTCATTTTAAAATTTTTTCGTTTTAGAAGTTGCACTGTAAAACAACAATTTGAAAATGTATACTTTTTTATGCTATTATGAGAAGTCTTTGTATATTTATAGTTTTTGATAATATATTTTTTCTGAAAATTATTAATTATTTATTTATGTTCATAAATTAATTAACTTAGAAATAAATTTAATTAATAAGAACGATTTTTTCATAATTAAACTTTTCTTATTGTTGTATTTTATTAACATAATGTACTTGTATAGGTAACATCAACATTTGGGGGATACGAAACAGCCATACCTGTTGAAATCGACTGCAAAGTTGATACTTCTTCGACCGTAACAGCTTTGAATAATAATAATATCATAAATAACAATAATACTCTACATTGTACTGATACAACAATTGTGCCAAGTGAATTTTGTTATACAACAGCACGTCCAGAATTTTTATTAACTGAAGGTAAGTTAATTTTTTCAAATAAACATAGATTTTTTATTCATTATAAACAAACTATACGGGAAATAGTAAGTCCCGTCAACTCGAAATAGTATCGGTACAGGTTCTCAGATGGAATCACTAATACTTTAATTAACACTAAAGTGTTGTATGCTATCTGTTGATCATTACAATTACTTTCATTTAACGAAATCAAATGTGACACATTTTTGTGAAAATATATTTTAGTATTATAAAGTTGCAGAAAGTAGAATTAATACAAAAAATTACTCATTAGAGACTAAAAGTCTTCCAACTTTTTCCAGTTGCGTTGTAACGTTCCACTTCGTCCAACATCCACATGCATTGTGTTAATTAACATCATCGATCATTATTAAATAATGAAAAAAGCTTATACATCGATTCAACCCGTCTAGTCTAATTGACGTAGCTTGAATCATTTTCTGTAAAAAAATATACCCAATTGTCGTATAATAGTAGATATTATTTATATGATTGTGCATACATATTTTCAAAATAAGCAAAAGTGCTTTACATATATTTTGTAGTACTCGGAATCAAATATAGAGTTTTGATTTATAACCATTTATTTTTTGTACTACATAGTATTACCATAGTACATTTAATTCTCATGGCATGTGCCCGTATGTGTCAGCCATTTTGTAAGATTTCCTTGTGAAAATTTTTTTTATTAAAAAGTTTAGGCGAATATTTCATCGGTAAGCATTAAGCAAATTAAAATAAAAACAAAAATAAATAATAATAATAAATAAATATAATATGTAATAATAAGTTTAATTAAATTGTTAAAAAATCATTAATAATGAAACAAATAAAAAAAATACGATAAAAAAGCTAAAGTGATATTAATATAATATAGATTCATTTTTTTCTTTTTTATATAACAGCTATATATACTTATATATATAAATATATACATTTATATATATGTATATAATATATATATATATTAAATAAAAAAAGGAATATCTCTAAAAATATAATAATATAATATTGAATTGTGACAAAAGAAAATAATAATATATAAAATATTATATCGTGAACAGAAATACAAAATAAAATGATATGATAATGACTTTGCTAGACGTCGTATTCAGTTCAATGAGCGAAATTTATAGAGAAGATAAGGCACATGGTTTCAGGGAATAAAAAAATATAATTTAAAAGAAACGTTTTCGTTATTTATTTATAATTTAAAAAAAATAATTTGTGTTACTATTTATATATATATAAAAAAATATAATATGTTAATTTAATATAATATATACATAATATAATAATAATCGAGTGTGGTTTAGAGAATATTCACATGTAAACATAGCCACTCCTTTGGCTGCTTTTTCGCATTTTATTAGGAATGGATACTGGTAGGTCATCTTTTTTTTCTGTTCATCTCATCTCTCTATTCATGATCGTCTAATTCGCGATTTTTTTATACATTTAAGTTTAAATTTCTTAAAGAAGTTATATAAAAATAGATAAGTACGTGTATAAAACATACGGTTATATATTTTGCAAGTTAATTTTTTTTTAGGTATCAAATACTTTCGTAAATGTAGGAAAAAAATCGAAAAAAAGAACCGACTATTTCGATGATGTGGTTTTTAATTGTGTGTGTGTAATTCGTTTAAAAATTCTTATATAAAATATACGAAAAAAGTACTGAATTGAAAATTCATTTTTTAAGAATGTAGATGTCTCTTGGATTTGTATATAAACGTTATATATAGAAAACTACTACAAATAAAATATACATATAAGCAATGTATAGATGTGTAAATATCAAAGTTAAAAAAAAAAATAGAATGTAGTTCGAATCCGTTTTGTGTTAAAATTAAATCAAAACCTTTATATTATTTTATAATTTCTGTTTTATAAAGTTTTAAAACAATTATATTCATTATTTAATCATACAAAAATTAAAATATTTATAAACAATATGAAAAATGGTGTATCGGTTTAATAAGTGAGTGTGTTCTAATCATGTAAAAGATAGACAAAAAATCCCACATTTTCATTAATATCATTTCAATATTGATATTATTATGTATTGTCAAAATTTAATTACAATTATTTAAGGTTGTAATCTCAATTCCATTCATTTTGATTACATAAAAAATAAAACTGAAAGAAAAAATGTCTGATGAAATAAAATTTGCAAAATTATGATGACCTTTTGTGGGATATTAAAGTGATGCTATTTTTTTGTCTTGTAGTGTCAATATAAATAGAGAGACTGTAGTTGTGTGTACGATTAAACTATTATTACAAATACAATGAAAAAGACATTTTGTTATAATTTTTAATATATAAATATAATGTACTACTATTTTAATATATAGAAAATTGTACAGTGCAGGAATGTTTTAAAATGTCATAATTTTTAGATTTTATTAATTTGTTTTTTGATTGGGTTTAAAAATTATTACATAGTTTTGAATAATGCTTTGAAAAATTTTGACATTTAGAATATTGTATTAAGTGATACAAAAAATGGAAACTTTTGGAAGTAGATTGCTTTAGTTGATATCTCATAGTTTTTAAGAACCTATTCATGAAGAGATAAGAACTTTCAGACAACTGTAAGGATTCGTTTGATTTCAAGATAACGTAATTATTTTATCAGTTTTATATATAATTAAGTGTTAAATAAAATGTTTTAGAATGCCGGTTATTAAAATATTGTCACCTTACAAACGTTTCTTTATAATTATCGATTTTTTATACATTCATGATGTACTTAAATTTTATTATTTTAATGTTATAAAAATAATCAGTCTGAATAATGTTGTATCCCTTTTATTATTTTGACAGATTTGCCTAACCTCTAAAATTTATTTTTTTCTCTTGGAAATCAATAAATTAGATTTTCCATTTTTTCTTTATATATTATTTTTTATAATATTATATTGATTTGATTATTTCAAATTTTGTGTTAAGGATTGTCTTTTTTCCCATTTTACTTACATACTCAATTACTATAGTTAGTTTGAAGGATATTTTCTAGTTTTTCATTTATTATATATATACTATCATGAATTTCGTTTTAATTATATTGATTTAGTTTGCTTTCTATTTTTAGTATGTGCCGTAAATTCAAATGATGAAATTTTTAGGAATTTAACATTAATTTGCAATTAGATAATTTTCATTATGTAGTTTGATAAAATAAAACATTATAATTAGATACTGTGGATTATTCTTAAAATGTGAGTAATATTGCTTAATAATTATGTATCCTACAGTGAAAATATTATGATATAAATTGAGTCGTATATCACTTTTCATCTTTATGACCTAGAATAGATAGACCTATATTGACCTTGATTATGGTCAGCATGATTTTTAATTAGAACATATATGATTGTGATACTTTCAAATGACATTTTTGAAATGAAAACTCATTATTGAATCTTTCATTTAATTTTAATCATAATTATAATATATTATTGACTAATAATATGTTGTGAGCATTTACAGTTTAAAGCGAAAATAATTATTTTTATTTACATATTGTGTAATTAGTTTCGAAATTGATGTTAAATCGATAATTGCATATTTTTATCGATAATTCCATATTTTATACCAAGCGAAACAAAATTTATAATATAAATAAACATTGGAGATATCTAACCACAATTATATTCCCAAGTACACTTATGTAGTAAAATTAGGATTGAAAGTGAACTAAAAATATACATAATAATGATATTTTGTGTTTTAATTAGCTGTCATCCAATAAAATTTTTAGTCAGATTTATCACAAACATTAACGACTCGAAACAGCTAAAAATAAGCCGAACTGTCAATAAATAGTTCTATATTTATGACAATCCAAAAATCGATATAAGGAAAATGTATATTGCTGTATTAGGTACTCAAGCGCCTGTGCTTAAAGATATTGCAATTCAAAATATAACTTTAAGTGAAGAAGAAAAGAAAATATTGTTTGTTTTTGTCTGTAAAGTTTTGGGAGCGATTCACTTCCAGCATCCTAACTTAATTCGAGGACAAAATTGAGCATGAATCAAATTCAAAACCATCGTTATCATTGAAATCGATGCATTTAATACGATCTACACATTGGAATGGGCTAGCTAAAATTCATATTGTGTCAAAAAAAGTATTATTTCTGATGTATTTTGTAAAGATTTGAAGATGGTTAGTCTGAAATCGTTCTAAACTATGTAGTTGCCTTATATTTAGCATTTTTCAGTTGTTCATGATCTGTTTTCCTGCTATCGTTTAAGTTTGCTGGTGATTTTATATTTCTAAAGCAACCGGTTTCGCTATCAATCCATACTACAGATTTACACCTCTTATTGATAAAATGCAATGGCTCTAGACCAATACGAAGGTATATTTACATCAATGTAGAAAATTGTAAAAATATTTGTAATGAGCTTTATTCTAATGGAATTTAATTTTAAATTCTAATTTTATAATTATTATATTCCAAATAGATACTTTAATTTTAATGTTAAATAATATATTACTAATTTGAGTTACATTTTTTCTATCTATTTTCTGTCCATGTATACTTTGCTTTAATTAACACGATTCAAAGTGAAGCTTAAACTGGTGATAACATGCAGTTATTTACAAATCTACATTTACATAGACATTGTACATAAGTATTTCCAACCATACATATATTTTAATTGTGTTATCATTATGATAAGCGACTGTGATGTGATAATGTTATAATTTACGTACAATAAGTGGCGTATATTTACTACACAAAATTTTTAAATGTACATAATTGTACTTATTTATGTTCGGGTGGCACACTTTTTCTTTGGCTATAGTTGCCACATGCAACTGTTATACATATATGATAAAAATTATATAAGTATTGATATACCTAATCTATTTTATTTACTTGACAGATTGCAATCATCGAATAAATGTATATAAATTTATACAAATTGTTATTTACATATATAATTAATCCATTTCTAATGGAAATTTTAAAAGAAAAGTAACTTTCATTTGAATATCGAATATATTTATAACAAATAAAAGACAAATATTTTATGATTCATCTTTTTGTATTTAACAATACTCTATTAAACAGTGTAGGAATTGGATTTAATTTAATGAAAATTAGAATATAAACGTATTTTATATACAGGAACATGAACTCGTGATTCCTGACGAATTCTTCTTGATCTCTATATTTTGTTGTACATCAATTAAATTATTATTTCGAACATATCAGTGCCGTTATCGTTTAGCCATATAGGTTGTTATATTTTCGAATAAATAAATACCACAATGTAAGCAAGCGATAAAAGTCACAATCGGAAATTCATTTACACATCTGTACATACATTTGTTTGGTAGAAATGAATTATATAAACCGTGAAATTCGATAATTAGATTGTATAGTGGTTAATATTTTTTATCTTTTTTTTATATAATCAAAAAAACATACATCCAAACTGTAAGCATATGTATATTTATGAATAAAGTATGTAGTTTAATAGAAATAAGACTTGTGACAGGTTTATACGTAACTTGAACATTTAATCTGCACTTTAAATATTCATATTCATAACGAATTATATTCTAATTAGAATCTATAATTTATACAAACGATAGTTCTATTTCTTAAATGTTACTAACATTTAACATATCGATTTACAAGCATATTTGCATGAAAATTATTTGCAGTAAAACTACATTTTAATTTTTTTGGTATGAAATATGAAACTGTTTAAAATGATTTAAGCAACTAAACAAACTCATTGAATTATTCATGGATTTGTTTGTGAAATCTAGAAAAATTAAACTAAATTATAAAAACGTTTTTAATATAACCCAAAGAGGAATACATTTGGATAAGAATTGTTATTTAAGCCGATGAACACAAAATCTTAAAACAACACAATAATCGTAGTAAAGAAACATAATAAAGGTACACGGCGCTACTGATTCCATTAAAACACAAACATACAGCGAGTCTAACCTTCGATTTTTTAAAATCTGATATTACATATAGCACAGGTGCAATTACATACACTCTCGTATATCTGTTGAAAATGACGTTTCTGGCCAAAGTTCAACATAACTGAATAAATCACAAAAATAACACATTGCTGCTTTATATAAACGTTATTTTTTTTTATTCAGCATGTCGATTATAATTTAGGCTTCATAATTTTTCCTCTGTTAAAAAATTTAATGACTTTGTTGACAATTTTTGGATTTTCATTAGTTTTTTTTATACATTATCTATAATATCAGTAACATTATAAACCAATTAAATATTTATATACAATTTAGTAAAATTCGTGGTTTATGAAGTATGTAATTAAGTGTGTAGTTTTCGAGTTTCTAGTTATCACTTAATACATATGTAGTTAATAAGCATCAACTGATATTCTACAAGTGTCTCAGCTATAATCAATATCATTACCTATCCAATAAATTTCGCAATTAATTTTCCGGATAGGTTTCTGCTTTAGTAATAATTATGATCCACGTTATTTAAAATTTGATGTAAGTAGTTTAAGTCAAGTTAAACCTAAATTTGTTAATTTTCTTAAGGTGTGTAAACTTATTACACAAATTTGGATAGATTTAATTAAAAATAACTTCTAAAGAAAATGTACTACAATCAATCCAAAATACAAGATATGTTTAACGGTTCCAACACCATATAAGTGACAGGTTATTGTTTCATTACATCTTAAATAAATTTTATATTCAATTGAAAACAAAAAAATCTCTCCACCACCAAAAAATTGCATAACTAGAGTTTCAATTCCTCTAAATATCAAATAAAATGGTTTATTGAATTCTTTAATATGTAATACATTTAAGAAGTATGTATATTTAATTTTTAGAGAGCAAGAGAGAAAGGCAAATAATGTGTGTAAGATAATTTACTTAAAAAATATATATATGTATGTATTAAAAATATGCTTGATGTATTGTATTTGTATGACGATCGGAATTTCTTATACTAAATAAATAATATAAAATATCTTTCCACGCTAGCCACAATAAAAATAATATAATATATTGGTAACAATAATAGTTAGAATATAGTACACGAAAGAAAAATAATCAGTAGTGAAAAAAAATATATTTGTATTAAGATATGCCATTCATTTGTCTCGTTCCTACAACATAAATAGCAATAAAATTATTCAAAAGTTGTATTTAGAATTAGTAAACTAATGATAGCATTTATTTTGTTAAGAGTTTCCACTACTATATAAATTAAATAAAATACTCATTACTTTTAGATACAATTTAAAATACTGTAGCAAATTATGCACGTATTATTTAAAATATGCAAATTATTCGTTTAAATCACATAAAACTATTAATGAAGTCTACTAAACTATAATTTATGTATATACTTTATTTTATTAATCAAATGCGGATATATACTAATAGATAGACTATGAAGTATCAAATTGTAATTGAATTGCAGTAAAATGTTTAGTATTTTGAATAAAAATAAGTGTATTGAATACTATTGTAAGACATTCAAAGTGAATGGAGTATATAGTTTTAATTATAAGAATAAAAACATGACAAAAATATTCCACTCAATCACAATATTATGCTCTGTTCTTATGAAGAGTCGTTATATCAAAGTTCTTTTTCTTATCTTCGTTCATACAACTCATGATTATTATTCATTGTTTGTGCTAAAATTTTAGATGCATGTGCGTTCGTGCTTGATATTTTTCAATATAGTATAGTATATATACTTAATACTAATTAAGTAATGTTTAACATTATTGAAATTTGTTTGTTTAGATTATAGTACTCAACTCCATAAACTATAGCTACAAATACGACATGTCTCATCAATAAAGATTTAAGACGAACTAGAATAAGAAAATCAGTTGACTACAATTTCTTGCCGATCAAATCACCCAAATGATTATTGAAAAATTTTAAGGTCTGAACCATTTTAATTCAAAAATGTATAATTGTATTACTTAAATTTAAAATTATGAGATACAAATAAAAAGTTAAAATCGATACTGCAACTTTAAATTTTTTGTTTTTATAAAATTGCACTATTTCTATCGAATTCAAAGATGAAGATTAAAATTCTTGTGTTATAAAATAAAAAAATAATTGTTTTCATTTATTAATCGATTTTGAGTTTTTGATGAAAATAAACTGATTTAAATTTAACTGCAAGATTTCATCCAAATCATTTAAGATTCGGAATGATATATGACTCAGATATTCGGAAATTAATCAAATAAAAACGCATATATTTTTATTATCAGCTGGCACCTGCAATTATAAATACCATATACAAATATTTAATAAATAGTCAATAATTATTACCGTCATACGTAGCAGTTAAAAGTATATTTAAATTTGTGACAATGTTATCAATTTAATTTTATCAAAATAGCACGAAGGAAGCTTAATAATGTTTGATTTGTATCCAAAAAACGTCACAACAATAACTATTTTATTTTAAAAAAAAAGTGGTTGAAGTAGTTTTATAGATTTCTTTTATAAAATTGTATAAATACTCGAATTTATCAAATTTAATTTATCATACAGCCGTATAAACAAAAAGTAGAAAGAAGTTCGGGCATTTTAGCTTTTGAAATATTTCGCGAGAAAACAATAAACTCTTATTCATAACTGAAAATTTGAATGGAATGTTATAATCCGGCTTCACTCATAATTATGTTTATTCATATCAAATGAACTGTGGTAAATATAATGAGTTACAGATTCATGTTTTCTAACTAAGCTAGGAGTTCCGAAATTCATAAAATTTATAACCTTTTACCAGTTATCTATCTTAGTTATATAACAAACCGTTTTATAAAAAGAAAATCATGTTAATAATTTCTGATTAATAATCGTTAAATTAAATTTGAATGTATGTAAAACAAAAAATAAGAACCTTGATTGCCTTTCAGAATTATTTAAAAATGAGGATGAATTTTCAGAATAATTTAGAATTAATTTACACAAGTGCGCAAGTTCTAAAGCTGTTCTATTTGTATATATATATATATAATATATGTTTTAACCAAAATATAAATGGTCAATGTTCGTTCGACTGTAAATGAAATGGCCTCGTATTTCAATTTTATCTAAAACATAATATTGAATAATGTCTTCTTTTTTGACCAAAAATATGTAGTTCTATCGTATATTTAGTATATTTAAATTTTATTTTAATTATTTCTCTATATTACACATAATCATATAAAGATAGTGAGTAGTAAGTAAAAGTTTATTATATTTCTTAAATGTTATTCTATTGATTAAAGATTAGTATTATGTTGAATTAAAAATTAGCACAAATTATAACAATACATGCTTCAAATATCACACTTAATATACATTTAAATAAATAAATAGGTATATTAAACAAACACTTAATGGATATTTAGCTTCTAAATAATTAATTAAATTGTTTATTTTTTTTTCAAAGTTTATTAAATAAACATATAATTTAGTTCTTAACGGAAGTAAAGAATTTCGTTAACCCTTTTAAGACAAATGCTAGTTAAATGTCGCTATAACAATGTAAATGATGTTTAGCGGTTTTGTCTATTTATATACTTGATTTCCCTATGAATTTTTTTGTATAAAAAGATCTGCTTGTATTACATAATTATGTCACTTAATTAATAAAAAAGTATCAAATTTTATTTATTATATGAAATCGATTAGTATTCAATCGATTTGTGAATGATAAAACTTAACGTTAAAAGTTTGTACTCGGAATTACATAATAATAGAAGCCATAAAAGTATAATTTGAGAAATACAAATTGGTTTTTTACATACATTAGTATATTTGACAAACTAATCGGCATTTTCCAGTTAACGTTTAAATCATTATGTTCACTGTAACAACTTTCAGCTCTTAAATTTTAAATATATTGTTGAGTCATATATGAAGCTCTTTTTCCCTATGTTGTACTGGCATATTAATTTGATATCCATAAAAATTAATCAGCTGTTACACTGAATAATATCCTTCAGAAATTACAATGTTTATAATACATATGTACTATAATTTTCGGATTAAATTTATAGTTAAAACAATTCATTTTTACTGAAACTTTATTTGAAAAGTATCAAATGAATAATTCTACGTAAACGAGTCATATAAATATATATTTGTACTTTATAGTATTTAAATTATAATAACATTTTGATATTCATGACTTTCAAAAATGTGAGTCATAATATCTGACCTTGAAATAAATATACAGGTTATCTTTTTAATCGGACTTTATTTACGAGTACATCAAGATAATAATTGCCATATCGTTCTCATGTAAAACGTCATTAACCATACAAGATAGCTGTAAGTTTCTTTTATATCTCATATAAATTAATCAACAAATAGGTTAATTTATAACAAAACGAGTAATTATAATTTATTAATTTAAAATAAAATATTTTTTTAATTAATTATTTACCGAAATTTATGATTAGAACATGATTTTTTTTATAATTATTTCAATTTGAAAAATGATGTTCATACATATATTGATGAATCAACACTTTATAATAGTGTTTGCTTATTATATTAATTTAAGAAATAATACGACAGACAAAATAAAGTGACAATACATCGTATATTATGATTATTATTATATCGATAAAATGTGACGACATTTTGGGATTCCCCAAAGATTGTTTTGATATAGATTATAATATTACTCTGTGTGTATATGTATATACAATTTTTAATTCCGTAATCTTATTCACAATAATATATTATATATTGCGAAACATTGTTTTTTATTAAATTTCAATTAAAACTTTTACTTTTTCAATTCTAATTTTTCTTTCGTATTTTCGAAATGAATTCATTTGAATGGAATCTGCCAAATGTGGGTTTGATTTCTTTCGTATAATGGCAAAGTTGGGTGTGTAAGGTGTTTTTTTCATATACAAATTAATTTTCTTGTTAATATAATTTTTTTAAAGTTATTATTATTTTAGGATAGATTCCTTAGTGCTTGTCTATTAGATTTTGACTATTGTAATATCATATGCATCGCACATTGTTATCATATAAACTAACACAATTTTTGCTGTATACAATTGTTTTGGAAGTTTATTAAATATTATTTGAATCAATTATTATTGCCTTGATCAAGTTTCCCACACCCTTTTTAATCGATAAATTTATCAAAATGTGTCATTTAATATTTTGCCGCAAGACACTTCTTGAAATTAAATATTTCTGGTATACGTCATTAATTTATATATGCATTAGATTTTTTTTAAAAATGTATGTATACAAAGAAACTACTAGTACATGAACAAAAAATATTTTTAAAATACTTTGCGTTAAAATTTGTTACTTAATAGAGAGGTTTGAAAGTCGGCAATTTGTTTATAATTTGAGAATAAATTGTCAGCATTAAATATTCTAGAAATGTATATGTTTGTAGTAGGAAAAATACTAATACAGTAAGTGATACTGATTTCGTTCGTTATTCAATTGAAACGCATTCTATAAATAACGGATAAACACATTACTGAGTGCAATACATATTGTTATCGATCCGAATACTTTCGCGATGATATAATATTAAAAGAAGTATATAGATTGAAAAATATTAAGATAATAACGCCGTGAGTGAAAAACTTACTGTGATCGAGAATAAGAATAAGTTGCATTAATTTATCATCTTCAAATGATTAATCTATTGACAAATTAGTTATAATTATAAGTATAAAAATACTATGATATAACCAAATCGATGTAATGCTAATGCGAATAAACAAATCATAGGAAATGATACAGCTATAATGTCAAAAAATGAGTTAATAATTTGAGTGAGATCTCTTAATTTCTTTCTGAACTGTAGATTTCGTTAACACTTTAAAAAAATTTCAGTATAAGGTTTTTGTTAACGGTTGGACAAATTTTGAGATTTATAATTTTGTTATTTAATTTTTCTATCAAAACAAATTAAAAATATAGAATAGTAATATAGAATTTATGTAAGGTTAGTAAAGAATTCATCCCAGAAAAAAGCGACGGTAACACTAATATCAACTATCATGACACTTTACACTCAGTCCAGAATAATATACTATCCTGATAGTGTTCATATACTCAGCCCAGAAAAATGTACTATCATGATAGCCTTCATGATAGAGAGCTAATTTCACGAAAGTTAATTTTAAATAACTATTTAAAATAACTTAGTTTTCAGCATATTTTGCTATTAATTATTCTCGAATATTCAGTTTTAATATGATGATAATTAAAATTATATGAAATTTAAATTATATAATATAATTAGGATTGGTAAAGTTAAATGTTAAATATTCAGAATGTATATATATATATATATGTATATATATATTTATATAATATATATATATATATATATATATATATATATATATATATATATATATATATATATATATATATCAAAATTAAAGTTTAGATGGAGATATAATACATATATTTTATACTGTAGTTTATTTGTGTAATCGCATTTTACCAATTGAACTAATGCGTGTATAGTTCACAAATCTATTGTAAATAAATATGTAATATTTAAACTTTGTAATATTTAATAAATTTCATTTTTTAGTCTTTTTTTATAAACCTAAATAATTAGATTAATTTATCAATAGAAATTTCCAAATCATGTGGAATAATTGTTTAATGGCAAGCATAACTAATTTAAAATGAGATACTAATTATAAAAATCAATTAATTAATAAAAAATATGCGAAATAATCACGTTATTCTAACATTAAATTTTATCACAATATATATATTTTTCGTCAAGAGATATAAAATTATCCCACTGCAGTTATGGTCGTTAATACATAATATACCTTCATTTTATCTATAAAAAAATTCGTGAACCTTGATAATGGGACGATCCTGAAACAATAATCTTCGCTTTCTATATCAACTTATATCGAAAAAATAATTACACATTATTAATATAACATCTAAAAAGTTTAGTAATTTAGTGACAAAACGCGACATTGATGGCACATACCAAGTTCTTTTCAATCACGAGATCATGAATTTAATTCGAATTCCTGATATCGTGCATGAAATCAAACTAAGCGAGTTCAGTGATTCGGTCACGTTCGGCGTGCAGGGAGAGCAACCTTTCAGAAGCTGAAGGGGTCGCTGTCAGTGACGATTGGTCCACGGCGTAGAGAGCGATCTGGCATTTTTTTAATTGCTTGCAAACAATATGAAGAGCTGGCTCGTGATCGAGACCGATGGAGTCAGATTGTTGACACGGTACGGGCCAACAATGGTCTGTAAAAGTCGTCAAAAAATTAATCTAATATAAAATGCTTGACATGATTAATATCAACCATCAAATGCTACAAATTTTCGTAATAGAAAATTATTCTAAACTTGACTTAACCGAAAATCAAACATTTACATGTTAAACTTATATTTTTTAAATAAGAAACAAACTATTAAATACAATCACAGACAATTAGTATATAGAAAAATAGTGTAGTATATACATATTTTATACGGTTTTTTCCAATTCTCATAATATATGTATCGGTGAATTTTCGGTCAACTGCATTATATAACATGTGTTTCTCTACTTTTAATTCGACGTCAGTGCATAATTTATAAATATATACCATGAAATGTCATTATAATTACAAGTTTTTTCTCTTCAAAATTACTGATAAGGATTAAGTTTTTATTAATTTATGCGCCAATAGGTTACTTCTAATAAAAAATTTGTGCAATAAACATTTAACAAAATAATAAACTTTACACGATAAAAATATATAATTTTCAAATACAAAAATAACTGCTTGACCGATATTTTAGCGAATAGATTTCTATATTTATATTATCACAATGCTTGACGATGTCGACTATTGGATGAAATGAACACAATGTGTGTTGGCAAATATTATGTTGCCAGTTTTAATATATAATAATACACATCCATTTAATATGAGATAATGTTATCATAAATTTTTCTACTTAAAAATATTACATGAACAAAATATACTAATGTTTACGTGTTTTTATATAGTTTAGTTTTAATTGCAACTATTTTTTTCTTTTATTTTTATAGGATACGTGTACATGAATGGGGACACTGGTAAGTTGTCCGCTGGTGCGGTATACCCAAATTCTCCGGAATCAATAATAGGTGGAAATACATCATCCGGTGCATCCATGACGGCATCTAATATTTCTGGTATAACAACTGGTGTAATACAATCTCAAACGTTATCCCAAAATAATTCAACTGATATTGCAACAATGAATGGGGCCGAAAATGATGGAAGTGATTCTAGTGGACGTGGTGCTACAAAATCACCAGAGATTAATCCAATACCATTAGATCAATTGAAACAGTTACTATCTGCTCAGCTCGACTACTATTTTTCTAGGTATTTTTTTTTGTTTTCACGTTTATTATATTTCGTAGTAATTTATTACTTATCTACACTATCGTAATATATATTTTATTTAAATAGGGAAAACCTCGCCAACGATACATATTTATTGACACAAATGGACAATGATCAATATGTACCAATATGGACTGTTGCAAATTTTAATCAAGTGAAAAAATTGACAAAAGATTTAAAATTAATAACAGAAGTTTTAAGGGAATCGCCTAATGTTCAAGTTGACGAGGAAGGTTTAAAAGTGAGACCAAATCATAAAAGATGTATTGTTATTTTACGCGAAATACCTGATAATACTCCGATTGAGGAAGTTAAGGTATGAAATCTCATATAAACCCGATTGTATTATATTTAATTTAATAAACTTTTATAATTATAGAATCTATTCAGCGGTGAAAATTGTCCACGTTTTATATCTTGTGAGTTTGCTCATAACAATTCTTGGTATATTACATTTGAGTCCGATGATGATGCGCAAAGAGCATATAGGTATTTAAGAGAAGAAATTAAAGAGTTTCAGGTGAGTCGTTAAACATTATTTTGCGAAAGTGTAAAATAATAATTTTGTAAATTTATTTTAGGGAAAACAAATCATGGCAAGAATAAAGGCAAAACCAATGAATAGAGCTCTTCCTATAGCGCCAGTTCAAATACCTATGAAAAATGGATATCGAACTACTCCACCACCTGCAGTATTTGATCCAACTGCGGCAGCATTTACAACTCAACAACGTTTTGTATACGCTAACGGTGCTCCCCTTCCGCAAGGAGCTGTTCCTTATAGCGGGCAAGTTCCAATGTTTGTGAGTATTAACAAACCATATTTTTTTATAATTTTAGTAGTTTAATCAAATTAAATATTATTCAGCCATTCCAGCAGCAGCAGTACTATCCTGGTATAATGCCACCATGGCCAGCTGCTCCACCACCACCAAGTCAAAATTATTATGAATTAGGTAGTGTATTTGCTGCTAATGGATTATCACCTCAAGTTTCTTTTGCTGCCAAACCAACAACATCACGATACAACAATCATCGTAGTAATATGAGAAAACGTACACAAAATACAAACGAACATAGATCAACATCGTCAAATGACCAAAATCAAAATGCACATCAGCAGCAAAGTCATAATTCAAGTCATCGATCAATTAATACAAATTTAAATCAAACTCACCATCAACACCATTCGATAACACAACAGCAGCAACAACAACAGCAACAAAATCAAATACAACAATCGGCACATCATTATTCACAGCAACAGTCACAACACGCCATTTTTCATCAACATTCTTCCACAAATCCTAATGTTACGAAAATTCAGCAGACTATAATTGCTTATGGTGGTGCTGGTATTAATAATAATAATAGTAATAATAATAATCAAAATAATAGTGGTGGAAATATAAATAATAATAATAATAGCAACCTTAAATCCAATGATATTCACGGTAATAAATACACAACTTCCAAAGAAGAAAGAAATTTAACACAATCAACATCTCATGTGCCACAACATAGCCAATCACATTATCATACCGCACAGCAGCCACCACCACAACACCATCATCATCACCACCATCATCATCAACAAGATATTAGTAATGTTCATGATAATAGTAACAATCAAATTAGCTCGAAAATAAATACTGATAGTGACGAAAATACCATACAAACATCACATCGCACGTCGGGAGGCGGCGGAGGTGGTGGCGGATCTAGTAAGGAACAATGGCCACGATATAGACGTCGACGAAAAGACGATGATAGTAATCAAATTGTACGTTCGACAAATGTAAATTCGACCACAAATCCAGCCCAAACGAATCATCAAACAAAAATATCAGCTAGTCCAAATATATCCTCTTCGTTAAGAGAAACCAATACAAATAATTCGGCTATTAGTGGTGGTGGTGGTAGTATGAACAGTGGTAATAATAGTAACACTGTTGGTGGTACCAGCGGTGGTATAGCAGCGCACACAAATAACAGTCGTACAGCTCAATTCGATTTAGAGGCATCGGCATTTCCACCATTGCCTGGTTTAGATCAAAGTCCTGTAGTACCAATTTTACCTGGCGGACAATCAAATCAAATCATTATAAATATAAAATCAAGTCAAATTGCATTAGAAACTCAGCCTGAAGTAATAAATCAAACTAATATTGTACCAACACCACAAGCTGCATGGGGTGGCGAAAATCGTTTGGCCGATGTAGTTAAAGGTACAGCACGAACAAAATCTAAATCATCTGACAAGGAAATAAATACACGATCAAATTCATCGTCACCACCACTTCCAAATGTTAATCAAAATGAGCTTAATAGTCAAAGTATTACAGCATCAATACAATCACTAAATATATCATCGACAAATGATGTACCAACAATAAATGCTTCAAATGATACTGTACTACATAATAGTATTGTAGCTTTGACACCACCCTTTTCGCCTGATACAAATAATAAATTAAACCCTCCTGTGATAAACTATTCAACTGCTGATAAATCAACAAAGACTGATGAGTCCTTACTAAATGGTTCTGATTCATGTAAAAATGTTACTGGTAATCAAATATCATTAGTCCCTCCATCACCTAATTCAACAGCTTGTCCGATATCACTACAAGCAGCTACAATGACACCAGTTGAAGGAACAATTTTACCAGCCACATCGCCGATACAATCTTCACCCTTCCCATTATCGTCATCATCAAATATAATTGCCGCTACACCATCGACGAATGTTGCTAATAAAACTCAGACACAGTCAAAAACTCAAATCAATTCAGCTGTATCAAAATCATCAAGCAACAATAAATTAGTTATGTCGTCAACATCACAATCGGTAGTAGTTTCTTCGCAATCATCATCGTCAATAAACAATCTTCATAATATTAGTAGTAATACCTCTAGTAGTAATAATAACAATAATAGTTGTATGTTGCGATCAACATCACCGAATATAATACAAAATGCGATCCCGACTGGAACACAAACAATTGTTGTGGCGCCCGTTGCTAATATAGAAACAAATAGCGTACGATTAAGTTATGCCCAAGTGGCACAACATCATAAAGAGCGTTTACTTAAAGACAAACAAAATAATGAATCTAGTTCGCATAGTGGTGAAAAAGATAATAATAAAGCACAGCAACCAATAGATAAAGATAATAAGAGGGTAGAGTCGCCGCCAAATGCTAGGGTTTCATCACAATACAATGATTCACGGGAAAGAGGAGGTATGTACAGATTATTATGTTAAAAATTTAATTTTTTTGTATTATTCAGAGTTAACTAGAAATTGTTAAATTTATTTATATCATCAATAATTTTCCACACTCAGAATTCTTTGTGTATTGTCTAATTGAATTGTTCATTTTGAACATATTAATTGAGTAGCTATAGCGAATCGTAGTTAAACTTAAAGGATTAAATATACATCATCAATCTCATTGAAATAAATTGAAAAAGAAAGTGCAACTTACATACCTAAATTAAATCAGATTTTTAGTTGTGATGCGAAAGTTCCAGTAATATTTATTACCAAGCCACAAACAGTTAAATTAATACATTTTAAATTAAATTAATTTTTGATCTGCGAGAGTAACTTTGTGAGGTAATTAAATATTATTTATTTCATCAATAGTTGAAAGAACAGAATTACA
>OZ010738.1:44206173-44233673 GCA_963932295.1 Tipula lateralis
CCTTTGAACATAATAACCGTTGACCACAAACATAATCAAATGACATTCTCCTACAGAGAACAAAACTAGAGGTGGACAAGCTATTCTCATAAAAGATCATATATAAAACATAACGAAGAACTCCGGTTGTAGCTTAATGGTTAAGAAAGTTGCTCATCACGCCGCGGTCACGATTTCGATTTTCGGAACAAAATTTAGCATTCGCTGGGTGACATAAAAAGTACTTGTGTAAAAGCATTCGTTGAGCTGACCACCTACAATGTGTACCAATAGGTTGAAAGCTCTCAGTTGAGACGCGGTAAGGACCGTTTATGGCCTATAATCTATTGAAAAAAAAATAATGCAAAAAATGCGAGTTTTACGCAGGCGGTACACCAACCTATTGGCATACAGACTCAGTAAGACTCTAGATCTTATAGACTTCTTTATTACAAAAGCGATTTCAGATAATTATAGATATAGATAACAAAGTCTAGCATCAGATCGTTCAACAATTATTATAATACATAGCCAAATAATGTTTGTGAAAGAGAATAACGTAAAATTAACGTTCTTCAAAACCAATTGGGGTCTCTTCCAAACACGGTTTACAAAATGAATTAAGCTGTAGAACCGAATACAGCGACTAGTCTAAATAAAAGACGAACTAGATAAGCTCATCCATAATATCCTAATAAGTGATGCGTAGGAAAGTACTGTAAATTATAGTCAGGATTCATATGCATGAAGCGCAACGCTAGCTACCCAGAAGAAGTAAGAGAACTTCTTTAAAATAAAAGAAAAGCATAGAAGAATTAGCAAAAATATCGAAACCCGAAAAATAAGAAGGTATTTAACAATTTATGTAATAAAAGACATTAAAAATCAGTCAGTTAATAAATTAGCACTCTATACTGGGTAAAAATGTACTGATTATTCATTATGGACAGCAACTAAGAACATTAAAAGAAGTTCAGGTTCCTCCTGTTAAAACTAAAGAAAATTGGACTCGAAATGCATGCTAAACAAAAAGCATATATGTTTCTAAATCACCTTACAAGAAATATTTTAGTGTTACCCTAAACAAACGGAAGAGGAAAATACTACTTCAATAAATAAACAGGATTAGATAAAAATTACATTGAATGAACTAAAATGGGAAACCAAAAATAATCTGAATGTGCATAAAGCTCTAGGATATGATCTTATAACGGATCAGAAAACCGGTGATGAAACTAATGCATATAATTAATGCACCATTGACAAAGATAATGGGACCAAGACAATGAAAAGTTACAGAAGCAATTATGATACTTAAGCTGAACAATGCTTCATATAGTCCAAAATCTCTGCTACCAACATTATCGAAACGATTTGAAAAAGTTCTTCTTAAAAGATTTACACCTATTATAGAAGAATATAACCTTATCTCATCACATCAGTTTCGATTTAGGGAAAAGCATTCTACGATAGAACAACAACATACTTATGTAATCGAGAAACAAACAAATATGCTCAACTATATTCCTTGATGTTGCGCAAGCATTTGACAAAGTATAGCACCAGAGGCTAGAATTCAAACTTCACCGTTTAAAATCATTCTAATCAGAGAGGAACTTTCAAGTAAGATATGAGAATGAATACTCTCAACCAAAAAATAACAGCAGGAGAATCACAAAGGAGTGTTCTTGGAACAATCTTATATCTACGAATTACAGAAGCAACAATGGCGTCTTTTGCTTATGACACGGCAATACTTGCAACAGCAAAGAACATCAATGACTCCACTAGTAAATTACAAAAGGCTACTAACCTGATATGTAATTGTATAAAAAAATGGCGAATTAAATTAAATAACGCAAAATCAATCGGCGTGAATTTAGATGTTAAATTTAGATGGAAGGAACACATAAAAAAGAAGAGTTATGAACTAAACATAAAATTCAGAAAATTCATTGCTCCTAGGAAGATAATTTGAACTAGCAATCCATAGCAAACTGCTGTTATACAGGCAGCCAACTCTGTGGTTGAGCCAAAAATATAAATATCAAAATACCATACAAACAGTTCAAAAACAGTTCAAAATAATGTTAACGACAACCTCCATCGAGATCTAAAGATCGAGCTTGTCGCGGACAAACCAAGCATCATAAGTAACCAAAGATCTACAACGCCTGCAAAGCATGGAAAGCTAGACATATACGCTGTAACTGCAACAAGAAGACGGCAAAGAACCAAACCACCGAACTTGTGGCGACCAGGAAGTCAATAGACCTACTGTGGTGAAAAATCTGAGATGGAGTTTTGAAACTGGGGATAATCATGTGAACACTCCGAATAAACAAATACATTATTGTGCAATGTAAATTACTAAATGCGGGTAGAAGACTCAGTCGTTATATAATGCTAGTTGTTTAGTCTGGACGCGAACTTACCCTTAAAAAACACTACCCAAACTTTAGGAGTGTGAATAAACAAGTTATTTGTCATCAAAATAATAATGAGACATAAAACGAATTGCTTCCGAAGTATCATATCTGTCACATTTCACATCTAGTGATTATATCCTGTTTCCGAATACAAAAAAAGCTTTCCAAAGCTTTCAAAAAATATTTAAAACCTTAAAAGGAATTAAGCTAATAATATTAATATCTCATACTTAATCGATCAGAAGCTTTTGAATCAACATACCGATTTGGCTTCTAACTGATCGAAACATGAATGAATTCTATAAATTTGCTAAGCACAACTTTCAAACGAGCACCACTATCGCTAATGGGTTAACACAGTAGCCCGGATGTTATAACAAAACCACACATCCAAAAACAAAAAGTTGTATTAATGATAAGATGAAAATTCTATATTCTAACAAGATAATGTGAAAAACGAACATAATGACAAGACGTTAAAAGGCACAGAAATAATAAACGACCGCAACTAAATTGAGTCAAACATAATAAAAAATAATAATAATAATAAAGTGATAATGGGTTAATATTAAGTGGTGAAAAGAGAATAAGACAAAAAGAAAGCACTGTGTGTATGGATAACAAGAAATATAATCAACAAAAAAGGAAAAGCTTAAAAGTGTTAACTTTTATTTTTTTTTTTCTGTTTTGTTTACGTATTTTTCAAGCTCGTATACACACACAACCATTATAATGTGTTGTTGGTTTATCCGTCTTTAATTTGTTCGTATAATTTTGTTTTGTGTGCACTTCGGTATATAAGATATATAATATGCGGAATTATGAAACGTATAAAATGTATTCAACTTAAAACCGAATGGTTATATACGACGATCGTGCTTTATACCTTAATTTATTATGTGTTGACTTAACGATTTTGTATCGTATATATAAAAACAATAGAAAATTATAATTAAATTATATCTTAATTGGAAATCTTAAAGATGTGTTCGTGATTTCTTACAGTTTTTAATATATGTATATGTTGATTCCATTTTCTATATACATATATACGTATATTAATGCTATAATTATTAATTATAATGCTATATGCATAAATATTGTTAAGAACACCATGTTCATGTTTCATGGTGTAATAAAATATAGAGGTTGCAACATAATACGGTCGATTTGCTTAACCCAACTGCCTAGTTACCACACATTGAAGTACTAATTCATTAACAATTTCCTTTTATAATTTGTACACATTATAACTTTTATATTATATTATGTAAATGTACGGTGGTTTTATTTTAATTTCACAACAAAACCACTTAATCATCCACTGAAAACGTGAGTGTACCAACAACAATTGGAAATAGTTTAAACCGCGGATTACAATAAAAATATGAAAATACAACAAAAATGATGTTTTAATTATTATTCCTACTCTATATACATTTGTATATATGTGAAGTGAACAAATACACTATAAGCGTATATGTATATATGATGGGGTGGTTATGTTATTCGGGTCGAATGAATGTGGAAATGTATGAACACGTTCAACAGATTTACAAAATATATTTATTTAACTAACTACTATATAGTATTTACAAAACATCTAACATAAACAAAATATGATCACACCCGCTTTAATTTAACATAGTATGAACGTTGTTCGGTGGCTGGGTACATATAAAATATACATGTACACTATGTACTATATACATATCAAATATTTGAAAATTTCTAATTAAAAATGGTTTCACCTATATACCAAAAAGTTTTCTTATCTCCATTCCAGCTGACATATAATATAAAAAAAACTTTATAAGGTGAAAGTGTAAAATATTACTTATCCTAAAGTTTAACCCCAAAACTTACTGCAGTGTAATATATTTTCACATAAAACCTCTTTCAGTTTAGTATTCCTTTTCCTTTAATTTATTTATTTATAATTTTTCCTAAAGCTTTTCATCACTATATGTATGCTCGAACAACTACCTATACACGTACATAAAAACTCTTTGCACACAATAACAACATTTTACATGAACTTCACAACTGCATTGCGAAAAAATTTTCAATTCTTAAAATAATTACGAAAAAGTACTTTATAGTTCGAGCTTTTATAAAAAAAATAAATGTATTGTAAATATAATAAAATTTTGATTACAGCATGTGCCACTCAATTTAATTTAAATATCAATAAATTTATAATTTAAAAAAGCTCATAAAATTTCACTTCTAAAAAAAGCTCTGCATCAACAAAATATTATAATTTGATGTACATAAATATGCGAGAGTAAATGGATCAAATAATAAATTAAAAGAAAAAGGCTATTTACTATTAAAAGCTTAGTATAAGCTTTTTTTTATTATATATGGGAAAATTATTTATGGATTTTCCCTTTATTATATTTATTGTAATGTAAATATTTGCTAACATAAAAATTACATGTTATCTGTAAATATTTATTAACATATACGATAAATGATAATTATTAATGACAATATGATAAGAGATTTAGAAGCGTTTTATGGTTATGTGTACCAAATTGATTAGCAATTGTTTTCGAATAAAAATGTATGTTTAATAATTTATTATCTTGGTGGAATACAAATGTGTACAAAAGAGCTCTGATATATACGGAGCTACATTTTATTGTTGTATAGGAAATTGAACCAAAGCTCTTTAGATAGTCTAAATTTTTAGTGTTTCAAATTTTGATTTTTATAATTGATTCTCTATTCTATATGATATAGATTATAGAATATACGAGAGTGAAGTGCCAATTCTGGTTAAAATGAAACGTAGTCGCTTTTGAGCTCGATACAATTAGCTCAACGTTTCGATCCCTTCCGAATTATACAATTTCTTCAACCCTTGAAAATAGACGCTTGTTTCATCGATGATCTCCTCATTAGAGCCGAATTTCTTGCTGCCGAGCCATTTCTTCAAGTTCGGAAACTTCAAGTAATCCATGGGTTTTGGCCATGATAACTACACACATGTGCAGAGATCTGTCTGAGAATTTTAATTTAGTCTATAGTAAAAGACATGACCTCTGGGAATTGCGATTGTGATTCTATTTCAATACCTATCCAATTGTACCTGTTTTGTACTTTCACGATGCCAACAAAGTAATTTTCTGACAAAGGCATACAGCACTTTGTAACAGCAGGCATTCGAACTAAATTCTAAAGATAATTCAATAAGATCAATACAATAGCATACCATGAAATATTTCGCTTGGCATTGGGATCATTCGCATAACGACGCTTAGCCTGAACGGTCTTCTATTAATTACGTACGGATTAACCGGAGCAAAGAAATGGATACCACCCCAGAGGTAGCCGCATAAGTGGTTGCCCTAATTTTTGCGTGACGCACCGAATTGAAGTGGCTCTACAAATTAAATTTGAGTCGATTCTCCGTTCATCGTGATATGTTTGTGGTATAGAGATATCAGGAAACTGGCGGCTTTAGACAGCGACAAAGATCTGGCCGAGCTCGAGCTCCAGCACAGCGTGATGATCACTTTCTTGTAACAACATCGTTGCGAAATCGTCGTATGAATGCGATTCAACTGGGATGGCGGCTCAAAGAAGTTCGTGAAGTCAAAGTCAGTCCATGGAAAGTAAGACGACGACTTCGAGAAGTTAATCTGACTGCACATAGACCAGAAAAAATGAAGAAGATACCTGTTCTCTGACGAGTGCAGGATGTGTTTCTATGGCACAGTTAAACGCGGAAGAGTATACAAAAGACAAGGAGAGCGATATGCACAATGTTGCATTGAAGAACGTGCTTCGTATGGTGGTGAATCATGTATGTTCTGAGAACGCATATCACTAGAGGAGTACGTCATACCTGTTGCCGGGTTATCGGTGAACATTTTCTGTTCATGCAGGATATCGAAGCCTGAACCTCAATCCCTTCGAAAAATTATAGAACAAGTTGAAAAGAAGAGTTCGAGACCACATGTTGCCACAACCAGTCTTCAAGAACTGCAACAGGCGATAGTAGCGGAATAGGAGACTTTGATAAAATCAATGCAGCATCGAATGGAAGCTGGCATTCGCGCCAGGAGAGGGAATACTTCTTATTAATAAAACTGTTTTTCCATGCTCTAATTCAATTTTTACTCCTAGTTTTAATGCTGAAAAAATCACAAAAACGTGTACATCAGATGTTTACCCCCAAAAATCAGTTTGGTGGGTCGTATAAATACAAAAAAGTACAACTATACAAATATTGGATTTTTTTGATGTTTTGGAACTTTTGTGTATTTTTGCACCCCAGTGTGTATTTTATTATTATTATTATTAAAGTTGGTTGGAACCCTATAAGGTTCCGCACTCAATGACACAAAAGGCCCATGGTGCAAACCTAGAATTACATCAAAGCGCGCAAACGCGTTCTGGAACCTTAGCAAACTGAAGCAGTTTGAACCAGGGTAGAGAAGACAGTAGATTTACAGGAATAATCCTGCAGCTAAAAACAAGAGATCTCATACGGTCGAAAGCTGGACAACTGCTGATGAAGTGTAAAGTGTCTTCCAGATATTCGTCACATACGGCATCATTGGCCAGTCCCATGCGATGAAGGTGGCTTTTGAAACGGCCATGGCCAGTAAGTATAGAGACTAAAATTCTCAAGTTGTCCTTTTTCAGTGAAAGAACGTAATTTGTCAGGTTAGAGTTAATCCCTCTGATAAAGTATTTCGCCATACGACAAGTAGCGGTAGCTGACCACGTCCGCTTTAGATTCGATAGGGTACCTGTTTTAATTGTTTTTTTTACTATATAAGTAGGTAAAGGCGCAGCTGGTTCAGGGCCTACGAAATATAGGTGAGAACCAGTTTTAGCCAAACTGTCCGCAATTTCGTTGCCCTCAATGTCACAATGGGCAGGAACCCACATGACCGTTACCTTGTTGTTACGACCAAGGAGATTTAGAAATTTCTTACAATCCAGTACCAGTTTAGAGCTGGTTAGAGGGTTGCTCAAGGAGTTAAGGACAGTTTTACTATCCGTACAAAATATAATCTCTTTGTCGTCGGCCACGAGATTAAAAGCTGACATCACGCAGTGAGTAATCGCAATTAATTCCGCTTGATGAATAGTACAGTAGATACCCAGACTTCCAGAGATTATCAGATCATGCGAAGTACAGTAGTAACCAAACATTATCAGAGATTATCAGATCATGCGAAGTACAGTAGGGAACGGGCCCCTGTTCAGTGGCAGAGCCATCAGAAAAGAATACAAGCGATTCGGATATCTGTTTGAGAAAATATCTGGTGATAACCACATATCCCTGGATGGATGAAACACCTCAAATTATCTATGGAAATTAAAGACAGGCAGAAGCCTATCACTTACCATGTCAAGTTCTGGCATAGCCAGTTAAAATTCATTTAGAATAGATCTATGGCCTGAAATAGTGCCGAGAGCATTCCACGCCCCAACACTCCTCAAGCGAAAGGCCGCCGAACAAGCTGTACCTAAAATCAAGGATTGTAACTGGGGTAGGGAAAGAATTAGCTCCACAGCTAGGAGCGGAGTTGAAGCCATGGCTCCAGTTACAGCTCGACAAGCGAAGTTTTGCAAACAATTGAGTTTAACAATTGAAGATTTAACTTTAACCACTGGCCACCAAACAACAGATGCATAAGTTAGCATTGGGAGAACCAGTGATTTGTATATAAAATATAACATTTTGGGGGATAATTCCCAAGAATTACCAAAAGCTCTGCGGCATTGCCAAAAAATAGCAGTGGCTTTTTGTAGTTTAAAGTCCAGATGATACTTCCAAGAAAGTTTGTTATCCAGAAAAACTCCAAGGTGTTTGACGTAGGCTGAGCTATTAACCTTACAACCAAAAAGTGATGGTACAGAGAAAGCTGCAGTGTTCCTACGGCTTGTAAATATAACCAAGTCGGTCTTAGATGGGTTCAGATGTAAACCCTTATCCAGACACCACCGTTCTATAATGAGAAGAGCGTGCTGAGTTAAATCTGATAAGACATTCAGATGCTTGCCTGAAACTGTCAGAACCAGATCATCAGCATAACTTTGGGCGACAAAACCGGAATCACGAAGATTCACAAGAAGTTCGTCAATGACGGGTTCGATACCAAATGTCAATGTAGGGTTCGATACCAAATTTAGTACATGCATTCGTAATCGAGGCGAATGAAGTATTATCAAAGGCTCCTGCAATATCCAGAAAAGTGCCCACAAGAAACTCGTTGCTGTGCATAGATCTCTCAATCCTAGTTACAAGTTCATGTAAGGCAGTCTCACAGGATTTGCCAACTCTGTAAGCATGTTGCCTATTACTGAGCGGAGCGGTGCCGACTTGCCAATTTTAGGAATAAAAATTACTTTACTTCTGCTCTAAGATTGTGGAACAGAACTAAAAGCGATACATGCCTGAAACAGATGTAGTAAATGTTCCTTAATGAGAGGAAATCCATGCTGTAGTACAGCAGGAAATACACCGTCAGGACCGGCAGATTTGAAGGGTTCGAACGAGAACACGCTCCAACCTAGGACCTCATAATTAATTAATCTACAGGCTAAGTCCCAATTGGGACTTACATCCAAATTGTTAATGACTACACCAAAATTGTCGGTAGTAATGGTTTTACATCCCGGGAAATGGGTAGTGAGAAGTAAATCACCTACTTCCTTTTTCGAGGAAGTAAGCTTGCCATTAGGTAGACGAAGTGAATCAAGTCTACATGTATTATTCCTGCTCAGTGACTTGTTAAGTCTAACTACAGCAGGTAAGCTATAAATCTCCTCACAGAAGATTACCCAGGCAGATCTTTGCGATGCTCTTAGTTCTTTTTTGTACACTTTTTGTGCAGCTAGGAAGCTGTCCCAATCAGACTGATGATAAGATCTTCTTGCCTTATTCTTCAGCTTTCTTGTAGTCTTCCTTAACTTTTTTAAAGTGGAGCACCAGAAAGGTTTGTTCTGAGTTTTTTGGTTCGATACAAGTGAACACGAAGTCTCAAACGCTGTTGTAATAGCTTAAGACAGACCAGAAGCCTGCAATTCTAAGTCCACAGACGAACAAATCTTCATTGGTGGTTCGAGTAAGGAAACAAGCTCTCGAGAGAATGTTCCCCAGTTGGTAAGCTTCCGATTACGGTAAGGTTTAAGCGCAATTCTTTTAAGATTAATATTAAAAGAAATACACCTGAGGTGAGAATTTCATTCGTCACTCTCCAGTTTAAAATAAATTTAGTGAAAGACATGGAGCACAAACTAATGTCAATTACCTCCCTGCGGGCAGAGTTAACAAAAGTTGGTTCACATCCAACATTGAGGATATCCAACTCAGATGAACTTAAGTAGTTTAACAGAGCAGAACCTCTGTTATTAATGTTGGTACTTCCCCAAAGAGAGTGATGTGCATTAGCATCACAACCAGCTATCAGAGGAATATTTTTAGCCGTACACCAGCTTACTAGGTATGTAAAATCCTCAGAAGGAGGTGGAGTAGCGGAATCGTAAGGAAAATAAACTGAGGCAATAACCACTTCAGTTTGAGAGTTTAAAGTAATGCGCGCAGCTGCAATATCAGCCGAACTACACTCTTCAATGAGAGATGCATTAAAATTCTTTGAGAACTCTTGTACAGAATTCTTCCACCGGGGGTGTTTAGTCCAAACCATCAAGAAGGTAAGGTTCTTGAACTAAACAAAAATCTGTGTGCGAATTAAGTGAATAATCCAGTGTGTATATAGTTTGTAATAGTATGTTTCGCAGAGTCCTCGCATTTAGCTATCAAATCTATATTTTGAAAAAATTCCGGTAACTGTTTTTACACATATAGGTGTAATATGCTGGGTAGTGTGTTTTACCGTTCCTTTGACAGTTACTAGACGGCCAGAGTTACTAGAATATCTTCTGAAGGTATTTTCTAAGATTATCATTTTCTTTAGTCGCCAATCTTATTTTAATGACACCATTTTAACTTTATGTGCCCATTTCCGTCGCGTCGGGTTTACTCAAACTATATCAATATTTTTTTTTTCAAGTTTTACTGCGTCTTTCTGCCATAAAATACCCAGATAATACCTCCTGATGTTGTAAGATCTCAACATTCAATCTTATTTCACTGAGTCCTATTATTTCGATATTCTAACGCTTAATTATACTTTCAACTTATGTAAATCATGTGTATCAATCCTATCACATATTTCATTCACTTTCAGCTTCATAGAAACCTAATTTTACTCTCTAAAATTTATGCAGTTTTAAATAATCACCGGTTGTAGCTTAATAGTCTCATCACGCGGTCTCGAGTTCAATTCTCGCCGTAAACCAAAAATTAACATGCACCGAATGACATACAAATGCGATTGTTTGTTAAACCACCTAGAATGTGCACCGATATGCATTTAATGATTTGTAAGGTCACAGCACAATTGAGACGTGGTTAGGGACAATAGATTTATTAGACTAGTTTTTAATAATATTTAAACACT
Source organism: Tipula lateralis (assembly GCA_963932295.1). Classification (NCBI taxonomy): domain Eukaryota; kingdom Metazoa; phylum Arthropoda; class Insecta; order Diptera; family Tipulidae; genus Tipula; species Tipula lateralis. Next base: position 44,217,074 of record OZ010738.1, read on the forward strand.
AAATAAATCTTAAATTTATAGTCAACATATACAACACACACACACACACAATGTTAATTACGACGGAGCTCTTTAAGATATTCAAACATATTAAATTTGTTATCGATAAATAATCTATTATCCTTCTTAAAGCAGCTTTATATAATATGTATTATATTCTGCTATAAGAATTTTTGTCGAAGAACAAAAATATCAAAATAATCTCAAATTCTAAATCCCTTCGCATTAATATCCTTTTTCATGTACAACAACCTCATTAAAAAGGCATTCAAAGTGACATCAAGTAAAATGAATAAGCACAAATTTTCTCTCTCCCTCAACACGTATTTTCCATCGAACGCGCACTTTAACCTCGCCATACCAAAATAATAATCAGTCAGTATAAACTTGTATGTGTATGTGTGTGTGTGTGATACTAAAAATAGTATATAATAATAAATATATTTAAATAAATAATAATAATAATATTGAAAAAATCATAATTTATTTAAACATATTTTGATATCAATTGAATTTTGATATATGGAAAACCGGAAAAACAGGACATTAACGATATGCAAATACTCCATTTATGAAAAACACTTTTCACTATATATGTACATATATGTATATAAATATAAATGTATAGGAAGCGCAAGTACACGAACAATAGTACGAGTATATGTGTGGCTGTAATATTTGGATGCAGTAGCAACGAGCTGCGGCCTCCCAATATATGGGTGAGATTTTTCCTGCTGCTATTTATTCACCGTGGCAAATTTATTCACTCGGTTTTTGTTTTTGTTATTTATATTTTCATTTTTAATATTATATATTTGTTGTACTATAAAATCGAGAGATGAGGGTCGTCGAATTTTATTCAATTATTTATTTTTTTGCTCCACACAAAAAATAAGGATTATGGCTGTTACATGCCTATTTTTTAGTTATTTTACGATGATGCTTTTGTTGCTTTGGCTGAAATATATTCTTTAATCCTTTCGCCATCGAAGTAACCAATCATAAAGCATCATAATTTTTTGTGTAAACGATATACAGAATACACATATTCTATATGTAATATGGTGAAGAACGCCGTTGATGGAATGGGAGTATAATGAGTTTTCCATGTTTTACGTTTTTTCGAAAAAATTTCCAAAAAAGGTATCATAAGTAATCGTTTCTGTGCGATTACCTGTCTGTTTTATTCTCTCGTTTACGTTTTGGGATGCCATTCGATGAAATTGGTTTTTAATTTAATTTTGGTCGATAAACATATGTTTTTTGGTAAGCGATGGTCAGTTTTTTTTACCATCATATTAATGAAAAAAAATCAAGGTTGAATATATTATCAGCGGTTGGATATAATATTGTAACATTGAAATTTCATCGTGGAGAAAACTGGATCTGTATTTGTAGCCATTTAAACTTAAAGACGTACACGTTTAACTTAAAGTTGGAATATAAAAATTTCGTGAATGAAGTATGAGGTATGTGCAAACATTATCACGGCAAAGTAGACATCATAGATGACAACGATTTTCATCAAGACTATGTACTAAATTTCAGTGAAAACACAAAACCCATACTATTATCAAGAGAATCAGACTTCTAAGATATTTTAATCTCAATCCAACAGATACCTTATGATACTCGGGATTTGGTGCATGCTGTTGAACAAGTTCCGCAAAACCAATATCCATTATTGAATTACAGAAGCAACGAGATACAAAATCTTGAATATAATATACTCTATAAATTGAAAAATTATAAGTTTTTCTTAAGAAAAAGATAAGCATATTGTGCAAATGGTAAAACCGAAATATCCTCAATCTTACCCATTTCTGATATCTTGGTTATTGCCATCATCATAAATATATAAGTTCTTCAAGCCTTCGAACGAAACATAAAACCCGCATATTGAATGCCACAACAGTATCCATCCAAAGCTTGTCGTAGGAGTTGACTAAATCTGGATGGATCCATGGTATCCGTAAAAAAATCGAGTCCCAAACACGTTTGACGGCTTTATCACATGTATGAAAGCGTATCGGTTGGAACTCGCAGCGCTCGGAGAAACTTGATGGCCTAAAAGTGAAGAATATGTAACCTAAGGCGATAAATTACTACATAGTGGAGATGACCTCGGAAATCTTGGAGTTGGATTTCTCTTACGGTCAAAGGTAAAAAATGATGTGTTGGACTTCCAAGCAGTCGATAGTCGAATGTGTAAGCTTCGAAAGCATATGAGATTAGCCAACCTATCAAGTGTCTGTGTATATGCGCCCACTGATGTCAGCCAACCCCAATATAAAGACAATAATTTTACAATAGTTTAGAAAATCTTATGGACTTTATACCTGAACACTCCCGACCAAAACTCAATGTGGCAAGTACATTCTTTCCTCATTAAAACATCCAATTGGAATCAAGGACCCATCGAAGTAAAACATCACAAAGCCAAATTAACTTTGTGTTAATTTCTAAAGAGCGAGCTGGGGTTGTCTATAACGTGAGATTGTATCGGTCTTTGTAAACAAGATTTGTAAACAGTGACCATTATTTGGACACTGAAAAGCTTCAATGGTAATGTTCGTATAAGTCACGGAGGACAGGTGAATACAAAACGATTCTCCGTTGAAGGTCTGATAAATAAAGAAATGGAACGGAAATATCAGGATCTTGTCAGCAATAGCATTTTGCGATTTATTATTTAATAATTATCAGTCTGACTAAGTGAACGGTGTGACTGACAAGTATCGAAAACATCAGTTGTCGATGTTTTCGATGCCCAGCACACTCTCGGTATAGTGAAAACTAACCTAAAAAATGTTTGATTTGATTAGGGGTGTAGTCTTTGCACTAGGTTTATAATCGTAAGGAGAAACGAACCAGTTTTTTGTTTTTGACGATTCTGATGGCAATCGGGATTTATGTCCCCTAAGTTCACTTCTGAAATCAAAATATCTTGTAATGTTGAATTTGTACATAGCGATGTCACCTACGGATGTGAGAGAACCTTGGCGGATGAATACGAAAGATGGCTTGAATACGAAAGATGATTTATGAGTGTGATATATTGCACAAAACGCGACGTTTATGGCATATACCGAGTTCTTTTAAATCATGAGATTAGGAATTTATACGAGTACCTGATATCGTGCATGAAAATAAGGACAGCGAGTACGCTGGCTCGGCCACGTTCTACCTGCTGATTCGAACCGAATGATACAGCGATCTTACAAAGAGATCCGCCTTTCAGTAGGAGAAGAGTATCATCTAATTGTTAACAAAAATATGAAGAGCTGGCTCGTAATCAAACCTGATGGAGTCGGGCCAACAACGTCTTATAATTTTTTTGAAAGCTCAATTCCACATTTTAGGTTCGTGAAGTTTGTTTTACATAAACCTTAACAAAACCGCCAACGCCGACAAGCTTCACGATTATATTAGATTGGAGTGAATGTATCTATTAAGAATTTTTGATTCATTTTAATTCATCGTTACCAGTTTTTCAATAGTTATAAAAATAGTATTCAAAGTATAATATATGGAAAATGCAATCACAAAATCGTCATCAAAATAGCAAAGATAATTTATTAAGTCGTACAATCATCGACAATCATCGACGTATTCCATACATATAAACCACAAAATTTTAAATACTATAAAGCTGTATTCAATTTAAACATCGTTGACGAATATTTTAAGCACAAAATATAAATCTTGATGAATTCATGAAAAGATTATAGTTTCTTCTTAAACTTCTTAAAATGTCCAAGAGATATTACATCTAGTTTCATTAATAACTGCCTACTGCATTGTGACAGGAAGAAGGTATATAATACTTTACTTTCCACAACAAATGTAATATTACAAAATTTCAACAGAAAAACCCAAACATTCCGCAAATGAATTCTTAGCAAATTATTTTAATTTATAACTGACAAAGCTGTTTAATGCACGCTACATTAAAATTTTTATATATGTGCATCGATTTTTTTCCATCTTGAATCTATTAAATATTTTACAACAATAATCAATACAGAATTTTTAATTGAATAAAAAATACATTTTACAATGCAATTTACTAATACGTATATATAATATGTATGTATATATATATATATATATATATATATATATATATATATATATATATATATATATATATATATATATATATATATATATATATATATATGTAGTTATTTCTTGTCAATGGTGTTTATATGATGCCGATACTGTGTAACATCTAATTACGTGCAATTTTGGTTTCGTCGATTACGTTCAGGCATTTTTGATGCTAAAGACGCACCTCGCACATGCAGGCCCGTCGAAAATGTCGATTAAACTACAGAAATAATCGAAGTTTACCGGTATGTTGGAAGTCATAGCATCCCTCAGGAGCTTACGATCGACCATAAAACAGTTTTAAACCATTTGCGCCAAATTGGATTCAAAAAGAAGATTGATGTTTGGGTGCCACACCAATTAACACCAAAAAACATAATGAATCGAATTTCTTTCTGCGAAGCCAAACGTAATGAAATCGACCCATTTCTTAAACGGATGGTGACTGGGACTGACAAATGGGTTAAATGCGATAATATTGTGCGAAAATGATCATGTGTAAAGCACGTTGAAGCAGTTCAAACGGTGGCCAAACCAGGGCTAACGGTCAAGAAAGTTTTACTGTGTTTTGTAACTCAAGAAGTTTGGTTGGGAAGTTTTAATGCATCCACTATATAGTCTGGACCTTGCACCAAGCGATTACCACTTTTTTCTCACATTGCAAAACTTTCTGAGTGATAAAAAATTGGGATCAAGAGAAGATTGTAAAACTGTATTACGAGAGTTTTCCGCCAATAAGGACCAAGACTTTTATGAGAGAGGCATTATCAAGCTACCATTAAAATGACAACAAATTATACAACAAAATGGTGCATGTTTGACCCAAACCAGACAACCCAAAACAAGAAACATAAGTCATTAATTTCACACATAAATAATGGATCTCTTTTTCACCAACCTATTATATATATTATATATAATATATATATATATATATATATATATATATATATATATATATATATATATATATATATATATATATATATATATATATATAGATATATATAGATATAGATATATATATATATATATATATATATATATATATATATATATATATATATTATATATATACATATATATATATATATATATATATATATATATATATATATATATATATATACATATATATATATATATATATTATATATATATATATATATATATATATATATATATATATATATATATATACCGGGTGTTTTTTTAAACTGAGACGATCAAATATCTCGAAAAAAGCCAATCTACGGACAAAATGTCCATAGTCAAAATTTAATCATACCGCGGGGAAAATACATTAGTGCAGAAAAACTAGTCCCGCATCCCCAGCTTTGTAGGTGGGGCGGGGGTAACTTTTGAACTAAGATGGGAAGCCATATTTTTTATTGCAAATACTACGACTAAAAGTACGTATGATTTGAATGAAATATTTTGTTCGGTTCATGATAGATGGCGTTGTATTCGACGAAATTCAATATTTTCAATTTCTTCTTCTTAGAACACACGCATTCGATTCTGCAATACGTTTGAAATAAAAAACATCACATTTTCATTGGAAATACTCGAAATTCGTCATCAAAACAATTTATTAATGTAAATGGCAGGTGAATAAAACTTTAGCTAAAGTAAGTGTTCAAAATGATGGCCTGCGACTTCAATGCACTTATTGATACGCATTTCAAATGATTGTCCACAACTGAGAAGTGTGTTGGGTTGTATTTCAGCAGAAGTGTGTTTGGTTGTAGTTTTTTTGCACTAATGTATTTCCCTCGCGGTATGATTAAATTTTTATTATGGAAATTTTTTCCGTAGATTGGCTATTTTTCGAGATATTTGATCTTCTCAGTTTAAAAGAAACACCCGGTATGTATGTATATATATATATATATATATATATATATATATATATATATATATATATATATATATATATATATATATATACATATATATATATATACATATAGATAACCAATATTGCATGATTAAAAATTTAAAATGCGATGTATTGATTTAAGAATTACAATAAAATTTGAAAGGGAAATAACACGCGCAGAAAATGTCAAGTTACGTAGTTTTCAACATTAAGATGAGCTTGGTCATATTATAATATAATGTGATAATATTATTATGCTTGTTTTTATATAATTGCGATTCAAATAGTCGTCTACTGTTGAACATATCATATACGTACGTTCTTATGGTCAATAGTAGAAAAAAGCTTTTATCACGATTAAGTTGTATCAACATTTTGGAATAATTTTTAACTTGCACTTTCATCGGTTTACCGAGATCCCTATCGGATATATTTGGAATCGATTAGTATGTAACTGAATTTTTTTTGTGGGTTAGACATTTTATCCCCGCGCCAAAATAAAACAAAAAAAAAAGCTGCGAGTCGATTTTCTTATTCATTTTGCAAATGTGCCACTGGAGAGTGATATAAATGGAAAATCGTTTCGATTTGTAACGAAAAAAAAATATATGTGTACAATGAAATCATTATTCAGCATTTTATGGTCGTTTGTGTATCACCCGAATTCTATATATTCAACCCCTAAAAGCATTTTGTACGTTGAACAACTACTGTACCACACTATATACGAATACGTATCGAAAAGAATAAGAAAAAATGTATGTTTGTATATAAATATGTATACAAAACGGTTTAGTCTAATAAGACGAAATTCTCTAGTGACTCGTCAATTTTAATCGAAATTCATTACAATTAATCGATGGCAATAACTTAATCTACTTAAGTAATTACATTGATAATTGATATCAAATTTCTCTTTTATATATTGCAGTTCAATAGAATCATTTGTCATTTTTATACGACGACGCTTTGCAAAATATAAATGATAAACGATTTTATAATGTTTCTAATATACAGTGTGGTTTAATCATCTTAAAACTAATAAATAAATTATATATAGTTATATAGTACTTACACAAGAACATGATATAATATCGCTGGAAATCCTCTAGGCCGTTCCAAAAAATTGTATATCCGACTTTGTAATCGTCTATAACGGGCATCACGACGTGAGCCACGATTATAATTTAATGGTTTACCCAATAGTGACATTCGTGGCCGTGCAAGCCTGTCGGCCCTACTTTTGTCTGAAAGCTTGCACGCTCTGAAATAAAATAAAAATAAAAAAACCAATCAATTAAAATGTTTTGAATATGTATAGAGCTTTTAACCTTCACCACATTATGCTTATCTACATATATGTATATGTACCTAGATTTAAATTTTATAAAATATTCGTCATTCCAATCTATTGATTTGCGATGTTATGTCATACAAAAAAATTCCATCAAGAAAATAACATAAAAAAAGTTGACATTTTTCAATTATTTTGTTTCGCTTTTTTATCATTTTTCTTGTTGTGGTTAAAATTTGTGCTTTTATCATTTATGTTCTATACGACTACAACTTTATTAACCTTTCGCAAATTCTTATTTTTTGCACGAAACAAACATATTTATTTACGGTTGGGCTTCACCATCATCGCACAAATTATATAGAATGTGAAATAATATGACAGAATCATAAATTTATCGATTTTCCCTCTATATAAATAAAACTCTTTAATTTTCTTGGTGATATACAAGTATCGTATCCTCACTATATATAAGAGGTGAGTCTGTTGATAATCAATTTTTGTGCTGTGCTATACGACACATCGATGTAAACAAAAATTAATTGAAAAATTGTCAAATTGTGTAAAAAAACGAAAAAGTTTTTTTTTAGTCCAATCGCAATTTAATAACCTGGGAAAGGTATATGTACTCACTGAGGTAAATATATATAAATGTGTGTACGTTCTTAGCTACAGACATATACATATTCATCATATACCGTGTGTTTGATGTTTTCCGCCTGCTATTTTGTCAAATCAAACGAGAGAAAATCATTTTCGTTCCACACTTTGTTTATCCAAACGAAAACCTCTAAACAATGAGCAAACAGAAAATAAATGATTTATGAATTTTCCTTTCAAGTAAATTTAACGGAAAAACTCAAAGTGTTTTATTTTTTATATACATTTTGTTTTGGTTTTATTCTTCTTTTTTCTTCAAATTTTCAGTTATAAAAAAATGTATATAAATTTCCGTTAAATTAATAATAATAATAATGTGGCGCTTAAATATATATGTATATTTATAGCTTGGGCGCGCACCGCCACCGCCACGAAAAATATCGACAGTAAACTTCCGGTTTGTTTAGTGTGAAGAAAAATGTACAGCATATAAATTTCCCAATTGAAATTAATTAATCATAATTAAAAGGTTTGAGTGAGTATCTCACACTTCGTATATGTAAGTTTGTGTGTGTTTCGATGTGTGAGGAGAAAAAAGCGAACCACTTTGGAAAATTAAACAAAAAGTGGTAAATAATTTTTTTTGCCAATTCATCATGATGAGTAACAAAATAGTTTTTTTACTATATACTCGTGATGAAATGATTCGTTTTGGAAATTATTTTTGAATTTTTGTATAGTATTTTTGACCCCATGATGTGGTTGTTTTGGTGTGATGCAGATAATGAGAAAGATGGATTTAGAATAAACAATAAAATTGCGACAATAGGAATTTTAACCAATCAATTCTATATTCATTGAAAAGCATTATCCATCGAACCTTTAGTACTTACTGAAAAATACACATAATCATATATATATATATATATATATATATATATATATATATATATATATATATATATATATATATATATATATATATATATATATATATATATATATATATATATATATATATATATATATGTATATATATATAATATATATATATATATATATATATATATATATATATATATATATATATATATATATATATATATATATATATATATATATATTTATATATATATATAGACGTGTCTGTATATGGTGTCTGTCTGTTTTTATCTTTGCAATCTGTTTTTGGGCTAAAGGTTCTCTCAACTCTTTCGCGGTTCGCCTATTTACGTCCTATTACGCGATGTGTTCATTCACCGATCATAATCAGATGGTGATAATCCCTCTGAATCCTGCCTGTATCGGAATTCAACCTGATTTTTCCTTTCAATGGCCGCAGCTTTAACCACAGCGCCATCTGGTCGGTGACATATATGGTTTTTATTAGCGTATTGCATATAGGATCTTTATCAACATTGAGTATAAATATTTTCAAACACTGTTTTTTACATGAAGTTTGAGTAAGTTTAAGGTGGCTGTCCTGAGAAAGAAGTACTGACTCATACGATTTAAATGTTTACCTTCTGTTGCATGCAAGAATAACTCTTCCAAAAAAACTTTAATCATTTATATTTAGAGCATATATAATGTATATAAACAGTTTATCCCTTCACTTCGTCCTAAAAATGTTGTACATCATCTGACTGCATCAAAACAGGAGCATATGTTGACAGTTTAGATATGGATGTAAATTTGTATAATTTTGAAACCGTACGTCAATACGAAAACAGTGTTTTATTATGTGAGCTTTTATTATTAAAAAAATATAGCTTTATAAGTACAAAAATAAGTTATACCTGTCCAGTTACTGTAAAAATTTCGTAAGTATTCTCTAGTCACAAAAAAAAATGAAAGGAGTTTCAAAAATAAATATAAGTGGATCGTCTGATTTTGCGGCTTGAATAAATTCGGATAAGGCAGTGATGTGTGGGACTATGGAAAAACAATTATCTCTCGTTTAACACGATACTCGCATAACAGGAATTCGCTCTTCTATGGTTGATAAAAAGTAACAAATTCTCTGATAACAAGCCGTTTCGCTTAAAACTGGTTCAGAAGGTTCGTTTAGCAAGTTTTTTTTTCTTTTATTTTTCTTAACATACAGTATAAAACTTACTGGAGAAGTTGCATCGGCAGTGAAGTTGCTGCCAAAAACATAACAATGGATCTAGCAAAGATAATAGAAGAGTAAGGTTATACAGCAGGTCAGATATTTAATGCTGACGAAACAGGGATATGCTAAAAAAAAGATGCCAAGTAGGGCATATATTTCTAAGGGCGAAAATGTGGCCCGTGGATGTAAAGCTGCAAAAGATAGAATAACATTATTCTTTTGTAGTGATGCATCTAGCGATCAGCTCACTTGTTCAATTAGAATCACACACCAATGTTCAACAACAAGTCAATAAACCCACGCTTCAAACAATAAGATAAAGCCAAGCTTCAAGTACATTGGTATGCAAACATAAAGTCCTGGGTGACATCTAGTCTATATTTAAGAATTAGTTTTTAGCTACGTAGCTCCAGAAGCTTCTATAGATAATGCTCATGGACATCCTCAAGATTAAGAAAACCCGAATATCCAATTAGTTTTTCTCCCACCCGACACAATGTCACTCATCCAGCCAATGAACCACTTTTAATGGATTTCTGATCAAATGGACACCGATAAAATCCTTACAATTCATCAAGTCTACGATCTTAAATTGTATTGAAATCATTCTTTGGACACTAAAGAAATAAAATCAAAAACTTTAAACGGTTATTTGAAATCAATATGGCCTGAAATTATTGCAGATGAGTTGATCCAGTGAATGATGAATATGAACGAATCCTAACTTTTTCTCGTACGGTAGAAGGATAATGATTCGACGATACACAAATTTCTGATATTTAAGAGATAACGAGGCAAAACGTTCAAGTAACGGAAGAAGATCTATTGGATATAATTGAACAATCATATTTTCCAAATGAGTCAAGCGATTCCGAAAGTTACAAAAAGCGTAAACAGATAGACAACGAGGTTCAACGAAGGTCAAGTGATGGAAACCTGAAATAAATTGTAATAACCAACAGATTCAGACTACCATGCAACAATTTTTTTTGTAGAACTAACCTAAACACCGATAGTAGTACTTAGTAGTAGTGCGAGCGATTGGAGTGAAACCTGTTAATAATTTTTATTTCCGTTATAATTATTTATCTACATAATTTTTATAAAGTCAATTATTCTGTGAGTATATATATGTATTTATAATAAAATAAAAATTTTAAACATGTGTCATCCAAAAAACGCGCCTACATGTTTCTTTTAAATAAAACACAAACTATTTGCAATTTTTTCAAGCTGTTTTTTTTTATTAAAAGTATGATCCATTACAATTATACGTGGAATAGAATATCATTCAAGTGTCCACCACGACTGCGTCTGCAGGCACCAATCCGAATATCGAAACTTTCAATGACTTTCCGACATGTTGCTGGTGTTATTTCACGAATTGCAACTTGAATGTTGTTCTTTAGATCATTAATTGTTTGTGGCTTGTTAGCATACACTCGACTTTTCAAAAAACCCCACAAAAAATCTAATGGTGTTAGATCACATGACCTTGGAGGCCAATTGAAATCTGAATTTCGTGAAATTACACGTTGAGGAAATTTTGATTGCAAAAACGTAATGTTTTGTCGAGTTGTGTGACATGTAGCACCGTCTTGCTGGAAATAGACGTCAGACACATCAATATGACTCAACTGTGTCCATAAAAAGTCTCTCAACATTGATTGGTATCGCTCAGCATTCACAGTAACAGCATTTCTAGCATCATTTTCGAAGAAGAATGACCCAATGATTCCATTTGCCCAAAATGCACACCAAACAGTAACTTTTGGTGGGTGTAGAGATTTTTCATGAATAACACGAGGATTTTCATCACCCCAGATACGACAATTTTGCTTATATTGACGGATCCATCCATTGTGAAATGAGCTTCATCACTAAACAAAATTTTGCTTGAAAACAATGGATCTGTCGTTCGTTGTTCAATAATCCAACTAGCGAAATTACGACGTTGTAAATGGTCTCTTTCTTTCAACTTCTGGGTTAATTGAATTTTGTAAGCGTGTAAATGCAAATCTTTATGCAAAATCCTCCATAAGGAGCCATAAGATATGCCCAATTCTTGCGAACGACGCGAAATTGATGTTGTCGGTTCATTTTCTACATTTTCACTAACAGCAGCAATATTTTCATTTGTGCGTACAGTTTTTGGTCTTCCACTTTTTGGTTTATCAGTAACACAACCAGTTTCATCGAATTTTTTCACTAATCTTTGAATTGAAGATTGATTTGGCCGATTATTTACACCAAAAAAACACGAATTTTGCGATGGGTATTTTTCAAAGAACGCCCATTTTCATAATAAGTTTTAATGATGTAAACGCGTTGTTGCAATGTGTACCTGTCCATGGTTAAAACTGTACTACCTTCTAATAAAACAAAATGGCTTATGTCATTTGAAAAGATGTCACGTGTAAAAATTATATATTGCTGACATCTAGGCGTCACATTTGGATGACCCTTTATTACCGTGTTAAGCGAGGGATACCAGTACTCGATTCTTAAATTAATCAGGAAGATTATTACTAGGAAATAATAAAACCAATCCGATGGTGACATTGAAACGGTGCAATAAAGTAGGGCAGTCCGCTTCAGACAATTCATCATGACATAAGTGCACTTAAGTTATTACTGCTTCATACACCTCATTATGACATAAGTATACTTAAATGTTATCAAGCAAAAATTGTGGTTCTTAACACAGTTTATGATTGACTACGCTGAAGTGTTTCTTCATATAAAAAAACTTATAAGAGGCTCTTTTCTAATCTTCTTTTCTAAGGGGCGTATGCCCTAAATCTGAGTATAAATTTAGTCGAGTATGTTACATGCCAGGTAATACACTAATTTGGGGGTAGTCAATCTTTATGTCTTATCGATAATAGTTGATGTAATTTTTTTTGTGAAAATCCGGAAAATATTCATATTTCCAATAAATATTTTTTACTGTCACAATTCAGCCTATAGAGTGTTATGCGAAAAATTAATATACAAATTAATTTTTTTTTTTGAAAAATCGAATATTCGGACTCTCACCACAAATAACTACTACAGATAGCCAAACTATATGAAGAAATCATGTATACTAGACTGAAATAAGGGGAAATAATTGTACCCTAGATGAAAAGGCTATATTTGAATTTAATTGTCTCTTTCATTCCTTTAGCATTGATATTACGATAAATAAATATTTGTATATAGATATTGAATAAAATATGATGAAGTAATTTACTGTCCTGAATAAAACTAATCGCAGTGGCATGAAACATTTATTTGATTTCATGTATGTATTTGAACTTAGTTTTATAGATTTGATTGAATTTTATTTATCGTAATATCAATGGTAAGGGAATGCAAGAGAAAATAAAACTGAAATATAGTCTTTTCATCCAGGGTACAATTATTTCCCCTTATTTCAGTCTAGTATACATGATTTCTCCATAAAGTTTGGCTATTTGTAGCAATTATTTGTGCTCTCATAACAAACTTACCCGAAAAATTTAGAATTTATGGAAAAAAAAACATTCACCAAACTATACCGAGACTTTGTGCAAGATTATATAAAAAGGGCCATATGCAGGTATAGTAAATTAAAAGGATGATATATCAACATATTACAAACCATATCTTGGAGTGATCAACCAAATTAGTACTACAACAAAACTTATGGCAAAGATAATAAATATATAGAGGAACATCTTATATGAACTTGCATATAAACTAAAATTTTTAAAATATTTCTGAGTTATTTGGTGATGGCAAACGAAATAGGATAAACATATATTTTTTCTTTCGTTTTCTCTTTCGAACATCAGCAAAAAAATATATTTGACTATTTCAAAACTTCGTTTACTATTTTTCATATTCTAATTCAAATGTAAAATGGAATAGATTATTGTTTGAAAATATATCTATTCCATTTTACAGTCGAATTATAATATGAAATAGTAATCGAAGTTTTGAAATAGTCAAAAAAATTTTTTTCGTTGTCGTTAGAAAGAGGAAACGAAATGAAAATTGGCCATCACCAAAAAACTAAGTAATATTTTTATTTTATACAACCGAGGTTCATATAAGATGTTCCTCTTTATATTTATTCTCTTTGCTTATGGTATAATATTTGATGCATCCAGCAAAATATTTGATGCAAACGTCATCAGAATTGAATGATATAATAATGGTCAACAGGCCCAAAATTTAGAGTGATGCATCGTATAGTCACCAACCATAAAAGAATGCAAGTTAAAAACAGTTACGTATATAGAACAACAGTAACACCTAACGTCTGCCTCCTAAGTTAAGACTACAGTAATTTTAAACACCTTTTTGCGAAAGTAATGTTTCATATGCGTGCAAGCTGCAATATCGACCTTTTTATTTATCGGCAAATTTTAAAAAATCAACATATCTTCTCTAAAATAGTTTTTTCGAACTAGAGTGAAACCCCACAAATCATTTCTGTGTTAAACAAAACTTGACATTTGATAGGAAATCAAAAACTAGCGGTTTTACTTTCACAAATTTTCATAGGAAATTAAACGATAGACGAATTCGTAAAATATTTGATTTTCGAGGTAAACATCTTATCATATACATGATTCTTACCTATGTAAACATAATATGTGTATATACATAATGATGATATAATCTATATACGTATGTAGACAATTATATATATATATATATATATATATATATATATATATATATATATATATATATATATATATATATATATAAAATTAGGCTCCAGGGAATCTATCAACTTAATTTATTTTATGTAACCACATCTACAAAGTAACTATATTAGTTATACCTGGTTATGGGTGTGTATATAATTTCTATTTCTAATTATATTATTGATATTATACAAAACTGTGTGTCGCTAATTACCATCTACATTTCAATGTTATTGTGGCAAAATATATAATCGGTATCTATGGAATATGCCAGCATTCTAAACTATTACAAGGGCATGTGAGCTCGATAGTGGCATATATAGATAGAGTATATAAAAGATGTCAATGCAAAACGAGCACGTTATTCGAATTAAAAATTTTATATCTCGCACACACATCTTTATAAAATCTTCCAAATTTTCTTGAACTATAATACAATGTCAATGACATGCCTAAAATAGAATATGTTACATCTAGTGCTCGATGTATACGAGACAGTCAAACATATGTACATCATTTTTCGTAGAATTGTACGCCGAATACATACGGGCTAAAATCATATGATTGATGATTGAAGTTTTGATCTCCATCAACACCGGCAATATGTACACGACCACTAGTATAAAATATTGCAAGTGAATGATGAATTTTCATATTGGAATGTTTATCTAAAAATAATTCTGTTTGTTTTTATTTTTGATGGATTTTATATATTTTCCTAGTTTTCCTCGAACTACTAAATATAGATATACATGTGTATATATACATAGCTATATGTATGTATGTGTCGCTAATACCTATATAAACATGAATAGAGAGCAAATAGTTCTAGTTTATTTTACTGTACGTGCACTTTATATAAAATTCTGTTGGTAATGGCTTGTCTTGTCTAATTGAAACATTTAATCGTAATTCAAACGATTTTAATGAGGGTCAATAGATTTTCCGATAGAATTAAGATGTTGAAGAGCAACATGTTATTTTCTATAGATCACGTGTATCGTTGATCTTGAAGTAAATTTATTTTGTTATGAAGATGCGATATATGTTTTTTTTTATTTAAACCATTAAATTACAGATAATTTTATTTGATCGTTTTTCATATTTTCCTGTGCTGTTGTTGTTGGCAAAACTTCAATATGTCACCTTCATTTTCAACAGCAATAATAATAATGTATATATAATATTTTATATTCAATACGGTTAGTATGCGCTAAAAACAAGGTGTAATCGGAGGATGATGCGGTATATAAATATATACATATCATAGACAGCACAGACCGGATGTTCGATGAGTTATAAGTTTGTTTCAAATTTACTACATTATATATGTATATAAAATCGAGCATATGGACCACAGTAAATGAGTTAATTAAAATTTTCGCAAAAACTTAATGACGGGATGTAGGAGTTGTTAGTAAAGAAAAATTATTGTATAAATATACTTAAAACCAATTCACCGATAGTTAAAGTGTTCCAAATTTAATGTTCATACATACATAATATACTCGTACATAGGTCGTATCCTTATCAACAAATACTGTATACAAAATTCCTTATCAACTCCTTTTGTGCCAATAAAATCCAATTTATTTCGAATAAGAGGACGAGTGAGTATATACACAAACATAGGAAGACGATATAAACTAACTCCAAATATTACCATGACATCCGAAACATTGACAAAGCAATAACTATTAGTCAACGACAAAAAAGAGGTCAAGTATAATTGAATGAATTTTTTGTTGTTATTATTTAGCTCAACAATTTTAGAACCAAAATTCCAAAACATAATAATCAGGAAATTGTAATGGAAATTAATTGATAGTGTCGATATAAAAGAAAAACGGAAAAACACTATATAATAAAACAAATAAAAATGGCCATCCCTACTATGTATACATTGTTTTACA